>PVKU01001092.1:131204-345504 GCA_004027475.1 Anoura caudifer
GTAAATTGTTTGCTTATTTTTTAAGATTTGACACCATGGGGTTCATTACGGGCCTTAGCAAGAGCAGTTGGGATGAGGTGGTGTGGCAGAAGTAGAGTGAAGTAGCCTGCCAATAGGAGGTAAGGAACTGGAAGCAGGAACTGTAAACAGCTATTTTAAAAAGACTGGCTTTGAAAGAGAGCAAAGATAGGGTTTAACTGAAGCCTGACATAGGATCTCAAGAATGCTTTTGATTGGTGGGGAGGGGGAAAACTGATTTCCTTTCAACAGAACATTTGAATGCTGCTTATAAAACTCAGTAGAAAGCAAAATGCAAAGATCAAATGAAATGAGTTTTCTAAGATGGGACCATGGGAAGAAATGGTCCCATGTGAAGGAGCAGGACTTTCCTTGAATCACTTCCTTCATTATAAAGGAAGAGGCAAAGACGAAAATGGATGCAAAGCTAAGATTCTTATTTTTAATAGTAGGAATATGAAGCTTCAATTTTACCTGTGATATATGAAACGAAGTCTAGGGTATGGAGGGAGGTGAGGGGAAGTCATGGGAGAAAGTGACAAGTGGGGGCTAAGGAAGATAACCCTGAAGAAAAGCAGTTATTTCCAGAGCTAGAAATCACAGGGAGAAAACCAGGTTGTGTAAATGGGAAACGAGTCAGTTAAATAGACCAACCCCTCAAGATATCATAAAAAGAAAGGCTGAGGTGGTATCTTCAGTTTGTAAGTACTAAATCCTGTCAAGAGCCTTTTAGGCCTTCATACCCCTGACCCAGTATTCCCCACCTACTGGATCTTATTCTAAAGAAATAATTTCTGAAAGGCAAAAGTTATATATAGTATTATAGATAAAATGACAGTATAATTTCTAATAGGAAGAGAAAGACCTAAATGATTGTGATGTTTAAGTTTTACATGTCAACTAGGCTAGGCTATAGTATCCAGTTATCGAATTAAACACTAATCTAGGTGCTGCTGTGAATGTATTCTGTAGATGTGGGACACATGTATAATTTATTGATTTTATTAATTTTTTTAGGGGGGAGAGAGGGGGAAGGGAGGGAGAAAAGGAGGGAAAGAAAAATTGATGTGCAAGGGAAACATCAATCAGTTGCCTCTTATATGCACCCTCCTGAACAGGACTGAACCCACAACCCAGACATGTGCCCTAACTGGGAATCGAACCAATGACCTTTTGGTTTGCAGGACAACACTCAATCCACTGAGCCACACCAGTCAGGGCTATAATCCATTGACTTTAGATAAAGGAGGTTATCCTTCATAATCTGGGTAGCCATCATACATCAGTTGAAAGGCTTCAAGAGCATAACTGAGATTTCCCTGAGAAAGAATTCTACTCATTGTTTCTCTGATAGAAAAGATACAATGGCTTTAGGCAAATTATTGGAATATCATCTTAAATTTTATAATGAACATTAAGAGGTAACATGGGCAACTGTCATAGGTCAGAAAAAAAGGGCAAACAGACTTAGGTCTATATTGTGATTACAACTATGTAAATAAGTACATTTATATATAAGAAAAAAGGACACAGGAGACCTCCAGTCAACACGGAGACATAGGTAGACATACTTTGCCTCCCCACCCAACCACAAAAAGAATTACAACTAAACTCAAAACAAGTAACACCTAGAACTGTCAGAAAACTGAACTGTATGGAAATCCAACAACCAAGGATTTAAAGAAGCCAAAATCATCCACACAGGTAGGAGGGGCGGAGACATGGAGACAGGGCAGACAGGCAGACCACATGTACAGCAACGAGAGGCAGCAGTGGAACGGGCACAGGCAGTCCCACATTCACATGTGGTGGATAAAAATCAGGAGGGACACCTGGGGAGAGAGAGATCCCAGCCCCAGGCAGGACTGCACAGCTCAGTGTTCCAGCACTGGGAAGATAAATCCTCGAAACTTCTGGCTGTAAAAACCAGTGGGGGTTGAGGTGGCGGAAGAAACTGCCACATAGTCAGGAAACTTCACTTGAAGGGCCCCAGATGGTCTTAAAACATAAGCAAACTCATCCACACTGGGATTCCACACCAGGGCAACAGCTAGAAGGGCACCAGTCGCATATGAGGAGTGGGTGAAGTAACTGGAAATGGGGCGAGTGCCGGGCAAACCCCCAGAAGCCAGGCAGCGGCACAGTCCCCTCTCCAAGCCCTCCCCCCACATACAGCCACAAAGCTGTGAGGCAGGTTGCCCCACAGTGGCGATTACCTAAGGCTCCACCCCACACAATTTACAGGTGCCTTTTACAGGGAGTCAAAGCAGCTCTACCTCATACACAGAAACAAACACAGACATGCTGCCAAACTGAGGAGACAAAGAAATATCACCCAAATAAAAGAACAGAACAAAATCCCAGAAAAGAACTAAATGAAATGGAGATAACCAACCTATCAGATGCAGAGCTCAAAACACTGATAATCAAGATACTCAAAGAACTCACTGAGTATGGCAACAACATCAAGGAAGAAATAAAAGTTATACTAAGTAGAATAAAGAAAATCTACAGGGAATCAACAGTGAAGGGAAGGAAGCTGGGATTCAAATCAACAATTTGGAACACAAGGAAGAAATAAACATTCAACCAGAATAGAATGAAGAAACAAGAATTTCAAAAAAAAAAAAAAAGAGGATAATATAAGAGGACTCTGGGACTTCTCCAAATTTGCCAACATCCACATCATAGGGATGCCAGAGGAGAAGAGGAAGAGCAAGAAATTGAAAACTTATTTGAAAAAATAATGAAAGAAAACTTCCCTAATTTGGTGAAGGGAATAGATATTCAAGCCCAGGAAACACAGAGTCCCAAACAAGTTGGACCCAAAGAGGACCACACCAAGACACATCATAGTTAAAACGCCAAAGTTTAAATATAAAGAGAGAATCTTAAAAGTAGCAAGAGAAAAGCAAAGAGTTACCTACAAACGAGTTCCCATAAGACTGTCAGCTGATTTCTCAAAAGAAACCTTACAGGCAAGAAGGGACTGGAAAGAAGTATTCAAAGTGATGAAAAGCAAGAGTCTACAGCACAGATTTACTCTGTCCAGCAAAGCTATCATTTAGAATGGAAGGGCAGATAAAGTGCTTCCCAGACAAGGTAAAGCTAAAGGAATCCATCATCGCCAAGCCATTATATTACATGAAATGTTAAAGGGACTTATTTAAGAAAAAGAAGATCAAAACTATGGACATTAAAAAGGCAACAAATTCACAGCTATCAACAACTGTATCTATTTAAAAAAAACCCTAAGCAAACAAGCAGAACAGGAACAGAATCATAGATACGGAGACCATTTGGAGGGATATCTGCTGGAAGTGGGATGGGAAGAATGTGGGAAAAGGTGCAAGGATTAAAAAGCATAAACAGTAGGTACAAAATAGACAGGAGGAGGGTAAGAATAGTATAGGAAATGGAGAAGCCAAAGAACTTATACTCATGACCCATGGACACAAACTAAGGGGTAGGGGGAATATGGAAAGAAGGGGAGGTACTAGGCAGAGCGGGGCAAAGGGGGGCAAAATTGGGACAACTGAAATAACATAATCAATAAAATATTACTTTAAAAAAAGGAAACAAAAGCACTTATTTATTAGTGATGAATCATGGCTAACTCTTAAATGTATTAATGGTATTACAAAAGTTTTTGAAATAAAGCTCTGTTATGTTAAATGGAAGTTAAAATTATGTATGTTAAGCCTTATTAAAATTATGTAGCACTCTAAAGAAACTCATATGAATCTAAAAGAAAACTGCCCATTTTGAAACGTTGCCTTGGACAGTACTAAATGGAATGGACCCTCTGGAAGGCAAATATGACCACAAGGGCCTAAATCCAGTGCCATTTTTCAGTAACATGTAATTCCTCAACTCAAATGAAATGAAGACCAACTCAGAATGCCAAAGTAGCTGGTAATCAGCTTCAAGAATTTTTCACATCCTTAGTGTAAGGGCATACCTTCAACTTTGACTCAGCTCAGAGATATTTGCACTGGATAGCTAAATATTTAGCACAGTGAGGTCTCTTCTCTCCTCTCTCCCAACACCAGACACTGAAAGGGTTCTTGTATGTTCGTTGAACTTGAGAAAATCACACAAACGTTCTTAGTAAGGAAGTCACAGGACCTCAGTTTGAATGCTGGCTCCGCTTTCTTTCATCCAATCAAAAAGCATTTGAGTGCCTGCTATATGCTAGGAATTGTGAATACAACAGTGAGAAAAAAAGATACTTTTTTATTTTAAGGAAAAGCATACTATGTTAAAACTCATTCTCTTTAGAGTGCCATCCCTTAAAGAGAAATGATACTCTGGAGTTTAGAGTGGGTAGACATTAATCAAACAATGCCCTCATGCGTACAGTAAGAGTGCAGTTCTAAATAAACAAATAATGATATGAATGCTAAATTGTTTAAGGGTGAAGAGGTGAAAGACGTGTACCATGAAACAGTTTCAAGATGAGTCAACCTACAGGAGGTATTGTTTTTTCTTTAGTGAAAAATTTAATCTTTGACCAACAGTCCCATTTAGATATCATTGATACCCAGAGGTGATCTCAAAACCACTTGAAAATTGGGATTAATCAACTTAGTCACCAATATTTGCTTGTTTATTTTAGCTGACAATAATAGAGAACATTCTACACTCAAGACACTGCTAACAGTGCTGGTTCATCTGTTCATTCCGGCACTACAAAGGCAGGGTGTGCAGGCAGCCACACGCTGCCTCTGTTCATCTATAAAATCAGAGCTAGTAATCCCTTCTCAGTCCCTCAGAATTAACTAGGATATTGCAAAGGATAGCATTCTGAAAGGTCCCTTCTTACCACCCCAACTTCATCTTGTACCTGTCACTCTTACTCCCTATGCACCGGACATAACCTTTTTTTCAGTTACTCTACGTTTAGCTAAACCAGCACTACGCAACAGAAATATAATGCAAGCTACTTGCATGGGCTAGTTATGTAAATCTTAAATTTTCTAGTAGCTATATTTCTAAAGTTAAAAAATTAATTTGAAAATATATTTTAACAGTTTATCCAACATACTAACATTTCAATATACGAACAACACAAAAAGTTATTTTAAATTATTTTTTCAGTACTAAATCTTTAAAATCTGATGTATATTTTATACTTACAGCATATCTATACATGTACCAGTCTCATTTCAAGAGCTCATGCCCTGGCTGGTGTGGCTCCATGGACTGAGCACTGTCCTGAGAACCAAAGGGTCGCCGGTTCAATTCCCAGTCAGGGCACATGCCTAGGTTGCAGGCTGGGTCCCCAGTGGGGAGCATGCAAGAGGCAAACACACATTGATGTTTCTCTCCCTCCCTTTTCCTTCCCTTCCCCTCTTTCTAAAAATAAATAAATAAAATCTTTTTTTTTTAAAGAGCTCAATAACCACACTGGCTTGTGGTTATTGAATACACCATATTCAATACATATTGTGTATGTATACATATTGTGTATTGTGTATTGTGTGTATCAATACACTATATTCTGTTCAATATACCACATTGAATGGAATAGCTCTAAACTTTTACTTTGAGGGCCATTGTGCATTTACAATGTTCCCTCTGACTGACACACTCTATACCCCACTCTCTGAGTAACTAATATCCGCTTATCTTACATGTCTTACTTTAAGAACATTATCTCCTTACCTTATCATTCCAAAATTCTCCACATTAGCCCTTTATGACTTCTGCAGGACTTATCAAAACCTGCAACTAATTATTTGTACATTTAATACTTTTCCCTGTATTCCCCCGCTGGAAGGTAAGCTTTATAGAGAAAGGGCAAGGTCTATTTCTATATTCTTTATAAACGTACCTTTAGTACTAAGCACAATGCTCGACACACAGGAAGCAATCAATAAATATTTGTAGACTAACTTAAAAATAAATAGAAGTACTGTAGAGATGTATTGATTTTGTACACTGTACATATGAGTGTGTGTGTTTTGACCCCTACTCTACCAGCCCAGAAATAAGAATATGCTCAGCAACCATTCCCAATTGGCCTTTACAAAGCATCAATTTCAGACAATGCTCTGGCAAGTGACAATGGATAGAAACAACATGATTTTTTAAAAAAGAACAAGATGTAATTAGCTTTTACCATTCTCCAAGGAACAAGGAATTTTTTAAAATTATATTTCATTGATTATGCTATTACAGTTGTCCCATTTCTCTCCCATCATCTCCCTCCACCCTGAACACCCCCTCCCACCGACATTCCCCCCTTTAGTTCATGTCCATGCATCATAGTTCTTTAGCTTCTACATTTCCCACACTATTCTTGCCCTCCCCCTGTCTATTTTCTACCCACTGTCTATGCTTATTCTCTGTACCTTTTCCCCGTCTCTCCTCCTCCCACTCCCCCGTTGCTAACCCTCCATGTGATCTCCATTTCTGTGTTTCTGCTCCTGTTCTAGCTGTTTGCTTAGTCTGCTTCTGTTTTAGGTGTGGTTGTTAATATCTGTGAGTTTGCTGTCTTTTTACTGGCCTATTTTTTATCTTCTTTTTCTTAGATAAGTCCCTTTAACATTCCATATAATAAGGGCTTGGTGATGATGAACTCCTTTAACTTGACCTTATCTGAGAAGTACCTTATCTGCCCTTCCATTCTAAATGAAAACTTTGCTGGACAGAGCAATCTTGGATGTAGGTTCTTGCCTTTCATGACTTCAAATACTTCTTTCCAGCCCCTTCTTGCCTGTAAGGACTCTTTTTGAGATATCAGATGACAGTCTGATGGGAACTCCTTTGTAGGTGACTGTCCACTTATCTCTAGCTGCTTCTAGAATTCTCTCCTTCATTTTAATCTTGGCTAATGTAATTATGATGTGTCTTGGTGTGTTCCTCCTTGGGTCCACCTTCTTTGGGACTCTCTGAGCTTCCTGGACTTCCTGGAAGTCTATTTCCTTTGCCAGATTGGGGAAGTTCTCCTTTATTATTTGTTCAAATAACTTTTCCACTTGTTGCTCTTCCTCTTCCCCTTTTGGTACCCCTATAATTCAGATATTGGGATGTTTAAAGATGTCCTGGAGGTTCCTAAGACTCTCCTCATTTTTTTGAATTCTTGTTTCCTCATTCTTTCCTGTTTGGTTGTTTCTTTCTTCCTTCTGGTCCACTCCATTGATTCGAGTCCATTGATGTGAGTTTTCCTCACATCACTATTGGTTCCCTGTGCATTTTTCTTCATGTCACTTATTGTAGCCTTCATTTGTTTATCTAATTTGTGACCGAAATCAACCAATTCTGTGAGCTTCCTAATCACCAGTGCTTTGAACTGTGCATCTGATAGGTTAGCTACCAGTGCTTTGAACTGTACATTTGATAGGTTGGCTATCTCTTGGTCGCTTAGATGAATTAGCTCTGGAGTTTTGATCTGTTCTCTTTTTTGAGCCATTTTTGGTTTTGGGGTTGGGTTTTTTGTTGTTGTTGGTTTTGTGGGGGGTTTTTTTGGTCTGGTTGCAGATGTTACGTATGAGGGGCGGAGCCTTAGGTGTTCACCAGGGCGGGGCAACCCAGTCACTGGGTTGTGATGCTGGATGTGGGGGTTGGGTCCAAGAGGGAGTAATGGCGCCTGCTCCCCTCTCTCTCGGATTCCAGTCCCTTCCACCACTTTCCCCAAGCAAGTTGGGCCCTTCTGGTGCTGATTTCCATGTGGGTGGGCTTGTGTACGTTCTAGGACCCTGTGGGTCTCTCTAATGAACTCTCCTGTGAGGCTGGGATTCTCTCCCAGCACCTCAACTCCCACAAGTGTTTTCAATCAGTGCTTCTAGGCTTTATTTCCCGGTGCTGGGCCACGAGTTGCACAGTGTGTCTTGCTGCCCATTTTTGCCTGCTTTATCTGTGCGCAAATGTGTGACCTCGGTCAGCCGCCCTGTGCGCCTCACTTGGTCTGCTCGTTGCCTCCCTGCACTCAGTAACCGCCACCTGTGCACCTGGGACCACCAGCCACTGCTCCCTCCTGATGCGACCCCTCTCCGCGGGCTGCTGACTCCACCCCTCTTACCGGTCTAGGTGAATTGTTGTCGGACTTCTGCATAATTCAATTTTTCTATCTGTTCTGTTGGGGGGTTTTTTTTGTTGTTGTTGTTCTATATTTTTGTTGTCCTTAATCTTGGTTGTGAGAGGAGGCACAGTGTGTCCACCTATGCCTCCATCTTGGCCAGAAGTGAATTTTTTTTTTTTTTTAAGAAAAGGGAAAATGAAAGAAGTACCACTGGTAAAAGTACACCCAAATGATAAGGGGCCAATACCAGATTTGGGCACAGAAGATAGGGATTTAAGATTCCAATTTGCAAACTCCCAGCCAGGTTATAATGGATAAGCCACTTAACTTCTCTGCATCTGATACCGTAAGGATAGAATTAAATTAAATGACATAGTATAGAAAAGTGTGTGAAAACAGTAAGTCCTAATTGTCTCTAGCCTGCTTGGGAAACTTGGACTTTCAAATGTCTGTTATTACGAATGTTTCCCCTTTGGTCATCTGGCTTTTGGTTTAAGTTACTTCACAGATTATATAGTTCCAGATAACTTGAACTAATCAAGAAAATCTATCTTGACACCAAATAAAAATCTCGGATTCTGGACTGCTCAAATTCCAGATGGGAAAATGATCTTAAATGGAAAAATAGTTTATAAAATAGTAGTTCTCCAACAGGTGATAAGGGGATTAAGAGTCCTTCCAACTATCCCAGGTCCCACTCCACCCATCCCCCAACCTGGACATTTAAATTTTGCTTCTCTAGCTCACTGAGAATTCTTTCCATAGTGAAACACAGTTACTGATGGACTATGTCCTAGTGAAAAACTGGTACTGATAATGTTCTAGTGCAGTGATTTCCAACCAGTGTGCTGCAGAATTTCAGTAATTAGTTTATATATGGCATGAGATGGAAAAGGTTGGAAATCACTGTCCTAGTGTCCTATAAGAAAAGAGGGCAGGGAGGAAGAGAGAAGAGAAAAAAAATTACTGTCATAAAATATCTGAGCTGGGAAGTTGGCATCAAAGTTAATGTATCTATATGACAGCTAAGGAAAGCTGAGGTTCAGGGTTGTTAAGTGACTTGGCACAGTCACACAGTAACAATCATAAAAATGTCTTCACTTCCCAACTTGATCTCTCTGATCCTAAAATTTCTCACCTATAAAATGAATATAAATCTATAAAATGATTATTTTGAGGAGGAAATGAAAAATCAAAAGTAAAGCGGTTGATGCTGTGAAAGTCCTCAATCAAAGACCAGGTGTGCCCTGACCCATGGGTCTCAGCTGACGGGGTGTCATCCCACAAAGCGAAAGGTCACCAGTTGGATTCCCAGTCAAGGCACATGCCTACGTTGCAGGTTTGGTCCCCAGATGGGGCACATATGAGAGGCAATCAATTGTTGTTTCTCTCCCTCCTTTCCTCTCTCTCTAAAGATATATAAATTTTAAAAAATTAAATAAAATAAAAAGTCAGTTATAATGAGGCTAATAATGTTGATTGGTTCCTGATCTCACTTACCCTTAACATAAACTGAGAAACAGGGAAATCACATCCCAAACTCATTTTTAAAAAAGAGGACATAAATAAAGTGCTTCTACCAGTCATCACGCTACAACAAAACTCTACTCTGATGGATTTGTTGGGTTTGGTTTGCTTGAGTTTTTTTTAACCTTTTATTCTTCTGTATTCCCCAAATTTTCTATGAGAATCGTGCATCACTTTCATAATAAAAGAAATATAAATATATTTTTAAAACAAGCAATGGAGGTTGAGTGAAGACACTAAAATTGGAAGGGTAACAAACTCTCTGACAATATTTTAGCTCATTGGACCCTGGTTATCAACTCCTGGGAAAATTTCCTTTCAGTGATCAAGGAAAATCCTTGGAATTGCCCACAGAATTTTGGAGCTAAAAGTACTTTTATAGACCATGTAGTCCAAACTCTTAACGAATAGGCAATATCAGTCAAGCACTTTACAACTTACATATTGCTGTGCATTTATCTACGGAGCTCATCTGATGGTCCTCCCAAGACTGAAAGGTACAGGACAGATATGGTATAATGGAAGACGCGTGAGTCAGAAGCAGCAGCTCATGAGTCAGAAGGACCTGTCTTCAAATCAAACCTTTGCTATACAGCCTCAGGCAATACAATTAACTTGTTTTCTCTTCTATACACCAGAGGTAAAACAATACCTTTCCTAGCTAACCCAGAGAGTTGTAGAAAGGCTAAAGTGAGATAACATCAGTGAAAGTACTTGTACACTATATAAAAGGCTCTCTCCAGCACCAGGGCCTTTCCTTCCTCACTGCTGTAGCCACTCCCCACCCTGTGCCCACATTCTAAGTGTACTAAACCAATCAAGGTTCCCCAAACGCACTCAAGCCTTCTGGTCCTCACAGAGCTCACCATCTTACAGGAAGATCATTCCCTCCCTCTCTTCCTACCCCTCCCCCACTTGATTAACCCCTGCTCATTTCTCAGAACCCAACTTAGGTGTCACTTCCCTTAAGAAGGTTTGCCAGGCTACCCCCATTTCAGGTGCAGTAGATGCCTTTTCTCTGCCTTCACACTCACCAGCATATATCTCCAGGTCTCATTTTTGTCTCAATACATACAGTATTATTATCTATGGACATCTCTCTTTCCAACTGTGAACTTAAGGGTAGGGCCAGGTATGACTCATCCCTTCCTTCGGAGCCCATGACAATGCCTGATTTTTAATGTGTTTAGTAAATAAACATTAAACAAAAATTAAAAGTTTTCATCTAATAAGTACATAAGACATTTATGCAAAATATAATATAAGGCAGTCCCTTCTCAACCCTGTCTGCATATCAGAATTACCTACAAACCTCAAAAACAGAGATCTCAAGAGATTTTGATTAACTAGCCTTGAAACAGAGCCCAGGCAATTTTTTAAACATCTTCACAGATGGTTCAAATGCATGGACAAAATTAAAAACCACTGCTATATATATAATTGCAATCATAAAATTAAAACAATTCTACCTAACATCTATGTAACTGAACATCTTATAATCCATTTTCACATATATTATCTCATTTTGTTTAAAAAACAACTCTGTGAGTTAGGTATTATTTCTTTTTTTCAAATGAAAAGTTAAGAGATAAATAAGTTAAATGTCCAAGTAGGTCTTTGCCTTATTCAAATTTAGTGCTCTCCCTTCCACATCTATCTCCTTCCCTAGAAAGCGACAGATACTACAGCTGCAATAGACAAAGTATTATGAGGACAAGTGTTCAAATGAGGAAGACATTAATCCCAGCCTTGTGGGGGCCAGGGAGAGAATAAAGAAAGCTGGGCCTCGAAGAGCTATGCAGGCCAAGGAGGGTGGACGCCACACATATACTGCCACTGACATTTATTATCCCAGAAGACAGATTCCATAAAGGAGGAAAGTGCCAGCCTCAGCTGGTACTTACATGGCCTGAAAAGGAAGGGGACAGGGACACTGGAAAGGGACGGAAGCAGGAAAGCGACAGAAGAAAGCCCCATAAACAAGAATGAACTTCCCAATGCTGCATGTAAAATACCTCATCCTGGCTCCATGAGGAAGAGCCAACATAATGGATTTTTTATAACTAAGACTTAGATCAATTTTAGAGAATTAATCAATACCAAACAAAATCATATTAGTGAGGAGTCAATAACCTCCAGTTCTTCCTAGATGTACTACTAACTCTTCCTAGAGTGGGGAAAATCTGCAGGATCCTAGCACAGGGATGATTTCCCCATCTCCAAGACGAGAAGGATGGGAGACTGAGGGAAGTTACTCAGGGATATAAGGCTTAACACAAGAGCAGAAAAATGTATCAAGTTATGTTAATAAATTTATGATGGCAAAGGGGGATGTATATTTAGGCACAGGTGACTCAGAATACTGGGTAAAGTCTGATCTTTCAGCTTCAGTAGAGAAGTGTAATTTGTAAGTCTGCAATGGCATGACCATCTGACATAGAGTTTTATCAGCGATTATTTTTTGTGGACTTCAGTCAGGATTTTCTTAGAAGGAAGAGGCTAAAGAGATTAGGAAACATTCTAAAGAGACATTTCCAGTGCACCACAGTTTAGTTTAATAGCATTTAAAAGGCAATATGATATAGTGGCAACAGTAAAGCACCACATTTAAATTCAAAAAATGTAGTTTTTAACCAATATTTAGTCATTTGCTAACAACGTGCCTTTGAGCAAGCCAAGACTTCTATGATCCTCAGTCTCCAAACTCTTGTAAAATGGAAATACCTATCTCACAAGACTGTTGTAAAGACTGAACAAAAACACCAGGGCAGATGTTAGTCTTTTCCCTGTAGGAAACATAAATGTAAATGCATGTAAATCTGTCTTCACCGATCTTTCTGTGCACAAAAGAAGAGAGCAGGCTAAATGACGAACAATTTGATTTTAACTCTCTCAGCAATATACTTGCCAAACATCCCTATATCCTCTGTTTGGAAAAATTACAGCACCTGGGTAATGAACATAACACATAACTGCTCAGATCAAGTGGAGAGCATCCGAAACTGACGCCCGCCACTTCCTTTCAGCAGAGCCTTGAACAAGTTTGCTTTGCCAGTCTGAGCCTCAACCTCTTTATCCATGAAAGAGAGGTACTGGCAATCATCTTGCATGCTGATTTTAAAGACTGGAGAAAACATGTACTGTCTGGTATATAACAGGTGTGCAATAACCTACAGTTAATTAATATGTTTACTACCACTTACCAACTAGCTAACCAATTACACACTTCAAAGGTTTCTTTATATTCAATATTTTATTTAGTTACTTCATAACCTGTAAGTTGGTCGTACAAACTTTTACTATCCCCATTTTACAGGTAGAAGATGGACAGAGATAAAATTACTTCCATAAAGTCATGCAGTAGTGCAGAAACTAAAGTTCATTCTCCTGACTTTCTCCTGGATTCACTGTTCCCCTCCCTCCCCAAATAACATTAGTCTTTAGGAATTAAAATGACATCTATGAAACAGTATATTCTTTTGGTAACCTTAAACTTCTCTCTTTAACACACACACAAAAAAAGTCTATTCCCTACTTTCTGGTTGTGATTTAGGAAGATAAAAAGGGGGAAAGAAACTTCATTAAAACCAAAAACAACCATATTGAGAATTAACTCAGATTAGCAACTGCTGATTCTACCCTGATTTTTTTTTTTCATTTTCCCCAACAAAGCCATCAACCTCTCAATTAAAAAATGTTAAAGTCTGCTTTTCAAAATGATGCTTATTTGATAAATTATTCCTAAACTGATGGGGGGGAGTTAGAAAGAAAGCTTCACCCCATCTTTATGAGTATACATCATTTTTTACCCCTCATTTTATCCCTTCATTTCAGGACTTATCACACTGTGCTGGGGTACCTTTAACTACTTAAAGACTTAAATTATCTGAACACGCTGTCCCAGCCTGAGGCCTGGCGCATGGCAGGGAAGGACTCAATAAATGTTCATAAATAAATGATGAACAAATGAACAAATGCAGCCAATCTCCAAGAGGGAAGTTGGGAAAGGAGAAAACTGGATACATTTTTCTTAGAGTTAATAAGAAAGTGAAAGAAAAAATATATTTAAAGAGCTTCATAACAAAGAAAAAGCTTTGTGTAGAGTCAAACAGGCCCTTGTATGGCTTTAAGCATCACTAGAGAAAGACAAAACCACAGGAGATCCGGTAGAGACAGTTTCAAGTTAAAAGGCTCAGAAGTTAGGGTGCTTATTTAGACTTGCAAAACCAAGCTGCACATTCCTAAGAAACAATCCTGGCCTAGGATAGTTCAATGGCAGTTTTCAGGTTTTGACTAGAACAAAAGCCAAAAAATCCTGCAGGTTTGGTGGAAAAGACAGATACAAAAAGCGGGGGGAAAGCCCAGTCTAAAATAAATCCCAGAAAAATGTTAGAATCCACTTGGATTTTAACATTAAAGCATGGTTCCTCTTCATTCTGAAAACTATTCTTGAATAAAACCCCAATGTGGCAGCTGGCAGTAAATGGGACTTAATCTTCTTATTCATTCAACAAATATCTAAGTGCCTGCATATAGTCACTATTCTAGGCACTGAAATTAAAGCAGTGAACAAAACAGACAAAATTCTCTGCTCTCAGGAAGCTTTCAATTTAGTGCCCAAAAGACGGACAACAGACAGGTGGAACGGAAGGGGATGTCAGGCAGTAAGTACTCTGAAAAAGGAGGGAGAGGGCAAGGGGGGCTGGCAAGGAGTTGATCTTAGGACAAGCAGATCTTTTAACCCAGTGGTTTTCCAACTTTATCAAGTATCAGAATCACCTGGAGGGCTTGCTAAAGCAGAGGTTTCAGGGCCCCAACTCCAGAGTTTTTCATAGGTAGCTCTGGGATGGGACAAATAATCTGCAAGTCTAACAAATTCCCAGATCATACTGATGCTGCTGGTGGAGGGACAATACTTACTAGAGATGATTGTTATAACCCAAAGACTAGGTATCATCTATCTCCTGGGCTTTGACTTGTTTCTTCATTCACACACTCATTCATTTCAAACGCTTACTCAGTGCAAGGAACTTGGTAGACACTAAAACGAAATAGATCCTGCCCTCAGGAAATTCACAGGTGAATGGAAAAGACAGGCACCAACTCAAATAACCGCAACAGTGTTATAGAGAGCTATAGGAGTGGTATGTAGAGGAACCAGAGAATGAGGAAGCAACTCATTCTCTGAAACTAATAAAAGGAGAGACTAAGGGACTGCCGATTCCCAGAGGGCCAACAAGCACATCTCCACAGGCAAGTAGAAGGTGGGAGGCCAGCACTCCAGGGAGAAGAAACAGCACAAGCAAAAGCGGAGATAAGAAAGAATATGGCTGTGGAGCTATGCAAAGCTAGGCTGCAAAAGTGGGCGGTAGGCTGATCTGTGAAAACTTCTTATTCAGGTTTGAGTTTGAAAATTTATCTTCAGGCAATGACTTGTCTGGAGTAGGGAAAAATGATGTGAAAAGTTTTGTTTTACAAAGATCTCTCTAGGTACATGGTACCCTCCTTTCAGAAAGCACTGCTTCCCCCAAGCCCAGCACATGGCCTCACGACATGTGCTTAGTAAATGTATATTGAATTGAACTGACCTGAACAAGCTTTTTATTGAGTGCTGTCTTAACGGATGCGTGGCAGATCACCACCTTCCCTTCAGGACTCACTTTAGCCAGAACAAGACTTGTAGAACAGGTCCAGCAGCCTCAGTGATTGCACACTACTCCCTGTACAGCTGGAATCCCCCAGAGATTAGAGCAGGCCTTCATCCTTTACATGTCTACCTCACCCACTAGACTTTGAGCTCTTTGAAGACAGGGAACATCTTAATAGACTCTGAGTCCCCACAGCCCGAGCAGGAGGGCTGAAACACAGCAGCTCTCCAGACTCCAGTAGTGCGGGGTCAGTGAATGTCCGAATAAGCAAATTAGCCAGATAAACCCATGAGCTTATACTGGTAAGGATATGGATAAGCTTCAGGGAATGTTTCAGGGTCCATATTCCCAAAACCCTTTTTGAGAAGCAGAGGCTCTAGTTGAGGGGAGGTGGAGTTCACAAGCACCTGACGGAGGATTGCCCAAACTGAAACAACAACAATGACGACGTTACAGGTGCTGCGGTAAATCCTACAGGCCTCCGAGGGCTCCAATGAGAAGCCAGATCTGCCCGAGAGGAGTTTGGGAGTGGATGCGGGCAAGGATTTCAGAGTGGGGAGAAGCAGGGATTCTTCAGTGGTCTTGAAAGCTGAGTAGGGACTCGTTGATACCTTCCCGTTTCTAGGGCATCAAAACAAATCCCTGGAACTTTCAGGCTGGAAGTGGCCTGCTCAAGGTCACACAGGAAGGGGATGAGGTCACAAGGTAAGATCAATGAGGCATCTGTGTGCTGCTGACTCCTGTTTTCTCCCAACAACATTGAGAAAGCCCAAAAGCACAGTAGGCAAAATTAAAGATTTTTCTCAGCAGCAATTCTTAGAGGCTAGACTAATGAATTTGAGTTGTTACTGGTAGCCACAGTAGCAACCCTTCCCTTCACCTTTCACAATTCCGGTGGAAAAAAGCGTAAGACAGCTACTTATCCAAGGAGTTTAACAAGCACGAGCACTTTGTTCCCTAAACCCACAACTTCTCAAGTATTCTTCCAAAAACACTGCCACCGATGTTTACGGTGAAAATATTCAAGACAGTAAAGGCTACAATACTTGTGGCTTTTGAAATGAAATTAATGAACATAAAATAATTCCCCTCTCCCTGTTTGGTTTTAGTTCCACAAGTTACTGAGTATTCCGGCTGTGGGGGAGGGGCTGCAGAAGTCGGGCTCCATCTAGTTGAATTCTTCAAGGAGCTGAGCCCTACAGGTGATTGCCACGGCCCGGACAGGGGTGATGTTTCCGTGCAGAACAAATCGGGCGCCGCTCCGCTGAGCTTCCCGATCGCGCGGGCCAGGGGGAGCGCTGGAGGACCGCAAAGTTCGGGAGGCAGTCGCTCCCAGACGCGAACCTGTCGGGTGCCCGGCCCCTCCCCCGCCCCTGTCCTCCCCCAGGTCCCCCCGGCCGCCCAGAGTCTGAGACCCGCGGCCGCGCGGGCGAGTGCACAGGGGGCCTTTGTTGGTCCGACAGGAACCTCCACACTCGCTGGGCGACGGCCCCGCCTCCTCTCACCTGGGGTCCCCGCACCCGCCGCGCGGAATGAATGGGCCCAGGCCCCCCACCTCGCGCTGCCCACTCCCCCGCGCCCCAGCCGGCCAGCCTGAGACGCCAGGGGCACTGGCGGGAGGCCGGCGCTCACCTTCCGCGCTCGCTCGGCTCGAGTCGGCTTCTCCTGCTCCTCCTCCTCCACCGCGGTGGCGGCGGCCGAGCCGGGGAGTGTGCGCGAGGGGCCGCCTCACTTTCTCCCCGCCGCCGCGCGCTCCGCGCCTCCCCCACCCTGCTCGGCCGGGGCCGGAGTCCCCTCAGGACGGGGAGGGGGCGGGAAGGAGCCGGGCGACGCGGGTGGAGGGCTGCTGTGGGGGGAGGGGACGAGAGCAGGCTCGGGAGGCCTCTGGGGCAGGAGCTGGGGAGACCGAGAGCTCTTTGCGGGGATCTTGAAAGCGCGGAGCTCGGTGAAA
Organism: Anoura caudifer; assembly: GCA_004027475.1. Classification (NCBI taxonomy): domain Eukaryota; kingdom Metazoa; phylum Chordata; class Mammalia; order Chiroptera; family Phyllostomidae; genus Anoura; species Anoura caudifer. The sequence goes on from PVKU01001092.1 coordinate 148,375, forward strand.
GAGGAGATGAGAGAAAGAGGGGAAAGCGTCGGTGGGGCCGGACAGCAGAGCCGGCGAGGGCGGCGAAGAGGGACGAGCTGAAGGGGAGGGAGTGTGCGGGGGAGGCCGCGAGGGGCGTCTACTGTGCTGCTGGCACCTTGGGCTCCAGCTGCAGCCGCGGCCCCGCCCGCAGTGGGGCTATTGTACGCCGCGGAGCCCGACCCGACAGCCTGTCCCACCGGCCCCCACCTCGCTCCGGGGCGAGGCCGCGGCGCCCGCGGAGTCCCGCCCGCCCCGCCTCCCGCAGGTGGGAGGGGGCGGGGAGGCCCGAACAGACCTAGGCGAGCGTGGCCAACCCAGGCTTGGGGGAAGGCCAGCGCCCTGGATGACGTCATCGGCGCATGACGCCAAAGGCTAGGGAATCACCCCGTGGCCGCATAACGTCATTGCTCTCCAGTCTCTGCTCTCCGCTAGCACTCTGCCGCTGCAGGCTGTTTGACTCGGCCTTCTTAGGGGAGGGTTTTAGGGCAATATCTGGGGACGTTAATGGTGTGGTCAGGGTGGAAAAAGACTGCTTAGTCCTTGGTCTTGTGGTCCTCTTCAGGACCAAAGCACAATGCATCAGCTACATCATTATCGAGAGCAGAATTTGAAAACCACCCCAGCTGTGACCTCAGAGCCAGGCATTTTTAAGTCGATTTGGAGTTGGGGTTTTGGGGGGGGCGGTAGGGGAGAACAAAGAAATAATAACGGAGATTTTGAGCTATTGTGTACTGACATTGAAAAAACCAGGCTTCCTTTCCTGTTCTTCTAACACGGAGACTACATTCAACCCAAACCTTTCCCCTGAGTTAAGATTCCCTTATTTCCCAATGCCTTCTGGACAGCGTCACTTACATACTTAACTACACCTGAAATTCCACATGTCCAAACTGAAACATTAGTGACTGGGGGTCTGGAATCAGATTCTTCTTCACGTACCCGCTGTACAAATATTACTGACAAGATCGTAACATTTCTAAGCCACAATTTATCCATCGTAAGTAGTACCCGTGTATCCTTACCTTGGTCTCCACAAGCCTCAGTTTTACTATAATAATAGTAACTACAATTTAGCACACATTAAGACCTTTGGAATTTTGTCTGTACCTATTACCATTTTCCCGTAAAGATGGAATTCATGTTACTTTCTGGCCTTAGTGAATGGACCTCCATCCAGCAGCCCCTATTCTTCCTCTCCCAACACCCCAATCAAACTAGTCACCAAATCTTGTACAGTCTCCTATGTATTTCTCCAACCTTGCCCTTCTTCACTCACTACCATCACCTGGACAGCAGGAGCAGCTTTCAGCCTCTCCAAATTCAATCCACTCCTACTGGTGACCAGGGCAGCCTTTTAAAACCATAAATCTGATGATGCTCTCCCCTGTTTAAACACTTTGGAAGGCTTTTGTTGCTTTCTGGATAAGGTTCAAACTCCTTAACTTGACACTGTACAACCTTGGTGCTTACATCAGCCATCCTAGCTTCATCTCACACCTTTACTATTTTGTTCCAGCCACACAGAATGCTACTTAATGTTCTTTGAACACACTTATCTCCTTGGCTCTTGAGCCCTTCTGTCTTTATCTCTTTGGCCAATACCTCTTCGTTCTGTAAAGCCCAGTTCAAATGTCATGTTCATTTATTCATTCAACTAATATTTCTTTTCTATTATGTTTTCTTTTATGTTTTTTATTGTTGTTGAGTTACAGCTGTCCTACCTCTTTCCCCATTGCTCGCCCCCACAGTCCCCACTCCCACAGTCAAACCCTCCCCATTGTCCATGTCTATCAACTAATATTTCCCAAGTTTCCCTGAGCCTTCACAATGTTGTAATCCTATAGTACTTCCATGCCTTTTATGACATGGAGCACACTGTGTAGTAATTGTATTTGGGGATCTGACTCCCTGAGCTCCCTGAGATCAAGTCCTATTCCTACCTATACTATCTATCTGTCCAGTATCTACAACAGTGCCTGACACATAGTTATAGAATCAATGTTATAAAAACATATCAGATAAAGGCTAACATAGTGCCTACTATGTGCCAGACACTGTTCTAAGCACCATCTCCTTTAAGCCTCTAACAACCTTTTGAGATAGACTGTTATCCCCCCATTTTATCAATGAGAACTGAGGCACAAAGAAGTTATGTAACTTAACCCAAGACCATAACCCAGTAAATTAATCCTAATCTGAACTGGTTTTGTGTGGTCTCTGTGGTGGGCAGAATAATGGCTCCCTAAAAATATTCACATTGTAATCCCTGGAACCTACAAATATGTTACCTTCCATGGCAAAAGGGACATTGCAGGCAAAATTAAATTAGGTATATATTTTTAATAGGAACTAAGTAAATTTGTGTATTGAAGGCAAGAGGATGCAAGCAATATAAAAATCACAAGCTTATCTGGTTTTAATTGGGTTTTCTTTATTTTTGTCGAATGTGGGTGCGATTTCATTTGTATATTTTCTAAGTGTCCCAATCTGCTCATGAAGTCTTTATGCAAGGAGAGGGTGGGGCAAAGATTCTTTAAGCGACCCATTGGGAGAGCTCTTATCTGGGCGGGAGAACTGCTCAGTGCTGCCTACTTCTTTCCCTTCTGCCTCTTGTGTACCACAAAACAGACATTGAACGTGATTTTTCTTAATTTTCATTAACTGCTGGGCAGTTAATGAAAAGCAGCTCCGGAGGCCCACTCCGCCCTCTCAACACTGGTCAGGGTCCTTCATTATTTTGTCCAGGGCCAGAGGATCTTTCTGATTTTTCTAAAAATCTAGCGCACTCCTTTCCCATGAGTATTCTCAGGCCCTCCTTCCGTTTGTTGGTTTGTTTGTTTTAATTTTTTTAATACTCACCCAATGATATGTTTATTGATTTTAAAGAGAGAAGGGAGAGAGGGGTAGAGAGAAACATCATGTGATTGATTGGTTGCCTCCCATGTGCGCCCTGACCAGGGAATGAACCATGGCCTAGGTAAGTGCCCTGACCTGGAATCAAGCCCACAGGCTTCTGGTGTATGGGATGACGCCCCAACCAAGTGAGCAACCTGGTCACGTCTCAGGTCCTCCTTTGTTAAGTAGCCTTTGTCCTAGCAAATTTGTGAAATGGGAAGCTCATGGTTTCCATGGCGTGTTCCATTTGAGACAGAAACTTGGTGGGGTCTTGGCTGAAGGCACAGCAGGATTGTTGTCTGGGACACTCGGCCAGTGCCAAATTAAGGATTTTGAGATGTGGTGGTTATTCTGGATTATCCACGTGGATTCACTGTAATCACACGGATCCTTAAAAGTGAAAAGGAAAGCAGAAGAGTGAGGAAGAGGTAGGTTAGACTACAGAGGAGGTCAGACGTGAGTTGTGATGCAGTGTGAGAAGCATTCCACCCATGCTTTGAAGACAGGAAGAGAGCTACCAGCTAAGGAATTAAAAGAACTCCAGAAGTCAGAAAAGGCAAGAAAAAAGATCCTTCTTTGGAGACTTCAGAAAGAAACAGAGCTCTGTGAACACCTTGACTGTAGCCCAGGGACACCCATTCAAGGCTTTTGAACCATGGAACTGTAAAATAATGTGTGTTTGACTGAACAGGAGGGTATGACCCCTGAATGCCCAAGCAGGTAAAGGAGGCAGTGGTGGTAAAGAGTGTGATCAGAGTGTGTAGCCCTGGTGTGGGGAATGAAGGCCATCCCCACCCCCATGTACACACATATCCACACACCCTCTCAAATAAAGCATGCTGAACCATAAAAAATAAAATATTGAATTATGTTGTTTTAAGCCATTATATTTGTGACAGTTTGTTACAGCAGCAATAAGAAACTAGTATAGTCTCATATCAAGGGCAATAATTCTATGCTAACAAGTGGGAGGCAGCTTCTTGCTAGAGGTATAAGGTTCTCTGTTGCATCCACCCAAATGCATCCATCTCAGGCCTCAGGGTCCCGCTCTCTGCCATAGATACCCTGACTTTAGCATAAGAGGACAGTCAAGGATCTCTGTCACCCTAACAATTACATTCTCAGCCTGATTTTCAGCCTAGTGTGCTCTCCAGCTGCAGAAGACCGTTTTAAAAAAAAATTTTCCACAAGATTCTGGATTTCATACCATGTCCTGAATTGATAAGTAGATAACCTGAGCCTGAAATTCTCTCTCTTCTAAGCTTTTAAGATAGTTAATAAAACCCAGCCGATTCCATGGAACTATAATTAACATTACCTCCATTCCATTCCAGTACTGCAGCACAAATTCTCAATAGGGACGATATCTCCCCCAAGGAAGTGGACACTTGTCCTTAAGTGGGGAAAAAAAAAAAAACCTTAGATATTACAGTGGTTTGTGGCATCCAAACCTCAGCCCTATTTGACAAAATCTCATACCTTAGTATGTAATTTCTCTGGCTAGGGATATTTTATTTGTAGGCATTTTTATTGAGATATAATTGAAATATAACACTGATTGGGTGTTTGACATAATGATCTAATATATGTATATATGCAAAATGATTGCCACCATACATTTAATTAACATCCATCACTACATAAAAGTTACAAATTCTCTTTCTTGTGATGACAACTTTTAAGATCTGCTCCCTTCGCAACTTTCAAATATACAAAACAGGATTGTTAACTGTGATCACCATGATGTAGATTACATCCCCGAGACCTTGTTTACCTTGCAACTGGCAGTTTGTACCTTTTGACCACCTTCATGCCTTTGCCCACCAGTCCCTGCTACCCCATCCCCCCCAACACACACACCTGCGGTATTTTAAATTACTTTTTCTCCTTGGGACGGCAATATTTTTTTAAAAACAGATTAAGAATTCCTATGCCAGAGCTACTACATGATCGAATGTGCTCCTTCCAGTGGTACTTCCCTCTACCACAGGTGAAGAGCTTGGTTGTGACAGCTCAGCCATATCAGGGGCTATCCCTGCTCAACCGGCCACCGACAACAGAGTCCTTGTTGTCATCCGATTGGTGATTACTCCCATCCCAGGATCGCTCCCGGAAGTGGTACCTGAGTTTAGGTTTCCCAAAAAGCAACACCTGAGATGAATACGTGGGTGTGGGTTGTTTATTTGGGAGGCAATCCTAGGAAACAGTAATGAGTCAGGGGAAAGCAAAAGCCAATGCAGAGTGTGTTGTTGAGGGTCTCACTTCTGCCAGAACTTCCCAGAATGCCTCCCGAAGAGATCTCCTGAGAGACTAGAGTTCTTATCTACTGGTTGCCATCCCTCCTTGGGTGAGGCATTCCCAAGGCTGCTGACTCCAGACTTTGTGGCTTTGCTTGCAAGTCTAGCAAGCAACTACACACGTCAGAGAAAATCCTGGGGCAGCACAAGGAAAGATGGGAGGTGGACACTTGAGGTGACACACTAGCAGCCCGGGGAGCGTTGGAACTGTCCACCACAACTGTGCTGCCGTCAGAGGCGGGCTGAGGAGGTGTGACCACGAATACCAGAAATATCTGCTACAGACTAAGCAGGTTTCATTTATAGCTTCACATTATAAAACCATCTTTAGTAGACAGTGCCAAACCTATTTTCCAAAATACTTGAACCAATTTATACTCCCACCAAGCAATGTATGAGAGTTCCAGTTATTTCATATCCCCATCAATTCTCAGTGTTATCAATCTTTACTATTTAATCACTCCGGTGGTTATGTAGTGATACTGCATTACTCTAATGGGCATTTATTTGATTACTAATGAGGTGAAAAACCTGTTTATGAGTTTCTTGGTCATTTGAGTATTCTCTTTTGTGAAGTGTCTGTTCAGAGCTTTTGCTCAAGTTTTTAAAATCAACTTCATTGAAGTATAATTTACATATAATAAAATATACCTATTTTAAATGTTTCACTTGATGAGTTATGACAAATGTGTATCTTTTGTAGACACTATCACACCCTTCTGACCCAGGAAGTTCTCTTGTGCTCCTTTTGCAGTCAACCCCCTAACCCCCAGCAATCAGTGACCTGCTTACTGTCACTTTAAATTAATTTTGCCTGCTCTAGAATGTCATACAAATGGAACCATACGGTATGTACCTCTTTGTGTCTGGTTTCGTTCACTCAACATAATGTTTTTTGAGATCATCCACGTCGTGTCATGTGTCAGTCCGTACTTCTTCCTTTTTGTTGCTAGGTAGTATCCCATTGTATAGATATACTACAACTTGTTTATCTATTCAACTGTTGATAGGACTTCAAGTTTTGGGCCATTATGAATAAAGCTACTAGGATCACTCATGTACAAGTCTTTGTGTGCACATGCGTTTCTATTTCTAGTGGGTAGGAAATGAGTGGGTGGTGCAGTAAGTGTGTATTTAACTCAACAAGAATTGTCAAACTGCTTTCCAGAATAGTTGTGCCATTTGGTGTCCTTTTGACATGTCCCAGTTGTTCCTTGCTTTTTGGTCCACGGTGTTCTAGGCTCTTCTTGTCCTGTCTTTAACCCAGCCCTTAAGTCAGCCCTTCCTCCAAAGAGTTCTGACTCCTTTCATGAAGAATAGAATTTAGAACCCAAGATCTAAGCACTAGATGAGGATGTCACTGTTCTCTGGTGCTCTCAGCCTGTATAAGGCTCCAAGACAACTCACTCTCTCCTCTGGCCTTTACAAAGCATGCTTCCATGAGTTCCAGAGCTGCAAGGAAATGAATTCTGCCAATGACTTGAGGGAGCTCTCAAGCCTCTGATGATAATGCAATCCACTAACACCATGATTGTACCCTAGTGAGACCCTGAGCAAAGGACCAGACTCCTGACCCACAGAACCCAAGATAATGAGCATGTGTGGTTTTCAGCCACTAAGTTTGTGGTAGTTTGTCACCTAGCAATAGAAAACTAATTTGGAGGGTGGGGGGAGGAGGCTCCAAGAATTAGAGGCACTCATAAGAGTTTGCAAAGGCAGAAGTGAGACAGGGATGTCTCTCTGTTGCTTTAGCTGTCACTGCTGGGAAGAACAACAGTTAAGGAGACTGAGGGGGGTTTGCGACAGTATCTCAACAGGCGGTCTCTAACTTTGTGGGGTGTCTAGAGTTAGTTGTAACAACAGTAGCAGCAACAGCCTGATCCCTCAGTTGTACTGTGTTCTGTATTCTTGAATACTGCTTGAATGTTGGTGGGCTTCTGACACTTCCCTCCCTAAGTGTGCAAGAAGTGGCAGCTACACGGGAGAAGTCAGGTTGGTAGTGTTGTTCTGGGAGTTACTCCTGGAGGGTCAGCCTACAACTGACTCCTCCTAATTTTGCAACAACACTGTAAGTACCTCATTTCTCTTTTAATATTTTTTGACTTACAACAGCTATAGTGATTTCTGTTTCCTGCACCTAAAAGTTAACTGATATATCTGCCTTTGCTTGAGCTAGGTTAAAAGACTTCCTGTTCCTTGTGGCCAAATGATACTAGTCTAAGACACCAGTGGGGGCATTAAGAGTTAACTGTTTTGACAAGGGGGGAGAAAGGACTCAAAGGTTCCATGAGGCTGGGTTAGGGTTAATTCGTTCAACCAACACATTTCATTCATCCCCTGCTTTAAGTCAAGCCCTGGAAATACAGAGATAAATCATTAATACTCCCGCTTTCAAAGAGCTCAAAAGCTAGTTGAGAAGTCAAATACAGATATGAATAAATAACGGTACAACATGTTATGACCTGTCAAAGGCATTAAATAAGTGTAATGGGAGGCCAGAGAAGACAGCAATAATTCTGCCTCCCCAGAGGTATTAGGAGATGGCATTAAACTGGGTCTTATAGGATGAGTGAGCCTAAAAAGAAGGAAGAGAAAAAGGACCCATCACCCATGAGCCTTGTTGAATTACAAGTGAGTCAGTCATGTTAAAATATATGTATACTGATTGATTTTTAGAGAGAGAGAAGAAGGGAGAAAGAGGGAGGAAGGGAGAAAGTGAGAGCGAATCATCAATTTGTTGTTCCAGTTATTATTCATTCATTGGTTGCTTCTTGTATGTACCCTGATGGGGATTGAACCCATAACCTTGGCATAGCAGAACAACACTCCAACAAACTGAGCTACCCAGCCAGAGCAGTCACTTTTGATACATCATTTCATTTAACCCTCACAACGTCCCCATAAATCAGTATTATTTTTATCTCCTTTTTACAAATTAGGAAGGTGGACCAGAGAGGTTACTAATATGATAATATCACACAATTGAATATAATAGGAAACAAGCTCACAGGATCCACTCTAGATAGTGTTGCATAAAAACATTCACTTCAATGTATAAAATCACTTGAAAAATCATTGCGAGTGCTAAAGAAAAAGACTCCAGGCTGAGCTTTCAGGAGTGACTCCCCAAGTTCTGCTGGTGGGAGCCACCAAGGGAACCGTAGCCCTGCACAATCAGAGAGCCCCTCTTGAGGCTGATGGCTCCAGAACCCTGCTGTCTCCACTGCGGTTCACATCAGCACAAATGGTCACCTGTGTCCTGTCCCCGCCCCACTTAACTCTGTTCCAAACTCAAGTCTTGCAAGACTGCATCTGATTTGTGGACTCTAACTGGAAACAAGTCTGGAAATATGGTTTAGTTTTTCGGCCTCCAGAGCAGGAAGCACGCAGCAGAGGGCAGTTGGACTGGGTACTGAGCGAGCCAGTTCATCACTCCTGCCACATTCAGCTTGATAAACTTAAGAATATTCAGTCAACAAACACTAACATGATTGATAATGCCAGTCATGTGTGAACACAGACATTCTCACACACTACTGGTGGAAGCGTAAAGTGATAGAAATGTGTTAGAAGGTACTTTGACAGCATCTAATAATATTGAAAGCATGCATCTGCTACAGCCCACCAATACCACTTTTAGGAGTCTATCCTACCAAGAAAAAAATAGCACAAATACATGAAGTTTAAGAATGTCTATTGCAGCACTGTAACTACATAAATCGGGTATCAATTTGAATATCCATCAACAGGTGACTGATTAAACAAATAAATGATGCAACCATATAGCAGAATACTATGCAGGCATTGAAAGGAATGAAATGTATCTCTATGTACTGGCCTGAAAAGATGTCCATTCATATGTCACTGAGTGCAAAAGAACTAATAGTTTGTGTAACATGATTTCATTTTTCGTTTTTTAAAATGGAGGTAAAAGATATGTCAGTATAAGTACAGGAAAAGTTATTGGTAGTGTTTATTCTTGAGAATTGAAAGAATGAAGATAGGGGGACTTTTATATATTTTATTTTATATAATTTTTAAAGCTAGGGATTATAGGTAAGATTTGCTTTTCTTGGTTTTGATTTTCAGTCACTTTATATATATGAGACTTGGATTTTTTAAGTATTTTGTCATCTACAGTTATTGTTTTACTCGGATGTTTTTGCCAAGTGCTCCTGAAAAAGTGCTTTATCTTTAGGGAGATTCATGGAAAAGGCCCTGACAAGCACAGGTCTCCAGCCACTGAGATCGATTTGCCTTCATGTAGGAGGAGCAAAACTGGACTTTTCAAGTGCTTCCCCACCCTAAGCCATAGGATGGTAGCCCGAGACCTGTCCCTGCTCTCCTTCCTACATCAGTAAAATGGGCCCATTGCCCTGATGATGCAATGCTAACATGTGAAGAATTGCCTCTGCTGCAGAACACTGCATGGGCTTTGCTGGAACATCTGTGAGGGAGAGGATGACAGGTGAACTCAAAAAAATGTCAAGGCCCAGGCACCACCATAAAGTTTGGGGGAATCATTTGTCAGGTAAGACATGTGTTGTCCCAGGAGCTGTGATGGCTTTGATTCAAGCCTATCCTACCCCTAAATGTGCAAAAAAAGGTGCAAGCATTTGTAGGGTTTGGGGGATTCTGCAGGACTTTTACTCCCCACTTGGCATAGTGCCTCTGTCCCTTGTACCACCTGGTAAAGAAAGGACATTTGTGAAAGTAGAGATCAGTGCAGCAAGCCACCTTTGAGAAGATGGAAATACCAGGGAAGCAGATTGAAGCTCCGGGCATCTCCCAGGCAAGGCTACCATTTGAGTTTCATGTGTCTGTGACTTCGGAAGGTGTGGTGGGGTGGGCATTGTGACAGGTCAACAGGAGAAGGCATCCCTTGGAGTTTGGTCCCAGCTCTGGGAGGAGGCAGAAACCTGACATGCATACCCCCAAAGAGCCACAGCTCATAGTAGTGTACACAGCACTCCTCTTAGGAAGGAAGCGGATCAGGGCAAGGACCCCTTTCCTGTCAAGGGGTGGGCTGAGAACATGTTCCATGAACCCACCACCTCTGCCATGGCTCAAACTCCCACTGTGCCTCAGTGACATGGCTCTGCAGCAGAGGAGCATCCTGTCTGCCAATACACTGTCTCCAGAAATATGGATGCTACGAGGCCCCATAGAGCATGCAGATACTCCAAGTGCCCCGCCCCTGTTCCTGTGGCGGCTTCTGCAGCCTATAGGGAGTGGGGGAACTCTCAGTGATGCCTGGAAACAGGAACAAACCACAGCGGCCAGTAAGCTGAACTCAGTGTGGTTTGGCTGGTAATCTCATGGGCCCTTGCTGTTAACCCTTTGCTCTGACAGTTGGGTTGTATTAACAGGATTAACACTAAGGCTTGGAAAATGGGGAACTGAGGGGCTGATGATCATGAACAAGGCCTTGTAGGCGCAAGGTATATAGAAAGACATTTGAGTTTGCCTGCAAGAGCCTGAGGTGGTCCTCGCTGTTTTGACATCCTGGCTCACAAGGTGTCCATACCTCCTGGCAATCAGGAAGCTGGTACTCGGGTATGAGACCAGCAACTGATGCTTCAGTAGATATATCAGAATGATGTATAGGAAGAGTAGCCAGTGCACTTGGGCGGGGGGGGGAGGGGGGACGGGGCGGGGGTTGGTGCATTGCCAAAGATGCCAGGTTGCCCTTGAAGTAGAGTAACTTGGTAAATTCAATATCGGCAGATCCTGTGTGTTCTCAACAACACCCAAAACAACTACCAAGGAAATTAGGGCCATTCACCAAATTCCTGACTCACGAGGGATTGGCCCCTTCCCTCCCAATGAGGTTTGTGTGGACACTGCATTTAGCTTCACCCATGCTTTCCCCTCACAAAGAAGCTGCCACCATTAGGGAATTAGAGAAGCTGAGTGCCATGTACAGATACACTTGTCGACTAGACAATGATCAGGGCTCACATTTTGATGGTCATGATATACAACACTGGGCACAAGAACATGACTTTGAATGGAAGCTCCATCTCCCCTGTAACCTGCAAGCAGCAGTGTTAGGAGAAAGGAACATGAAATATTAAAGCATCAGATTAAATTACTAACAAGTAAAACCACCTTGGCCCAGGCTCTAATACATTTGATCAACCAGTAGGGCTGTAGCACCATATGGCAGGTTGGGAACCCCTGCCAAGACACCCAGCAGTGTAAAGATATGGATGCCATGGAGACAGCCCTTGCCCTGACTCTCACCGTGGAGCAAGGTGCTTTGCTACTGAGAACACCAAGCCCCATGACACCAGGAAGAGGAGTTATCTCCTGGAATTTGCAACACGACGACTCACTGGGATGGGTGAGTTACTCTACATACCTGAGTGAGAGGGAACTACTCAGTCTCCACTGGCATCCTGTCATCTTACTGTAAGCTGGACCTGTTGAAAAGCATACACTTGGAATGGAACGTGCAATGCACCAGGGAGGGAGGGAGGAGGGGGGCCTGGTCTGTCACGCCCCACCCCTAGTCCATCTCCTCACACCCGACAGTGCTGCCTCTCCCATGTGTGGCGTACACAACCAGGTCAGTCCCTAGGGCCGCCAACCTCCCTCTCCTCAAGACCCGGTGGGCATGGTCCATCCTGCACTGCTGTAATCAGGTGGCTGCCATCTTTGTTCCATTGGCCTGGAGTGCTTATAGCGCACATAGAAGCCCTTACTAAATTCACCCGGCAAGCCTCAAATGATAGCCAGGAAAGCCTGTCCTTGCTGAACGCTAAAATGTCTCTGTGAGAAAGGCTGTCCTCCCAAACAGGATGGCATTGGACACGACTGCTGCCTCACAAGCAGCAGCTGTGCCATTACCGCCCCCCCAAAAAAAATGCTGTATGTTTGTACTAATGTATCGTCTTGATTAAATCACCTGAGGACAAAGTGAATGCCCTGAGTGATCCAACCCCCAGGCTAGGGGACATAATAAGTCAGTGGTTCGGATCATGGGGCTCTTGGTGGAAAAATTGTCACTGATTTTAAGTATTGCCGTCTGATCCTCTGTTCTCTCTTGCATGTGCCTGTATTGTTGCTGTGGCATCTGCTTCCAGTGCAGCCACACAGCCACCGGACATGCCGCTTCTGGGCTAGTGAAGCCCCGCGCTGACTGCCCAGGGCACGCTGCAGAAGGCGGGTGGTGTGTGAAGTTACAGGAGCCAGTCACAACTGGTGGAGTGTTGGAGAAGGATATCAAGAGGATGTGACATCAACCCAGGCAATTGGAGACTCTTCACCCCTCCTCTGTCCTTGGAATGTAAGCTCTGCCTACCATTCTCACGTGGGAGCTGTTCCAAGGACATGGCCTTGAGAGAGTAAGGTGGTGTTGAGACCATCTTGGTGGTGTATGTGACTGAACCCAGCTAAGGCCTCTATATACACTTTTAGATTCTGGAGGGAGGGTGTGGAAATCTTCTTGTCTTGTGGCCGCCCAAAACAAGCCTCATAAGCAAGTTCCCTCGCTTATTATATAAAACTGCCACCTACAAACCTGGACCGATCTGACTCTTTTTTTTTGGGGGGGGGGAGCTTTCTCTGCCCTCTGCATATGGCGCCAGTTCACAAACTAACAACTTCTCTTCTCTCCAATTCCGTATCTTCAGGAAATCCAAAGCTCTCCTCAAGATTTCAGTTCTTTCCCAGTGGTCTTCTGATGCTATAGCCCATTGGCCTCTGGGCTCCTGGTTCCACACCTCACCCTCAGTTCTGTGATCTATTATAGATCCAGATTCAAACCTCTTCTGTTCCAGCCCCAGCTGTTCCGACATCAGCTGGTGCACTGCAATTCAAGCCTGAACGGTAAGCACCCCGATGAGTTGTCAGACCCCCCAGGTCTCAGAGCACAGTCCCCAACAAGACTGCCCCAACTTCAGACACCAATAGCAAGCAGGGTCCCAGACAACCCACACTTCTGACCAATGAGAGGGTTCCTACAACCCCCCTCAGGTTCTAGAATTCACTAGAACGACTCACAGAACTGAGGATAGCACTAACAATTAACAGTTTTATTTTAAAGCATACAAATCAACCAGCCAAGTGAGGAAAAAACATAGGGAAAGGTCTGGGAGGGTTCTGAACACAGAGTGGGGGATTATTCCCCATGGAACGAGGGTGCCTCATCTTCCCAAGAGTATGTTCCCCAGCCAGGAGCCTCCACCAAGCTTCGGTGTGCAGGGTTTCGTTAGAGTTTCATTGCATGCGCATGACTAGTTAAATCTTGGGCCACATGACTGAGCACGATATCCAACCACTCTTCCCTCCCTGGAGGCTGGGCTGGCTCAAAGACCCAACTTTCTCAGTGGTTGGTCTTGCTGGTGACCAGTCTCCATCCTGAAACTGTATAGGGTCCCACTGTGAGTCACTACATCAGCAGGAACTCAAAAGTGATCCACAGCACTATGATTAATAAAGACACTTTTATCACTCAGGAAATTCCGAGAGTTTTAGAAACTCCACACCAGGAACCCAGGAACCGCACCCTGTGCCAGTGATCCAAACAAGTGACCACACCCAGGTAATGACCCTGGTCAGACTGCTAGTCAGGCTTGTGGGAACTCTTAGTAAGCGAAGAACTCTTCTTGCCCCTGGAGTCTCCGAGTGGTAGAAAGCTCAGCCTAGCATTGCTAGTCCCCCTCTTTGCCATCACATGTGAAGAGCCTGCTCAAGAATGAATCAGACAAAAGAAAACAAAACCAAAAAGTGGAAATAGAGCTCAAATATGGGTGATAAAGTTTGAGTCCCTGAATTTAACCATGTCTAACAAGATACCTGGGTTTTCTCCTAGTGCCAGACTGAGTTAAATGTCTATTTGCAATTCCGAGTGCTGACCAGCACCTTCTTGCTTCCCCCTCCCTTCCACAAGCAGTAAACCAATTCCTCTCTTGGGGAGGAAGCCTGCTATGCAAAGCAGCTTCCCCTTGTCTGGCCTGGGTGTCTGCAGACATCTGTGCCTGCTGGGTATTTCTAAGTGTTTTCACAAAGACAGTTTCCTCCCTATGAGATATATTAGTGCCAACCATTAGGATAACCTTTTTTAACTTTGTTACACAAATATTTATATAATTGAGACTAAACTGTTTGTACAGTTTCTTCTTCAATTTTCAATCAACAAATATTTATTTTAAAACTATATGCTAGTCATATTCTAGGCAACTAATAACCTATGTAGAGAATTTTTCCATGTCAATAAAAGGACTTCATAAATGTCATTTATTATTTTAACCAGCACAGAATACACAATCAAATAGAGAGCGTTCTTTTTTAAGACTTTATTTTTTTAGAGCAGTTTTAGGTTCACAGCAAAATTGGGGGGAAGGTACGGAGATTTCTCATGTACCTCCACACCCCCTTCCAGATAGGTTTTTAAACTAAACCTTTCTTCTAGAACATTTAGTTTGTTTCCAAATTTTATGAATAATGATAGACTCATAATGTTATCTAAATCATCATTTCCATAGGATAGATTCTAAGAAGTAGAACTTGTACAAGAACTTCATATTTTGTACACATACAAAAAAAAAAAAAAATGCCAAAAAAAACCCTGACCAGTTACTGCTGTAGCAGTCTCTGTCCCCTCTGACCTCACATAACCTGAAGAGACTTGACCTAGGGTGCCTCAGGTAGAAGAATCAGGGTCCTTCTCCAGAGCTTCCCGTTCCCTCTGAGCGCCCTACTCAACCGTGCCGAAGGGGCTTCCGAATGACGACCATCAGCTGCCCCTGCACCACACAGCAGACGGCCTCTAGAGGTGGAGCGTGCGAGCCAGAGTATCTGCTCGGAGGGATTCTTTGAAAAGAAATGCAATGGGGCGAGCCTGAAAGGGAAATGCCGGGACAAGAAAGTCCAGGCTAATAGTCACTCAATTTTCCTTTCTAAGGCTCTTTTCCCCTACCTCTCTTTTTTTCCTTAATAAGTATGTGTGTTTCATAATGGAAAAAAATTAATTTCTTGAGCAAAGGGACAACAAAAAGAGGTTCTCGAATTCAGTGTGGGACTGGAGACGATCTCCTGGTTCCTGGAAGAGCAGCCGCGAGTGCTCTGGCTTGGCGATGCTCCCTGCGAAACACTGGCTGCCGCTGGAGAGAGGCGTGTGCATTAGTCACCGGAGGAGGACCGGCCGATTCCCGCTGGAGCCACCGCGAAGGGCAATTAATTGATGACTGTCTTCCAGACCTGAAGACGCTTCCAAACGACAAGGGGCGGGCGGAACACCACTCAGAGGGAGCCTCCGAGCCAGCACTTCCCAACCGGCAGAGTCATCCAAAGATAAAACCAGCTCCTCTAGGAGGCTGTGACCTCCCGCCTGCGAAGTGTTAAAAGCGCTCCCTAGAGGAGGCCAGTTTTCTCGGGTGGGGTGGCAGGGACCCAAGTGCAAGTCAAGACATGGGTTCTCAACGCTTTTGGTTTTTGGTATCAGAACTCCCTTGTACTCTTAACATTTATTGAGGGTTCCGAAGAACATTGTTTATCTGGGTTCTAACTATCAACATTTACCATGTTAGAAGTTAAAACAAAAAATTTTCAATACTTATTGATCTTAAAATAACCTTAGTAATTCCTTTCTACTTTAACATAAAAAACACATTTTTATGAAAAAAAAACTGTATTTTCTCAAACAAAAAAAAATAAAGAGAAGAGTAGTGTTGCTTATATTTGTGTTATATCTTTACTATCTAGATTAATAGAACACAGCTGGATTCTCATATCTGCTCCCACGCTTAATCTGTTGCAATATGTTCTTTGGGCTCAAGTATAATGAAGAAGACCCATCCTTCTATATGTAGCTGGAAAAAGGAGGAGTATTTTAATTGCTTTTTCAATGATTCTTTGATATCTCATCAAAACTTGACTCATGGGAGTTTCTGTTTTTCTTTTTCCTTTTTTAAAATTTTATTTATTGACTCTTTAGAGAGGAGTGGGGAGAAAAAGAGAGAGAGAAACATGGATTTGTTCCACTCGTCCCTGGATTCACCTGTTGACGCTGGTAGATGCCCTAACAGGGGACTGAACACAGCCAGACAATGCTCCCACCAGCCCAGCTCCTCGGCCAGGGCTTGTGGGAGTTTCTTAAAGGTTGGCTACAACGTGGAATTCGAAACCATATCAATGAACTTGTCATTCTCTGTGCACTTACGTGGGAATGAGACTAATAGACACAAATAACTTCTTAGTATTATTACAAAAGTTTTGGCCTCACAGATACCCTGAAGGGGTCTTGGCAACCTCCATGGGTTGGTTCCCAGATCACACTTGAGAACTGCTACAGCAGGGGCTTGAAAGAGCCGTTAGTTCACTTCCCTCACCTGCACTGAGCACCTGCTGTGCTAAATACCTGGGATTCAGTGTGGCAGGGACACAGACCCACAGCCAAAGAGGTCACAGTTTAATGATAATAAGAGAAAATACTTACTGAGTTCTTACCCTTATCCGAGTTTTGTAGGAAGTACTCTACACACATTCCTTCAAACAACGTTATAAAGGAAAATTACCTATTTTTACAGATGAAGAACCTGAAGCTTAGAGAAGTTATAATACCTTATACCAGGTCACAGAGGGGTGAAGCCAGGATTTTTTACATTTTATTTCTCAATTACAGTTTACATTCAGTATTAATTTGTATTAGTTTCAGGTGTACAGCTTAGTGGTGTGACAATCATATGCTTTACAAACTGTTCCCCCCAATATTTCAAGAACTCACCTTGAACCGAAAATAGTTAGTGTGGTATCATTGACTGTATTCCCTGTGCTGCATCTCCATCCCTGTGACTGTTTTGTGACTATCCACTTGTACTTCTTAATTGCTTTGCTTTTTTCACGTATCTCCCTAAACCCCCTTCCCTCTGTCAACCATCAGCCTGTTCTCTGTATTTATGAATCTGTTGAATCCAAGATTTTGAGCCAAGATTAGAACAACTAGGTTAAATTGCTTCTCTGTACATTAAAAGTTTTTTTCATTTGAATAGTCTTTATTTTTACAAATGAGAAAATAAAACTGTGAAATCTACACCCAAGAGGTAGGCAATGGTTAGGTCTGCTTCTACAAAGACCTTGGACATGTTGATATTAATTATTCAGATGTCTCCAGATCATCTCAAGGAATATCCAAAATCTCTAGGGTAGGGCTTCTGAACCTGATGGTATTAATACATTTTTAAAAAATTTATCATGGTAAAATATACATAACATAGATTCTATCATTTTAGCCATATTTACAAGTCAGTGGCATTAAGTAGATTCACAACATTCTGCAACCATCACACTGTCTATCTCCAGAACTTTTTTATCACTCCAAACTGAAGTTTTACACCCATTCCTTCTTTCCCTTAGCTGCTGGTAACCTGTCTTTATAATTTGGCCTATTCTAGGTACCTCATATAAGTAGCGTCACATAGTATTTGTCCTTTGGTGTCTGGTTTGTTTCACTTAGCCTAATGTTTTTCTAAAGTTCATCCACAGTGTAGCATGTGTCCATACTTCATTCCTTTTTAAGCCTGCATAACATTTCCTTGTACATGTATACCACATTTTGTTTATCCCTTCATCTGTTGATGGCTGCTTCTCAGGACATTTTAAACGAACAATGGCAGTGTGCTGTGATAGGAGTAAGCACAGTGTCTAAGAGGGAGAGCCAGGGGAGGAGCAACCAAGCCAGCCTGGGGTGGAACAGCCAGGGACTGACACCTGAGCAGACTTGGAGGACTGGTGGGAGACCAGCAGGAAAAGATGAGAAGGGAGAAACCCCAGCACCAAAGCCTGGAGGTGTAAGAGAGAGAACCGCAGCCTATTTCGCAGGTTTGTGCGGAGGAAGGGCAAGAAGTGAGGCTAGAGAGGTAACACTGTTGACATAACAGAGCATTTAAGATGGGCGAGGTGCTGTGTGAAGCCTCTCAGGTGTTTTAACCGATTTAAACATTACGTCAACCCTACGAGAGGAAACCAGGCCTTGAGCACACACCAAGGGTAAGGCACTGCCCTTAGTGCTCTGTGTGCAGTAACAAACTTAATCTCCATAGCAGCTCCATGAGGTCAGTTCTGTTATTATTCCCACTTTATAGCAAGTCATGGAGAGGGTTAAAAACTTGCCCAAGGTCACGTGAGTAAGTTGGGATTTGAACCCCAGTTTCAGCAGTTATGCTCATCACCTGACAGCCACGGGCATGAGGACAAGGTAAGAAATTTAGACTTTCATCTGGCAGGGTCACTGGACAGGTTCCGGCAGAAAGCAACCGTTTCTGATTTGCATTTTATCATCATTCTAGCTGCTGTGTGGAGAAGTATAGGCAGGACAGACCTGGAGGCAGAGATACCAGCCGGTAAGTAAGCCAGATGAGAAAGGATGAGAATGGAGCAGGAAATACAGACAGTGGAGGGTTTTGAGAGACTCAGGTCCCAGAATGGTCAGCCTATGGTGGTACAGTGGAGAGACGTCAGGGATACCTTCCAGCTTTCTGAGAGAGTGACAGTGCTCTCACAGAGATGGGGGACATGTGGGAGGAACAGGTTTAGGGGAAGGGAGGATCAAGGTACAGATAGTGAGATAATTTGAGACTGACTGAGACTTAGGTACATCCAGGGAGAGAGATCTAGGCTCCAGGTAAGCTCCCCGAAGGCATGGATCTTTGTTTCACTCACTGACGTGTCCCAGTGCTGAAACTGTACCTGGTGTAAGAAGACACCCAGCTCTTTCCAGTTGGCGCCAAGCCAGGGGCTTCTCTTAGGACAACTGGAAGGAGCGCTGCAAGACTGGGGGCGAGAGAAAGCCCTACACAAGGAGTGACTACGTGAGCTGGGACTCCCTGCTGCCAACATGGGATTGACCTCCACCACAGACACACAGTCCCAGTGCAGGGAGGCAACAAGAATTACCGAGCCCTGAGGCTGGGCGTGGGCCACTGCTGCTGGGGCTCAGAGTGCTGTACGTGCAGACCAAGGATCACTGCTATTGTCTGCATTGCACCCAACAGCAACCTCTTCTGTACCACGACCCTAGTAAAGAACTGCCTTGTGCCCACTGACAGCACACCGTAGGGGCTGGGGCTGCAATAATGGGCCAAGCTGACTCCCGAGAAGGAAGAGATTTTAAATAAAACACGATCAAAGAAAGTTCGGGAGAAATATGATGAAAGGAAAAAAAACGCCCGAATCAGCAGTCTTCTAGCGGAGAAGTTCAGCAGGGCAAGGTTCTCGCATCATTGCTCCAAGGCCAGGCCTGTGCGGCTGTGCAGATGGCTGTGTGCTTGAGGGCAAGGAGCTGGAGGCAAATAAATCCCCCTCCCCCCATTTTAGCTCATGTAATAAAAAAAAGACACCCAGCAAACAGTTGTTGAATGGACAAGTATGGGTCTCGAGGAGGGAGCTGGAGCCACAGAGATGGTCCATGGCATGTAGAGAGAGTTACGGGGCCAGGACTCTGCAGACACTAACACTTGAAAGGCAGGCAGAGAAAGGCACCCGAATCCCAGCGAGATCTGGGATCTGTCAAAGGCCCTGTCAGATTTTTAAGGCGAAGGAGACTCCATGTTCTTCAAGTTTGATGGATAATAAAAGCAACCAGGATCTGAACAGTGCTTTCCAGCTTACAAAACACATCTTCTCAGATTCTTCCTTTTCTCTTTAACTTCAATGCCATATATCTTTCACTATTTTTTTTTTTGAGGTAAAAAGTAATTCAAGGTGCAGCCATCTTAAGGGTATTGTGTGACGACTTTCTGCATCTGTATGTGTCAGTTAGCTCCCATCCAGTCACAATAAAGAAACGCTCCAGCAGATGATGGGATGCCGCACACAGAGAACCCCAAAGAGCCCTCCGAAATCCCACCAGGACTGACAAATGAATTCAGTAAAGTACCAGGATACAAAATAATATCTAAAAATCAGTTGTATTTTTATGCACTAATAGTGAACTATCGGAAAGGGAAACTAAGAAAACAATTCCATTCACAATTGCTTGAAAAATTACCTCAGAATACATTTAAGCAGTAAAAGACCTGTACTTGGAAAATGATAAGACACTGAAGAAGATACAAATAAGTGGAAGCATATATCGTGTTCATGGGGAGGAGGAATTAACATAATCAAAATCTCTATACTACCCAAAACAATTTATAGATTCAATGTAATTCCTATCAAGATATCAATGGTGTATTTCAGGGAACGAGAACAAATATTCCAAAAATTTATATGGAACAGAAAAAGACCCCAAATAGCTACAGCAGACTTAAGGAAAAAAAAGAACAAAATTGGAAGAATCACACTACCTGATATCAAACTGTACCACAAGGCCATAGTAATCAAAACAGCATGGTACTGGCATAAAAACAGACACATAGATTAATGGGACAGAATAGAGAGCCCAAAAAGAAATCCATGCCTTTTTAGTCAATTAATATTTGACAAAGGAAGCAGAACATACAGTGGGGTATAGGTAGCCTATTCAATAAATTTTGTTGGGCAAACTGCACAGATATATGCAAAGAAAAAAGAAGGCTAAATAAAAGTGTACACAGGCAGCTGTCAGAGGGGAAGGGGTTGGGGCTGGGGGTTGGGTCTGGGTGAAAAAGGTGAAGGGAGTAAGCAAAGAAAACCCTCAGACACAGATGACAGTATGGTGATAACAGAGAGGGAAGGTGGGGGTGGGGGAAGTAGAAGAGAGTAAGGGGGAGATGGGGGACAAATGGTGACGGAAGGAGACTTGACTTTGGTGAACACACAACGCAGTGTACAGATGATGTGTTGTGAAATTGTACACCTGAAACCTGTATAATTTTATTAACCAATGTCAGCCCAACAAATTCAATTAAAAAATTTAAAAATTAAAAACAAATTAAAAAGCTGATGGCCAGGGAAATGCAAAGTTTTATTAACTGCTTAACACACTTCTACACACTTTTTTTCCTATAAACTTTAGAGGTTTACTTTTAGATAGCCTCTTCATAGGAGAATGATTTTGTAATACCAGTCTCAATAGAGAGAGTAGAAAGATAACTTGTCTCCATGGTTGGTCAAAATTCATTCTTTGTAGTTGATAGTGTAGAAAAGTTTCTTTCCGCTCCACACATCATTATTGGTAATGCCATAAATTATTAGGACTGCTGTCAACTTAGGGGAAGCCTCTCTTTTGTACTCTGAGTTTTCATTTAGCATTGCAACCAATTCGTATTTTGTGACCACACCATCTTCTAAGAGGATACTAATTAGATCATTCTTTTGAATTTGTTTAGTTTTTTGGTTTGTTCCCCTGAGTTACCTCTGCCTCCTCCAGTATCATCATTTTTTCCTGTTAGTTTACATTTCTGGTCATCTTTGTGCAAACATGCTTGAGAATGAGGGGAGCGGAGCTGCTCGTGGCTCCAGGGCGAGAGCATGTTCGGGAGCCTGAACAAGGTGCTGTGGAGTGAGCAGGCACGGGAGCAGCCGTTGTATTTGGAAATCCAAAACAACGGACTCAGATGACAGTCCTAACTCATTCCGTTTATTGCGAATGATTGTTAATGTGATTATTATGGCCTTGTAGTACAGTTTGATACTCGGTTAATAAGCCACCAACTTTCTTGCAGGGCTGTGGGGAAGGTCCTGCACAGAGATGGAAGGAGAGGATTGGTTAAGGTTTTGCTCTATTGCTCACTGTCATCGTGATGGTAGCGGTGGCAAAAACACCAAGAGCACAGGCACAAGCAACCTGCAGAATTATTTGCCTCTCATATCCATCGCTTTCTAAGGCTGCCCTCCAAAGAGGTCTATTTTGCCATCTCCCTTTCAGCATGTGAGGCTAAGTCTCAGTGAGGGCTACGCCTCTGGAATCTCATTTGAGGGCTGGTCAATGCCCTCAGCCACAAGGCCCTTCCTCTTCCACAGGCTCACAGCTCAGAAAACACTTCTTAAAGCTCATCTTACAAGAGCGCGAACCAGGAGCAAAGTCATGACGAATGACCAGTGCCACATTTCCAGTTTTTGAAAACTGGGTCAGTCACAGACCTGAATAGCACTGGAACAGCTGCTTTCAAGTGTTTTTGTCCCCCTGACAACAAGGTCTAATTATAAGCTGCAAGAACAACTAAACCAGACGTGTGCATTTGGTTGCAATATTTGGTGATTGTAATTAGTAATTTGGCAGATGAAATTTGCCCTGACTCTATGGTCCCAGTTCAGCGTGGGGGTAGTCTCCAGTTTGACTTAGAAACACAGGGAGGGCCCCAGGTCCAGAGTGTGCCATTTGCAATATGTCTAACAAGGTGGGGTGTTTCACCTTCATCCCAGTGGGAAGGCAAGGTTGAACTGGTTCTGTCCAGTCTCACTATGACAACAGGGTAAGGATTTCCCTTCAGGGCACCATAACCCCTCCAGGAGGCCACATCCCTTTGCCCTTTGTTCTGGGGCTTATAAGAATCAGTGTTGCTTACACGTAAAGGGTCTGATGGGGAAGGAAAGCTCATCCAGGCCCCCAGGGAAAAAAAGCTGCTTCCAGATCAGATGCTCGGGGGCAGCCCAGTCCCGCAGGCAGTGGATGGTCCACTGCAGACAGCAGCATGAGGGACAGCTGGTCACCAAAGCAGTTCCTGCTTCACGGTTCCCTCTCCTTTCAGCCCCCCATCTCAGGTGCGCCACATCTTCCTCTTCTGTGGTCCGTGGTGAGTGCCACCCCCACTCTCTTCCCCTACCACGGCCTGTGGTCATTTATCTGTTCTCTGCAAGCAGGAAAACCTGCAAAGCTGAAGACCAAACCTTATGTCCGGAGCGGTATTTCTAGCTTCTGCACGTGGATGACTCATGCCCACCCTAGAGACTGTGAGTGGCGATGGGAGCTGCTGTTAGGGGTGAAATGAACAGGTTTGATGACCTCAGCGGTACTGATAGGGCATGGTGAGGAACAGTTTGATCTCTCTTTTTTTTAAGATTCCCTGCTTTAATCAACATTATCAATCAATCGACCAACTTCTAGTAGCTACAGGTCATTGAGCGCCTATGAGTGTCAGCACTGTCTTCAATGCTTCTCATTCTCTTCCTTTTGCTATTTTTGCAAGGTGGACACTTGTGTCTGCCTGTTATAATCAAGGAAACTAAGGCTCCCAGAGGCTAATTACCTCACTCAAGACAACCCTCCAAGTTACCTAATGAAGTAAGAACTTTCTTGTTAGTCACTTCTCCTGGAAGACTGAGAAGAGCCTGTGTGCAGGGTGAGACCAGTGTGCCATCCGGATGGGAGGCGGGGGCACTGTGAGGACAGCGTAGAGGAAGCGTAGAAGGCAGGCCGGCTTGCTTCCTTAGCTCCTGGGGAGGTGTGAGCCCACTACATGCCTACCTGCTTAGACTCACCCACTAGGAAACTAACACTTACTAGCTATTGACTATATGTCAAATGCAGGCTGGATACCTGGCACTTCACCTCATCTGTCTGTTACTCTCCTATGAAATGAAAATTATTACCACTACTTTTCTGATGAGGAGATTGATACTCGATGTCACTATGTGACTTTTCTGAGGTCGAACAGCCAGTGAATGGCAGAGCCATGATACTGAACCCTGCGAGTCCACTCCATGTGGCCTCCATGAATCGAAAACCTCTTCCTTGTGAAGCAATTCTTATGGTGGCTTTGGGCCTCAGAACAAACTTGTGACTCAGTGTAAGAATGCCGTATCTGGAAAGACTCGGTGCTGACGCACTCCAGGCCTTCGGGATGAGTTATTCAAGTGCTGAGAACTCGGATGACATAAGGGTCGGTATCTATAAACATCTAGAAAAGTTCCCGTTTACCTTTGTGAACATCTGCTTCAGCTCCCCTCAGGGCAAGCAGAAGAGCCAGAGGCAGGCAGGCAGTCACGTTCCAGTCTGGGGCTGCTTGAGGCAGTGACTATGGCATCTCACCCCTCTGTTGCCATAGCTCCTCGCATACGTAATTACCAAGCACACAGTAATTACTGCGTTTGCTGAATACACAATTTGGGCCGGAGAGGCCCTTACGAACACCATCTCAATCTCTGCAACAGTCCTGCAGGGCAGACACTATTTCCCTTTCACAGATGCAGACTCTAAGGGTCTGAGACATTAAGCAACTTTCTGCTAAAGAGTAGTGGAGCCAATAAAACCCACGCTACAGTAGAAGACTTGTCAGAGGAGGTATTTCTGGAGGATGCATTTGAAAGAGGAGAAATATGAGAAAAGCCCGTCTACTTGGCGGCAACAGGCACTGTGATAGCATCAGGAAAGAGGGTGCTGTTGCTCATACCTAATTCAGTACAATTTCTTTTGTACTAATTCACCTTTCTTGAGTCTTTTCAAAACATTCAACTTAGTTTTCATAGAAATAGTAGCTCAACTTTTGACACTCATGTTTCACAGATTTATTGTGCCCTTTAATTAGATAGCACCAAGTGTGCCTGGCAAAAATTGGTGTGTTAGCAAACATCACTGACTCCTTGTAAGCATCTAATTGAATTGGTGCTGAGTTAACTTCCTCATGCCACATCTTTCTCACTTGTAAAATGGTGTTGCTCTAAGGGTTTAGTGAATTAATCTATATAGAAAGCTTTGTCAGCACTCAGTAAATGTTGGGGTGCAGAAGCACACAGGTGTGCCTTAGCTGATAAATTTTCCGGAAGGAATGCGGAGTACCAGTCAGTCCCGTGAGTTGGTTACCTGGAGCAACATTAAGAGCTTCCCCTGTGCTGGGCGTGGCTTCACTAGACAAGGATGCCAGTTATGGATCAGAGAAAATCTTCCAACCCCAGCACTGCTTCCTACTGCCTGGTTTCTGATTAAATCGGCACTGTGTCCTCAAGATACCTGACATATACCTTACCAAAGAGACTTCTTATTCACAGGTCCGGCCCAAAGGTGGGACATAGAACAGAAGCACGTTTCTCCTCCTTCAACATTTGAGTGGCTGCCACAAAAATAAATAAATAACGTTGTTTTCATCCTCCCAAAGGGACACTTACAGTGAGTTTCTTAACCTCTCCCCCACTCCTACAGACACATTCTCAGTCGTGTCGGATTGCAGAGCATACACAGATTCCAAGAGCACTGCCGTGAGCCAACCTCTCTGGCGTCAGAGGACTCCCAGAGTTGACTCCAGTCCCCAGTCTCTGCCAGCCAGATCTAAGCATCCTAGACATGCTACACCTCTAGTGGAAAGCTGGAAGGTAAGGTCCTAGAGAGACATACGACAGAAAGAGCAAAGGCCTTAGAGATACATATGACTGGATCCAAATTCATACTTTGTCACTTGTTGCCTGTGTGATCTGGGCAAGTCGTTTAACCTCTCTGAGCCTCAGTTCCCTTAACTATACAATAAATAAGCTTTGCTGCATTAAATCCTTGCAAAGATTTAATGTGTTAAGGCAGAAATGCACCTAGCACAGGGCTGGGCACAGAGTAAGCATTCAATCAACGGTAGCCATTATTATTGATTATCCTCAGGATAACTCCGACGTTGGCCCTTAGGTATAATGAAGTCCTAGAATGTGATGGAAAAAGCCAAGCTACCCAGGTCTGAATCTCAATCTTCTACTTCTGAACTGGGTAAACTTGGGAAATCACCTTAGTTCCTCTGTGCCTCCTTTCCCTTATGTCTAAAATGGAAAAAGAAACAGAAACTATCTCAAAGGGTTGTTGTAAGAATTAAATAGCTTAGTATTTGTAAACATTTAGGATAGTGCTTGGAACACATTAAGCACTACACGTGTCATCTGTTCTATGACTCCTGTGTTGTAACTGTCTCTTTGCCTGTGAACACCCTGAAACAAGGACTGTCTTTCCTTTCTGTGTCCCCTCGGTATCTGAGTGACTGCAACAGCCTAATAAATGGTAATAAATGATGCCATGCAATCAACACCTTCCCTGCAAATGGCACTAACCCAATTCAAACTAAGGGGGGGAGAAAGGAAAGGCAATTTATTGTTGCTCACTTTTAAATGATCTAATCTTGCTTCAGCCACAGTTAGAAGCAGAGGCTCAAATAGTTTAAGGAGGGCTTAGTTTTTCATTGTCTCCAACACTCATTTTGTTGGCTCTCTAAACTTGAAGGAGGAGAGATACCCAAGCCTCATGGCCAGCCGCTTTATCAACTCAGATCAATAAAGAGCTTTTTCTCCAAAAGATCTGGCTGAGAAATTCTGGCTGGAATTCCATGTGCCAAGCAAGGGCCAACGTGCCCATCTATGTGTTAACTTCTGCGGTCAAGGAAATGGGGTAATCTTTCTGGCTAGGTCTGCCCACCCCGCATGGAAGGGAAGGAGCAGCCCTATGAAAACATACAGATTTCCCCAAAGGGAAGAATATTCTATTATAAAGAGGAGGAGAAAGGGACGCTGGCAGGCAAAACTGCTAGATGCCCTGACATAGACCAAAGATAGTTGTTAACCTCACTATTCCTAGACAATTCCGGACTATAGAATCTGGGGCTCAGCCTCAGATTTTAATAGGTTTTTAAGAAAAATATCCTAATCTAAGTAATTATTCCAGATTTCAACCCCTTCATGGTGGCCCTTCCTCAAATCCAATGAAGTCTAAACTCACACAGAGCAAGCAGGGAGGAAGTGTCAGGAGAGGTGGGGTTGAGCTGTGGTGTGGGGCAGAAGAGCAGCAACCAATAAAAGCTACAGAAGCTGTCAAGAAGGAAGACCACTCCCCCACCCCACTGGATTTATGGTTTAAAACTGACAAAGACCAGCCCTGGCTGGTGTGGCTCAGTGGATTGAGTCCTGGTCTGCGAACCAAAGGGTCACTGGTTGGATCCCCAGTCAGGGCACATGCCTGGGTTGTGGGCCAGGTCTCCAGCAGGAGGGAACATGCAAGAGGTAACCACACATTGATGTTTCTCTCCCTCTTTTCTTCCCTTCCCTTCTCTAAAAATAAATAAATCTTTAAAAAAAAAACTGACAGAAGCCAGCTCCATGCAAGATGGCAACTAATTTCACCTAACGGTAACACCTAGCCTCCTTATACACTCATCGTAACATCAGCTTGCTGACAACACAACCCATACCACCTTGGCTGGAAACGGAAAGCCCATATAAGGACATAAAATGGCTGTCGGGGCTCTTCTGAGAAGTCTTCACCCCCCTCGCAGGATGATTCTGACTATTCCTCCCCCTTATTGAATTCTCTAACCACCCCCATTGAATAAACTTCAGTAAAGGAAGCAAATTCTGCTAAAGGGGGATTTCTGTGTCTGCAGAGTAGCCCATTTTCCATCTCACTGCTTCACTAATAAATTCGTTTTCACTTTAAACTCTATGCTGGCTTGTCTTTGAATTCTTTCCTGAACGAAGTCAAGAACTCAGAGTGGGCCGTTGCACCTGCAAGTCCCCAGGTCCCCGAAACACCTGCATCAGGATGAGGGGTGATCTGTATAGACCAACATGCTCATTAAACTCTCCCAAGTTTCATTTCAACCTTGAGATCTACTTACAGGACCAAAAATTATTCCCTGGTGAATCAGCAAAGACATTGAGAGTGATTAGCATTTTGGGGATGCCAAAAAAACATTGCAAACTGCTCTGTACCCTGCTTGGATTTGCTGAGGCGCCACCTCAGGTGCTAGCAAAAAAGAAGAGTGAGAAAGAAGTGTTAGCCCCTCCAGCCGCCCTTCCTTCCACCCCGGTCACAGCTCCCCAGGCGTGATCACTGACATCAGATGCGCTTTCACCTCGCAGTGTGACCTGACAACTAAGGAACAGCAAGGTAGTCTGTTTTATAATTAGTTTTTCCATTGTTTTATTCCACTGATATATAAGGATCAGCCTGAATTGTCCAGAGGATCTCTATTTTGCTTGTCTGTACTATCTTTGTTATTAAGAAAAAACTTCAAATAAGCAAAAATTAGAAAAAATAGTATAAAAAACACCCATCAGCCATGTCCAACAACTATCAGGATTTTGCCACACTTGCTTCATCTAGCCCTCTACTTTTTTCTGTGGAAGTACTTGGATGCAACTCCCAGACCTCTTATTATTTGTTCTCTAGGTACTTCATTCTGCATCTCTAAAACTTGTGAATGCAGACACCCCTCAGAGATACTATGGATCTGGTCCCAGACCACCGCAGCAGAGCGAGTACGATGGTAAAGGGAGCCGTGAGGCCTTTGCTTATGGAGGATCTTGCCTTCAGTTTGTAAGAAATGCCACACCCATGAAGCACAATAAAGCAAAGTGCAATAAGACAAGCTACACCTGTATTTTCTTACAAAACCACACTGCTAGTAACGCACCTAACAAAAGTAACAATTCCCTAATAGCGTCTAATTTTAGACCATTTTCCAAGTTCCCTGATCTCTAAAGAAATATCTTTTCTTATCATTGGTTCATTAGAATCAGGATCCAGAAGTGGTCTGCGCACTGCATTTGATGATTGTTTTTTGAGTATTTTGAGGTCTAGAACAGTCTCTACCCCTCTTGCCCCACCCTTCCCCTCATGCCGCCGACTTTTTGACTAAACTAGTTTAGTTGTCCTATAGAATATCCTGTATTCTGGATCTATCCATTTACGTCCTTGTGGAATCAAACCTGAGCCTCCACCTCCTACATTTCATGTAAACTGGAGGTTAGTTTTAAAAGCTTTATTACATTCAGATTCTTTTTCTTCCCATAAGGGGCACCTCAATAACACATTTGTCTGGCTACTTCACTCTTAGTAATGTTAAGCTTGGTCAGTCGGTCCGGTGGTGTCAGCTAGAACTGAACTCTTCATGATAAAGTCCCCCATAAGCCTTTCATCTAATGCCTTCATCCTTCATTGATCTTTGCCTTGATCAATTATATCATTAGGATTGCAAAGTGATTTTTCTGCTTCTGTCATTCCTTCCACATTCATTAGCTGGGAACCGTCTGTAAGGAACTTTTTCCCATTAATTAGGGCTATTTGGTCACACTGAAATGTAGATTGAATTGGAAAGGCAGAATAACGTTTACTTAATTCCCTTAAATTCCCAATTTTCAAAGCAAGAATTTTGATCTGGTTACAGCCAATGGCATCCAATGAGTATGTTCATTTATGATGGAGTTCCTCCTTCCTCATGAACTCATTAGGCTTTTATATACAAGTATTCTATGTATTTCAGTCAATTCAATCACTACTTTTCTAGATAATTAAATTATCCTATTTTGAGCCAATTGGAATTTCTGTTCATGTTGGTTCTTGAGTTCTTTTGACACAACTCACCAGTGTTTGATAAATTTGTAGTTTTTGGCTCTTGTTTTGCAACAAGATATTGCAACCCCATCTTGTACATGTACTGCCCTAGACTTGGAATCAGCCATTCAAGAAGTCCTGGTTCCTTTCAGTGGGGATTGTCACTTAGGGACCACAGTCTGGACACTACAGGTTGCTCATTGTTCATAGTTTAAATACTTCTAGGCCTTTCTGAAAAGCATAGAAATAGGTATATATTTTTTAAAGATTTATCTATTTATTTTTAGAGAAGGGGAAAGCAGGGGTAGAAAGAGAGGGAGAAAAGTATCAATGCACAAGAGAAACATCCACTGACCGGTTGTCTCTTGAACCCCCCACCCCCACCACAAGAGACCAAACCTGTAACCTTGTCATGTGCTCTGACTGGGAATCGAACTGGCAACCCTTCCATTTGCAGTGGAAGCCCAACCCACTGAACCATGCTGCTCAGGGCTAGGATATCTTTTTTAAAAGAAAAAGATCATGAGTTTATACTGATATTTTAAATTCGTTTTTTTCTTTTTTAATCCTCACTTGAGGACATGCCTATTAATTTTAGAGAGAAGGAAAGGGAGGGAGAGAGAGAAGGAGAGATACATCGATGTGAGAGACATTGATCGACTGCCCCTAGTACAAACCCTGACCGGGTACAGAACCCATAACCTAGGCATGTGCCTGGACCAGGAATAGAACCCATGACCTTTTGGCTTATCAATGCTCCAATCAACTGAGCCACATTGGCCAAGACTTAAACTCAAATTTAATACTAAAATTTATTTATATTAATGCTTTTGATTTTATATTTCTCTTATATTGAAAACCTTGGTTCCTAATATCATTAACATAATTACTTATTACTTTATGCTATACTATATAAAGTAGTTTAAAGCTACTAATATAAAATCTTCTATTAGTAATGTCACTATTGAATAAAATGTTAGATCTCTTTGCAGTTTTCTTTGCCCTTAAAATGTATTCCATGGTATCTATTTAGTACAGCAAATATGCTAT
The DNA here is from genome assembly GCA_004027475.1 of Anoura caudifer. NCBI lineage: Eukaryota > Metazoa > Chordata > Mammalia > Chiroptera > Phyllostomidae > Anoura > Anoura caudifer. The sequence continues at coordinate 178,798 of PVKU01001092.1, forward strand.
ATTGTAGAATCACTTAAAATAATTGTCTTCTTTGTGCAACTACCTCATTAACTTAATATAGTTAGGCTCATTGTTTTTAGCTTATATTAAAATCTTAGGAATTTTATGGTAAATTTACTTTTTTGAATGTGTAAGATACATTTACATAATTCCAGTGTCAAAAATACATAACAAAAATACAATAAAAAATAAACCACTTAAAATATTTTGTAAGACTACATAACACATGTATTCAGAGAAGTCTCTTTCCCATCCTTGTCTCTTCCACCCTATGTTGAACTGTATGAAATTGTCAATAATTAACTATTTTACCAGCAAAAATGACAGTTTTTATGGTTGAACCATATATATATATCCTTGCCCTTTATTACAGGAATGATAGTTACTATATATATCATTCTCCATTTGTTTCTTTCACTTAAGTCTATTCTAGAGACCATCCCCCCTCCCTCACTGTCAGGCACATTGTCTTCCGTGAGCGTGTTGATACACCACCATTTTCAGTCAACCAAAACCCTATGACTGGCCCTGGCCGGTGTGGCTCAGTTGATTGGAGCATTGTCCCATTTTTGGTTGAGTCCAGATGTGGGCACATGGGACCCTCGGGTTGGACTTGTGGGATCCCTGGTCCAGGCGCCTGTACAGGAACAAGTGATCAATGTTTTTCTCTTGTGTGGATGTTTCTCTCTGTCCCTTCCTCTCTCGCTGAAAAAACAATGAGAAAAATGCACTTTGGTGACATTAAAAAAGAAGCAAAAATTCTATCCCTGTACATTTAGATAGTTTCCAGTCTTTTGCTATTAAAATAATGTCTCCATGAATAGTCCTGTAGTTACAGTACATCATTTCCTATTTTAATCTTTAGTTATAATGCCCCCCTAACTAAAAGAAACCACCCCCTGCCATACTCAGCTTCAGTCGTTCATTCTGGTGGACATTTGTCCTGGTTAGAGGGTACCCAGTGCCTTCAAATGCCCTTCTGAAGACAGGAGAATTGTCCCTTTCTGAGTCCCGCCAAATTAGCAGACAGAATACTCATTCCTAACGTGCCCTCCCTTGCAGCTAGGACTCAGAAACATGACTTGGACTCTTCCAAAAGATGCATTTGTGCGAGATTGTGGTGAAGAGCATAATGAGAAGGAAAAGATTGCACAGTGCTCTTCCTTGGCTGGTGAGGGTGGTAGCTGAGTCATGTAGTTTGGGGACTGGTGTGGTCTCTGAGGTTGAGTTCCCAGTGCAGAAGTGGCACTGGTGCCTTTGTGAGCGGTGGCTGCGATCAAACTGAGCTCCTGGAAGCGCAGAGTCGCAGAGTGGTGCTGGTGCAGCAGCCCCAGTTTTCTCATTAGGCCGTTTGTGCTGCATAATTTGGAGTGATTTTCTTGGAAACTTAGCTTCAAGTTTGTTTCTTCCAGCCTTTCCAACAATCCTGAGCTACCCAATATTCTCTGAATAAATCCCTTTTCTGCTTAATCTGTTAGCATCAGCTTCTGTCACTTGCAGCCAGGAAATAATTTATGCCACAGATCCTGGGAGTCAGAGTAGTTATAATTTTAGATACCAGGGCCTGATCATCCTCTGATTTGCCCTTTCTTCCTTCTTCCTGCATCCTAAGGGTGCCTGTGAGTTCTCAGATAGAAGGTACTGTGGTGTAATGAAAAGAACCGGGTCATTAGGGGCCCAGCAGCTCTTCTGCAGGAAACCCCCTAGAACAGAGTCAGACAGAAGAAACAGAGGGTATTTTCCTGATCATTAGAGGGGAAGAAGAGGAAGAGATGTCAGCAGTGGGGATGAGGTCAGCATTGGCCCAACAGTGCAGAAGGACAGTGGGACCAAACGTAAAATCCCACCCACACCGCTAAGGCTTCTCAAGTGAATAATTGGGTCAGGAAGTCCTGAGGAAGAAAACACACTTCCGGACCATCAAGAAGATGGTCTCTAAAGAACTAAACTTGGGATCACCTTGCACGTGGGCCCATCTGGACCCAGTGGCAGGCTGGCACAGGCCCTGCACCCGGAGGCCACTAACCCATGAGCACTCACAGGTGGCAGCTATTTCCCCTCCCCAGTTTATCATTTGCCCTTTCATCTGTGCATTGACCAAAAAGTTTTAATTTAGCATAGATTCTGATCTATTGACACTTTCCTCTGTAATAGTTGCCATTGCTTTTCTTCTCATATATCTGGGAAGATGTTTAAATAACATCTTTTATTCAAACGTCTGCCCAAATATATGTTCAATACATATTCTTCTAGTTTTTATGGTTTTATTTATTTTCACTTAACCCTTTCCTTCACCTGGAATTCATTCTGGTGGGTAGTGTGATCGCTATGGATCTCGCTGCCTGGCTAATACACGGCTGGAAATGAGCAGGACGCATTAGACACGCTCCAGGCATTAAAAGAGTCTTCTGCAATAATGAGATACAACTCTTCGCCTTAAAAATTATCAGAGGTTTAAAAAAAACCTGCGAAGGTGGTCCTGAAGGAAAATGGCACCCTTAAGGTGCTGTTTTCAACTTCTGCATTCTGTTAAAAGCCCAGTTAAATAAACAGCAAGCCAAGCAAAAAATAAAAGAAAAGAAAAAGGGAGAACCAATTAATTAAAGGAAGCATCAGCCCAGCACAAATGTGAACCCTGTTTAGATCATGATTCAAATAAGCCAATTTTTTTTAAAAAATGAGACAGTTGGAATTTGAATACTGATGTTTGAGGAGAGTAAAGAGTAATTCTTTACATTGTTAGGGGCAATAATTATGGGACTGTGTTTAAACAAGTTCTTATCTTTGAGAGACACATACAGAATGATAACATGCCCAGCTTTTCCTGGAAATACCACGGTGTTGGGGGGGCGGGGAAGGTGGGGTAAGAACGAGACCCGATGGGCTCTGAGTAGTCATGGTAGTTGTTGAAGTTGGGGGATGGCTACAGGAGGGCTTATTATACCATCCTTTCTACTTTTACATACTCTAAAACTTTAATTTTTCCATCATAAAAAGTAAGAAAAAATAGAGATAAAACAATTGTAGTGGCAATAGCATGGCAGTGGGAATTGTTAAGTGTTCCCAGTTGGGCGGTGAACTCCCATTTCTCAGAGCGGCACATTTGGGCCAGATCACAGCCTTGCCTAAGCTGGCTGCACCTCGCCCGTGTCTGCGGAATTTCAGCAACAGCGAATCTTCACTGAGAGCCTTGTGTGTGTCAGGTACAACAAGAGAGGAAGGTTCTTCCACTGTGATGCAGAAAGAGATGAGGAATGTACCAGTTACAGAAATAGCATAATGAAATCACTGCTCCTACAAAAAGTACCTTAAGAGTCATCTAAAATAAATACATATCATTTCTGTAATTTTACAAATACACTTCTATTCAGAACAGAGTAAGACATAATCAGACCGCATCTCATTGCTGTTTAAAGTGATCCACAAATTTTCTGTCATCAGGACAAAGCTCCTTAGCCAGGCCTATCTCACATCCAGGCCCTGCCTCCCTGTCAAGAGAGCCCCATCTTCCGCCCCGCAGCCCCACACACTCTAAACTCCAGCCCCAGCAGAGGACTTGCAGTTCCCAGGACAAGGCTCACAGAACAAGGCTCACAGAACAAGGCTCACAGGGTTTGTGTTCTCCTAGAGACGTTTCTTTCATTCATTGAACGGCATTCATTGATCTCGCCTGAACCAGACCTCACACTATGCTCTGTGTCATTACTACCTGCACTGCCTGCCTCCCTCAGCAGTTCATTCGTCCACCCTCATCTTGTCACCTTCTCTCAGGAACCTTCTCTGAACCACTCAAGCTGAACAAGGCACCTCCTCCTACACTCTTTATATTGAAGATAGCAGGGGAGGAAAGGGGACATGTCTTATTTCTCCCGCTAGACTCTGAGGGCAGAAGTGAAATTCCTAGGCATAGTAAGTGCTTAAGGCCTGAGTAATATTAGAATATAAATAAATGCTAGTTGAATAGATGAGTGGATGAATGAATGAAGTGTCCCCCCTAACTTATAAACCCACAAAAGCAAGGATTTTTGTTTTGTTCCGCTTTAGCCTCAGCACCTAGAACAGTACCTGGAACACTTTTTTGTAAAAAAAAAATAATAATAAAATAAGGTTACTGAGGGGGAAGGAAGATGGTGGCATGGTAGGAGGGAGCAGATTCCACTTCTCCCTACACATGGGAGAAAAACCTGGCTGATCTACGGAAGAACAGAGCAAACAACCAACAGAAACACAGCATATTTGAAAATAGGAGATCGAAAATTGTAGTGGACATTGAAAAACCAGACAGTAAGGAGAGTACATCAGAACAATAAGAGCCCAGAGATTGGTGCAGAGACCAGGCGGCTGAGGCCCCAGGCCCAGAGCTTGCCAGGCCTCCCACAGGACTCTAGGGAGAGAGCTGGGTCAACCGCTCCCTCCCCAGCCAAACACTCCCCTGTTGCTAACCCTCCATGTGATCTCCATTTCTGTATTTCTGCTCCTGTTCTTGTTGTTTGCTTAGTTTGCTTTTGTTTTAGGCGCGGTTGTTAATATCTGTGAGTTTGCTGTCTTTTTACTGTCCTATTTTTTATCTTCTTTTTCTTAGATAAGTCCCTTTAACATTTCATATAATAAGGGCTTAGTGATGATGAACTCCTTTAACTTGACCTTATCTGAGAAGCACTTTATCTGCCCTTCCATTCTAAATGACAGCTTTGCTGGATAGAACAATCTTGGATGTAGGTCCTTGACTTTCAAGACTTCAAATACTTCTTTCCAGCCCCTTCTTGCCTGTAAGATCTCTTTTGAGAAATCCGCTGACAGTCTGATGGGAACTCCTTTGTAGGTGACTGTCTCCTTATCCCTTGCTGCTTCTAGAATTCTCTCCTTCATTTGAATCTTTGGTAATGTAATTATGGTGTGCCTTGGTGTGTTCCTCCTTGGGTCCACCTTCTTTGAGACTCTCTGAGCTTCCTGGACTTCCTAGAAGTCTATTTCCTTTGCCAGATTGGGGAAGTTCTCCTTTATTATTTGTTCAAATAAGTTTCCCACTTGTTGCTCTTCCTCTCCCCCTTCTGGTATCCCTATAATTCGGATGTTGGGACAGTTAAAGATGTCCTGGAGGTTCCTAAGCCTCCCCTCATTCTTTTGAATTCTTGTTTCTTCATTCTTTCCTGTTTGGTTGTTTCTTTCTTCCTTCTGGTCCACTCCATTAATTTGAGTCCCAGTTTTCCTCCCATCACTATTGGTTCCCCTGTGCATTTTTCTTCATTTCTCTTATTGTAGCCTCCATTTATTCATCTAATTTGCGACCAAAATTAACCAATTCTGTGAGCTTCCTAATCACCAGTGCTATGAGCTCTGTGTCTGATAGGTTGGCTACCAGTGCTTTGAGCTATGCATCTGATAGGTTGGCTACCTCTTGGTCACTTAGATGAATTAGCTCCGGGGCCCCGATCTGTTCTCCCATTTGAGCCATCCTTGGTTTTGTTTTGGTTTATTTTTTTGGTCTGGTCATGGCTGTTACATAGTGAGGGACAGAGCCTTAGGCGTTTACCAGGGCAGGGTTGTGATGCTGGATGTGGGGGCGGGGTCTGAGAGGGAACAATGGTGCCTGCTCTGCTCTCTCTCAGATTCCAGTCCCTTCTGCCACTTTCCCCAAGCAAATTGGGCCCTTCTGGCACTGATTTCCATGTGGGCGGGCTCTTGCACATTCTAGGACCCTGTGGGTCTCCCCAACAAATTCTCCCGTGAGGCTGGGATTCTCTCCCAGCACCCCAGCCCCCACAAGTGTTCTCAATCTGTGTTTTTTAGGCTTTATTTCCCAGTGCTGGGGCCCTGGGTTGCGCAGTCTGTCTTGCTGCCCATTTTCGCCTGGTTTATCTGCACGCAAATGTGTGACCATGGTCAGCCGCCTTCTGTTCCTCGCTTGGTCTGCTCGTTGCCTCCCTGCACTCGGTAACTGCCGCCTGTGTGCCTGGGACCACCAGCTACTGCTTCTCCCCACCACAACCCCTCTCTACCAGCCGCCAACGCCACCCCTCTTACTGGTCTGGGTGAATCGTTGTCGGACTTCCGTACAATTCAATCCTCTGTTCTGGTTGGGGTTTTTTTTGGTTCTATATTTTTGTTGTCCTTAATCTTGGTTGTGAGTAGGGGCACAGTATGTCCACTTACGCCTCCATCTTGGCCGGAAGTCCTCATTATTTTTATCTTTTTTACCCCTCAACTCCTTTTGCTTCTCTTTACTTCTTTCTTGTTTTATTCTTTCTTCTTTTTTCTTCTTTTTTCATTTTTTCTTCCTCTTTTCTCCTTTTAAATACCCACCAGTGAGAAAAAAACAAAACCTAGAACTGTGAAAAAACCAGAGTTGATCCCAAAGAGGGGGCATTCCAACAGCTGAGACAGTGGAAGCTGTGAACACCAGGATACCCAAAGGAGACTGCACCACTGAATCTCACAGGTGTTCTACCAGAGAAGTTCACACCATAAACCCAGGGAGCCAGAATAGATCAATTTAAGAAGCTGAGGCTAACAAGAAGAGCCTCACAAACAATGGGAAGACAAAGAAACAATCCCCAAATGAAAGGAAAGGAGGAAGCCCCAGAAAGAACACTAAATGAAACAGAGGCAACTCAACTATCAGATTTTGAGTTCAAAGCAATGGTTGTCAGGAAGCTCCCAGAGCTCTCAATGAGCTACCAGAAACAACAGGGAAGCTACGATGAACTCACTACAAACTGTATCAACATGAAAAAGGAAATAGAAACTATCAATAAGGGCTAAGAGGAAATGAAGAATACAAATTCTGAACTGAAGAACACAGTGGAAGGAATGAAAAGCAGAATTGATGAAGCAGAAGATCAGATCAGCGAGTTGGAGGACAAAGTAGGAAAAAACACCCAGAAAGCGAGAAAATGAAGAGGCTCAGAAAGAATGAAGCAGGATTATGAGAAATACAAGACAATATGAAACATAATAGTATGCATATAATAGGGATACCAGAAGGAGAAGGAGAAGAGCAAGGGATAGAAAACCTATTTGAAAAAGTAATGATGGAGAACTTCCCTAATTTGATGAGAGAAAAAGTCACACAAATCCAGGAAACAGAGTCCCAATCAAGAGGAACCCAAAGAGGCCCACTTCAAGACACATCATAATTAAAATGGCAAAATTCCAAGACAAAGAGAGAATCTTAAAGGCAGCAAGGAAAAAAAAGGAAGTAACATACAAGGGAGCCCTGATAAGTTTAGCAGCTGACTTCTCAATGGCAATGCTCCAAGCCAGAAGAGAATGGCAAGAAATATTCCAAGTAATGAGAACCAAAGGCCTGCAACCAAGACTACCTTACCCAGCAAGGCTTTCAATCAAGATAGAAGGCCAAATAAGGAGCTTCCCAGACAAAAGAAGTCCAAAAGAATACACCTCTACCAAACCAGTTCTGCAAGAGATACTAAAGGGACTGCTTCAAGTAAAGGAAGGAAAAGAGAGAGACGGAGAGGAACACAGGTACGAAAATGGCTACGAATAAGTACCTATCAATAATAACCTTAAACATAAATGGATTAAATGCTCCAATCAAAAGGCATAGAGTGGCTGAATGGATAAGAAAGCATGACCCACACATACGCTGCCTGCAAGAGACCCACCTCAGGACAAAAGACTTACACAGACTCAAAGTGAAGGGCTGGAAACAAATTTTCCAAGCAAATGGACAGGAAAAAAAAGCCAGGGTAGCAATATTCATATCAGACAAAATAGACTTCAAAAGAAGAGCCATGAAGAGAGACCCAGAAGATCACTTCATAATACTCAAGGAAAGAATCCACCAAGAAGACATAAACATTGTAAATATATATGCACCCAACATAGGAGCACCTAAATACATAAAGAAGATCTTAGAGGACTTCAAGAAAGATATTGACAGCAACACAATTAGAATAGGGGATTTCAACACCCCACTGTCAAAAATGGACAGATCTTCCAAACAAAATATCAACAAAGATATTGTGGCATTGAACAACACTCTAGATGAAATGGACTTAACTGATATATATAGAGCCCTTCATCCCAAAGAAACTAAATACACATTCTTTTCAAATGCACATGGAACATTCTCAAAGATAGACCACATGATAGGACACAAAACAAGTCTCAACAAATTCAAGAAAATTGAAATCATGCCAAGCATTTTCTCTGACCACAAGGGACTGAAACTAGAAATCAACCCCAAGGGGAAAACCCCAAATCCTCAAAATCATGAAGATTGAATAGCACGCTATTAAACAACGAATAGGTCAAGACTGAAATTAGGGAAGAAATCAAAAAACTTCTGGAAACAAATGAAAATGAACTCACAATGACCCAAAACCTATGGGACACAGCAAAGGCAGTCCTCAGAGGGAAGTTCATAGTGATACAGGCCTACCTAAAAAAAGATAGAAACATTTCAAACAAACACCTTAACCCTACGCCTACAAGAACTCAAGGAACAACAACAAAGACAGCCCAGAGCAAGAAGAAGGAAGGAAATAACCAAGATCAGAGCAGAACTAAATGACATAGAGACTAAAAGCACAATTAAGAATCAATGAATCCAGGAGCTGATTCTTTGAAAAGATAAACAAAATCGACAAACCTTTAAGCAGGCTCATCAAGAAAAAAAGAGAGAGGACCCAAATAAACGCAATCAGAAATGAAAGAGGAGAGATTACAACTGACACCACAGAAATACAAAGGATTGTAAGAAATTACTATGAAGAACTGTATGCCAAGAACTTTGAAAACCTAGGTGAAATGGACAAGTTTCTAGAAAAATATAACCTTCCAAAACTCAATGAAGAAGAAGCAGAAAGCCTGAGCAGACCAATAACAGCAGATGAAATTGAAGCAGTAATCAAAAAACTCCTGACACAAAAGCCCTGGACCAGATGGTTTCACAGGAGAATTTTACAAAGCATTTAAGGAAGAGCTAACCCCTATCCTTCACAGACTATTCCAAAAAATCCAAAATGATGGAAGACTCCCAAACTCTTTTGATGAAGCCAGCATCATCCTAATCCCCAAACCAGAGAAAGACACAGCAAAGAAAGAAAACTTCAGGCCCATATCAATGATGAACATAGATGCTAAAATCCTCAACAAAATATTGGCAAACTGCATCCAACAATACATTAAAAAGATTACACACCATGACCAAGTGGGATTCATCCCAGGGATGCATGGATGGTTCAACATTCGCAAATCAGTAAATGTAACAAATCACATAAACAAAAGCAAAGACAAAAATCACATAATCTTATCAATAGATGCGGAAAAAGCATTTGGTAAGGCACGGCAGCCATTTATGATAAAAACACTCAGCAAAGTGGGAACACAGGGAGCATTCCTCAACATAATAAAGGCCATATATGAGAGACCTACAGCCAACATCATACTCAACAGGCAAAAACTAAAATCTTTTCCACTAAGATCAGGAACAAGACAAGGATCTCCACTTTCACCACTTCTATTCAATACAGTATTGGAAGTCTTAGCCACAGCAATTAGACAAGAAAAGGAAATAAAAGGCATCCAAATTGGAAAGGAGGAAACAAAACTATCATTATTTGCAGATGGCTTGATAGTGTACATAGAAAATTCTATAGACTCAGCCAAAAAGCTGCCTGACCTAATAAATGAATTTGGCCAAACAGCCAGATACAAAGTCAATATTCAGAAATCAAAGGCATTTTTGTATACCAACAATGAAACAACAGAAGCAGAAATCAAGAAAAAAATCCCATTCATTATCGCAAAAAGAAAAACAAAATACCTAGGAATAAACCTAACCAAGGAAGTAAAAGACCTGTACTCAGAAAACTACACAACACTGAAGAAAGAAATCAAGGAAGACACAAACAAATGGAAACATATACCGTGTTCATGGATCGGAAGAATTAACATCATCAAAATGTCCATACTACCCAAAACAATTTACAGATTCAATGCAATACCTATTAAAGTACCAATGGCATATTTCACAGACATAGAACAAACACTTCAAAAATTTATATGGAAAAATAAACGACCCCAAATAGCTGCAGCAGTTTTGAGAAAGAAGAGCAAAGTAGGAGGGATTACAATACCTGACACCAGACTGTATTACAAGGCCACTGTAATCAAAACAGCCTGGTACTGGCACAAAAACAGGCACATGGACCAGTGGAATAGAACAAAGAGCTCAGAAATAAACCCAAGTCTCTATGGTCAACTAATATTTGACAAAGGGGTCAGCAACATAAAATGGAGTAAAAATAGCCTCTTCAACAAGTGGTGTTGGGAGAACTGGACAGCTACGTGCAAAAAAATGAAACTTGAGCACCAACTTATACTATACACAAAAATAAATTCAAGGTGGATAAATGATTTAAATATAAGCCGTGACACCATTAAAGTCCTAGAGGAGAACATAGGCAGGAAAATCTCAGATATTTCATGCAGCAACATTTTTACTGATATGTCCCCTAAAGCAAGGGACATAAAGGAAAGAATAAACAAATGGGATCTCATCAAAATAAAAAGCTTCTGCACAGCTAAAGAAAACAGTATTAAAATAAAAAGAGAACCAACTATATGGGAAAACATATTTGCCAATGATACCTCAGACAAGGGTTTAATCTCCAAAATATATAAAGAACTTACACAACTCCACTCTAAGAAGACAAGCAACCCAATTAAAAAATGGGCAAAGGGCTTGAACAGACACTTGTCCAAGGAGGACATACAGAAGATCCAGAGACACATGAAAAGATGCTCGATATTGCTAGCTATCAGAGAGATGCAAATTAAAACCACAATGAGATACCACTTCATACCAGTCAGAATGGCCATCATAAACAAATCAACAAACAAGTGTTGGAGAGGTTGTGGAGAAAAGGGGACTCTAGTGTACTGTTGGTGGGATTGCAGACTGGTACAACCACTATGGAAAGCAGTATGGAATTTTCTAAGAAAACTAAAAATGGATCTACCTTTGACCCAGGAATTCCACTGCTAGGATTATATCCTAAGAACCTTGAAACACCAATCCAAAAGAACCTATGCACCCCAATGTTCATAGCAGCACAATTTACAATAGCCAAGTGTTGGAAGCAACCTAGGTGCCCATCAGTAAATGAATGGATCAAGAAACTATGGTACATTTACACAATGGAATTCTATGCAGCAGAAAGAAAGAAGGAGCTCCTACTCTTTGTGACAGCATGGATGGAACTGGAGAGCATTATGCTAAGTGAAATAAGCCAGGCAGTGAAAGACAAATACCATATGATCTCACCTTTAACAGGAACCTAATCAACAAAACAAACAAACAAGCATAATATAACCAAAGACACTGAAATTGAGAACAGGCTGACCAGAGGGAAGAGGGGAGGGAAGATCAGGGGAAAAAGGAAGGGTTTAGAGCATCAACTATAAAAGACACATGGACAAAAACTAGAGGGTGTGGAAATGGGAGGGAGGAAATTTTTTTAAAAAAGGTAAATTTTAGGGAGGTGGGGAGGGCTGGGGCGGTGGGCTGGGATGGGAGTAAAAGACAGAAAACTGTACATGAACAACAATTAAAATAAAAAATAAATAAAATAAATAAGATAAAAAGAAAAAATTAAGGTTACTTATCAAAGAAAAATCAATATGTTATGTATATTTATGTTTATGGCCATTTGCTGTGGTCAAATTATCTGTGGATAGGCAGAAGACTTCGATCCAGGGTTAAAATAAGTAAATAAATAAATAAAGACAAATAGCATTTTAGAGGTCAAATACAATGAAACGTTTTGCATATGTTATTGAGCTAGTAACCTGGATTTAACTAAAACCTATCCCTAAGTCCAAGAGAGACCAGGATGTTTTTACATGCATTGTTTCAGAAATCACTAAACAAAATGTTTATTTTACTTCAACAACAAAAAAAAGAAAGTCAAGATTTTGAAACTTCGGTAGATTCTCACTTGACCAAGGCCATTTTCTGCGAGCCATGCTGCCTCTGGCCCTAGAGAAGCAGATACAGCAATGGGGCAGCACAGACTTTCTTGGATCTGTAACAGCCAGGACTCAAGGAAAGCCAGCCGTACGTCACGCATGACATCACCCTCATTGATCTAACTTCTCAAAGACAATGGAATAATTTCTTCTTGCCCAAGCCTTACTGCAGTGGTCTGGACCAGACACTCCCCCGTGGGACAACGGGAGGGCTGCATGGACAAAGGACAATTGTCGACCTCCTCATGGCACAGGGTGGATTACAAAGTGATCTTTCTTAGGCGTTCTGTCTGGGACTATTGTACACCCCATGGCAGGTGCTCTTACACAAGCAAGGGCGGACTGGATTCTATTCGGATTTCTCTTTTTGAAACCGTCCTTCTCTGGAATTGTCCTCGTTAAAAGTCACTAGAACAGCAGGAGGGAAAAGTGAGATCTTGAACTCCCCAGGGAATGGAAGCTGAATTTCCTTTCCCTTTTTTCACCTCATCCACCTTTTCAGAGCCTCCCTCCGCTGGGACCTCTTTTGAGAGGAGGTTTTATTCCCCCACTTTCTTTCAGGATCCTGCCTCATAATCGTCACTGGTTTTTCACAGAGAAAACTAGGACTCCCATTTTAGTTCATCCAATCCACCGCTGCACCCGGCCTTGAAAACAGCATGCAGCGCATTATCTTCTAACAGGAACAGATAGCAGAATGGAGCCCGACTATTTTCCACGAAGCTGGTATTTGCTAATCAAACACCTTTATTCTCTGAAACACTTTCAGTGTCTGGTGAAGTGGTAACAGAAAGGACAGTCTCTCAGCCTGCAACTTAGTAATGTATAGAAAATAGATAACGTTGAGTTATTGATGTGAAACTAACTCAATAACTTGCAGAGGGGCAGTAGAATCATTTTATAGTATTATCAGGATATATACACTGCCTCTACCCTTTGACCTAACATTTATTTCTGCTGTAGGGTTCTGGCTCACAGAGAGGGTCAACCTGGGAGCAAAGCATATAAATGGCATTACTTATTGAATCACATGTATGGAGCCACATGAACTGACAAAAAGAGAAACACTATGTATTAGAATGTAGAAAAAGTAGATTGTAGAACAATATGCAATATATGATCCAATTTTTGCTAAAAAAGAATCACAAAAAAATACCACACCATATATGTTCATAAATACAATCAGGAGACAGCTCGAACTGCTCACTGCACAGCAGCCAGTAAGTTGAGTGACAAGTAATTGGGACAAGGAAAGTGACTTATTCAGAAAGCCAGCAAGCTCAGAAGATTGCAGACTAGCATCCTAAAGAACCATCTTGAGGAAGTACGGAATTCAGGTTTCCTTTATGCCAGGAGAAGGGAGGAAAAGCAAGGTTTGAGGTCAGAAGGTGACTGATGACCTCTGACACCTGGGTGTCAGCAAGGGTCCAAGGGGGATGGTGAAGACTCTTTGGTTTGGTCAACATACTTCAGTTGCTGGAGTCTCAGTCACAAGGTGCCTATAAATCTTTTGATAAACCTGCCTTCCTTATCTCCTTGGGACACTGTCTCAAGCCAGGAGATAATTTCAGTAATTCCTAGGCTACAGGTTAGATTCCTTCAATGATTAGCACACCTATGTGCAAGACTAAGGAAATTCACTAACCCACATGTTACAGGAACTGGGCAGGCTGGAGTGAGATCGGGTGAGAAAGACTGATTATTTTGTTCTATTATAACAGCAAACTGTTTACAGTGGTTCCTCCCTCTGGAGAGTGAAATCAGGGGAATTTCATTTTTTACTTCACGCACTTTGGTATTTTATTTATTTATTTATTTATTTATTTATTTATTTATCTTAAGATGGGATGTTAGCTTTATTTTTTTAAGGTTTTATTTCTTTATTTTTAGAGAGAGGGGAAGGCAAAGAGAAGGAGAGGAAGAGAAATATCAATGTATGGTTGCCTCCCGCACATCCCCCATTGGGGACCCAGCCCACAACCCAGGCATGTGTCCCAACTGGGAATTGAACCAGCAGCCCTTCAGTTTGCAGGCCAGCACTCAATCCACTGAGCCACCCCAGCCAGTGCTATTTAAATATATATATATATTTTTTTTTTCATTTATTTTAATTGTTGTTCTTGTACAGTTTTCTGTCTTTTGCTCCCATTCCAGCCCACCGCCCCAACCCTCCACACCCCCCTCCCATTTCCACCCCCACTAATTTTTGTCCATGTGACCTTTATACTTGTTGCTCCAAACCCTTAAATATATTTTTAAAAATAAAGAAAATACGCCCTGGCTGGGGTGGCTCAGTAGATTGAGTGCCAGCCTGTGAACCAAAGGGTTGCCAGTTTGATTCCCAGTCAGGGCACAAGAGGCAACCACACATTGAAGTTTCTCTCTCTCTCTCTCTTTCTCCTTCCCTTCCCTCCTGTCTAAAAATAAATAAATAAAATCTTTTTAAAATCTGCTAAAAAAAATAAAAATAAAGAAAATAACTGCATTAGAATAAGGCATTAACATTTATACAGTATTTATTCTTTGCTGGGCATGTGATGGATACTTTGGGCATGTCATGGATATTATCCTACTTATTCCTCCAAACTTCTGAATAAGGTAAATATTATTCCTGTTTACAGATAAGATAACAGATTCTGAAAAGTAAGTAACTTGCCCAAAGTAACAGGGCTTGTAAGTAGCAGAGCTGGGATTCAAACCCAGGTCTTTCTGACTCCAAGGCCCAATATCTTCCCATTGTTTCAACAATGCCATCTCCTATGACATTGTCCTGGCTTATAAATGGACTTATCAACACTGGACATGGCTGCCTAATGTTAGGTTTAGCCTTTAAAACTTTTTACTACAGAAATTTTGAAACATACACGAAAGGGGAAGAAATAGTATAATGAATCCATGTGTCCACTATCACCCATAGTCAACTGTTATTAATATTCTGTGCCATTGTTTTATCTATCCCCAAAACACACTTTTAAAAAAACATTTTAATGCTGACTCAAAACATCATATCATTTCATCATAAATATTTCAATCTCTAAAAATAAGAACTTTTAAAAAAACATAATAGTATGCTAAATACCATTATCACACATAATTGCCAACAATAATTCTTTAATATTATTAATATCCAATCCATGTCAACTTTCACAGATTGTCTCCAAAATATATTTTTAAGTTCAGTCAAATTTTATGTCTTAAATCTTTGTCTCCTTCAGTCTATAATTTCCAACTACTTTTTCTTTATATGACTTATTTATTTTAAAAATTTAGTCATTTGTCTTATAGAATTCTCCATCTTCTTGACTTGATTTCTTCTATCCCTATGGTGCCATTTAACATGCTTTTCTACCCTTTATATTTCTTACAATCTGGTAGTTAGTGATGTGTTAAATTCAGTTCCAATTCTTTTGGATAGACTATTTCTTAAAGGGTGATGTCTACTTCCTACTAAATCTTATTAGGAGGCAATTAATGTCTGGCTGTTCCACTTCTAACAACACTAAGGTCAGTCAGGAGGTCCGGGGGTTGCCACCCTGGTACATCCATTACGAAGTTGCCCATCAACCTTTCACCTAATAGCTTTGGCAGCCATTGATGATTTTTGCATAGATTCATTATTTCATTAGGGATGTAGCATCATTTAAAATCCTGTAGGATAGGTATTTTCAACACCATCTTAAAATAGAATACTATATTTTAGTTTTGGGACATGATACCCCCCAAAAATCTTATTTTATTTATTACCCATCGTGATTTTTTTTTACAAGAGTAATTGAGTTTTTAGCCTCATTTTCTTAAGACCATCGGTATTCTGCAACCCTCAAACCTCATGTGAAACTATTTTGCTACTTGGATTGACATTTTTATTAACCTGTTATTCAGAATTTTATTTTTGTTTCAATTCCTAAATAATTCATACAAAGAAGAAAAAAGGAAAGATTGCCCATTCCTCCATTATAAATACCATAGTAAGCCACTTAAAGATGTCTGAATCATTTTCAACTTCATGCCCAGAGTAACTACCTTTTACATGAGAAAAAGTTGTTATTTTCAGTGATTGTAAGTCTGCTTTTATTCACTTCATTTTCACTATGGCTTCTGCCCTGGACCAGGCTCTGAGGCTAAAGGGAAGGAAGGCCCAGGCCCTGTTCCCTAAGGTTTCATAATCACGCATACTGATAAAACAGAGGAATGTCCAGAAGGTTCTTGGGGTACAGGAAAGAGGTACCCCCAGACCATGGAATCGGGGAAGGCTGCTCCAAGGAGGAGAGGTTTAGCGGAGTCAGGAAGGATGAGTGGAAAGTAACCAGGGGAAGGGCATTCCAGGGAAAGAGAACCCGCACAAAGGCAGGGAGGCAGGAAAGAATAGGCCCTTTCAGAGCACTGCGCGTGGCTTTGTATGGCCGGAGAGTAAGGTTCACAGGGAGGGGAGGCTGTGGGGGAGCTGCCACCGGGACAGGACACGAAGGGCCTTGGCTCCAGGCTAAGCAGTTAGGATGTTCCCGAGGATTTTAAGTAGAAGAGTGATAGAATCTAATTTATGTTGTATACATTTTTTTCTCAGTAAATTTGTCTTCTGTTTTATTCTTTAAGATTTTATTTATTTTAAAAATCTAGAGAGGGGAAGGGAAGAAGAATGAGAGGGAGAGAAACATCAATGTGTGGTTGTCTCTTGCACACCCTTTACTAGGGACATGGCCCACAACCCAGGCATGTGCCCTGACTGTGAATCGAACCAGTGACCCTTTGGTTCGCAGGCCAAGGCTCAATCCACTGAGCCACACCAGCCAGGGCTGTCTATTGTTTTTTTCTATTGAGGGGAAATTCACGTAACGTGAGATAAATCATTTTAACATGAACAACTCAGTGGCATTTAGTACATTTACAATGTTGTATAACTACTACCTCTATCTAGTTCTAAAACATTTTCTTTTTTTCCCCATTTTATTTATTTATTTTTAAATAAGTTTAAATCGGTGAGAGGTACAGCATTACATGGATTCTGTGTCCAGTGGCCTTAGGAGGAAGGTTGCTTTGTCATTTGACACGAACCATCCACTGTTTCCATGAGGACAAGTTACCTTTCCCCACGGGACTCTGGTTTGCTCGGTGTGCCACCAGGAGTCACTGTGCTGTGCTTTGTGCTGTACACAGAAGCGCATCTCTTGCTTAAGACAGAATCCAGTTTCATCTCAAGTATAATCACTTTTGATTTTAAGAAGAGCTCTGCAGACCCCACCTTATAGCCAGCAAAAATAGCCTGGGACCACACACAGCCTTCCAGACCCGTTTGTCATTGTAGAAGTCCTGTTGCCCCCAGGCCTCCACAGGCTCCAGGGTGGTGCAAAGAGTTAGTTCTAAAACATTTTCTTCACCCCAAAAGGAAACCATGCCAGTTAAGGAGCCCCTCCCCAGGCCCCCCCGTGTCCCAGCCCCTGGCAACCAGCAATCAGCTTCCTGCCTACAGATTACTTACTCCCTCAGTTCATATATAGATTCACTTAAGAATTAAAGCACAGATGAGCAAAAGAGGAAAAGAATTATTGCTCGTAACCTTAGTAGTGTAGTAACTTTAGGATGCTGTATATCCTTCTGAACAGTGTTTTCTGAGCTTCCTCACTCCTGTCCCTCATGTACTTTACAGGGTCCTTCAACCTTCTGAAGTCTTCCCAACTTGTGATATATAAAGGAATTCTGCTCAAACCCTTATCCTATAAATGGCATGAAACTCAAGCCCCTACCAGTGTCTCCGAGGTTTCTGGGGACGTGTCTGGAGGCGGGAAAGGGATGGGAGTCTGTTTCTTTCGATCACTCTGCCTCCGCTTTTCTGCCTCAACCTCCAACCCTCATCTCACCTCCCAGGCACCCAGCCTCTTCTCCCCCGCAAATATGACCTCAGCAAGGTGGGGTGTTAGCAAAGTTTTCAGCAAGATCTGGGGGCAAGAGGAAACAGCCTGTATTGAAGAGGAAAAAAAGAAAAAGAAATAGGAGAACAACTTGAAACTGAGGATAGAGAAGTTCTTTAAAGAGTCTATTAGTCATTCTCATCATTGGAAAAGTCTCATTGGCCATTTCTTCATGTGCTCAGCTTCCCTCCCTCTCCCTCTTCTTCATTTTCCAAATTTAATCTCCTCTAGTTGTGAACTACAAAGCACTCATTTCCGATTCCCACTCTCCTTTGCACCTGGTAATTCAGGGCTCCTTTTGCTTTGCTCCAACTACAAACAGACTGTAAGTTATTCTGCTAAATCAAAACCATCTCTCTCTATCTGAACTCTAGTGCCCAGCTGTCAAACTAACAACTTCTTTCCACCTACTGGCTGTATTTATATTATTTGTTATTTTAAATATCTTTCCATAAATATTTTTTGTTCCTAAATACTCTTCTTTTGCCTCTTTTGAATTGGCTGCATGCATCCCCTATTTTTGGACACGTAGGCTGATTCCAACTCTTTGTTATTATAAACAGTGTCATCTATATTTTGAGGATTATTAAGGATATAAAGACATATACGTGTACATGAGTATTAAGGATATAAGGGAGGAAGGGGGCACAGCAGGAGTGCATTGCAATCCTTTAAAGAAAAGGCCGTAGAGCATTCTGAGTACCTGAAATCCGGTGCAAATTTTTTCCAAATAAACTTTAAAATCGATTTCTTTCACATTCCAAAAACAGTTCTCGGTATTTTTATTGGGATTTTGTTAAATTTATTGGCTTAGCTTGAGAAAAATTGATATGTTTATAATATTAAATCTTCCAGTACAGTAATATAGAATGTCTCTCCCTTTGTTTAAGTGATTTAAATGGTAAAGTTTTATAGATTTGTGTATTTATCATTAAGTTTATTACTAGGTGTATTGATTATTTTTAATTGCCATGATACATAGCTTCTTCTTTTCATGATCTTTCTTAACTAATTATTGCCAGTACATAAGGAAGCTATTTTTAAAAAATTTCTGTCATAATTGCCAAACTTTCTGAACTCTCTTATTAGTTCTAATGGTTTTTCAAGCAACCATATCATCTTCAAATAGTAATAATTTTGTCTCTTCTTATCTAATATGCCATATACCTCCCTCACTGGCTGGCACATCCAGAGGAATGTTAAATAATGATAATGACAGTCAAACTATTAATTTTAATGGAAATGCTTCTAATGTTCTATCACTAAGTACAATATTGGTTATTGGGTTGAGATTAATATTCCTTAGCATATTAATATGTTAATTGAGGTTTTCTTAATTGCAAATCTATGTTGATTTTTACAAAAAATTTTTAGCCTTCTGTTAAGATGATCTATGATTTTTCTCCTTTGACACATTAATGTCATAAATTATATAAATACACACCTTTAACATCGAACTTTTCTTACATCCATGGAGTGAACCTTATTTTGGTCATGGTTATTTGTCTTTTAAAATTGTAACTGCAGGTTTAGTTTGGAAAAATGGATTGAAAGGAGGCAAGGTCAAAGGAAGACAGAACATTTAGGAAGCTACTACAGTTCTGAAATAAAACAGTGGCCGTGGAAACAGAGAAGCGGGCTGGCTCTAAGAGATAACTAGAAGGAAAGATCAAGAGTGACTCATTGAATGTGAAGTCTGAAGGAAGGAAAGAATTGCCAAGTTCTTGACTTGGTGACGTTTACCAAGATAGAGCTACAGGAGGGAAAGCAGGTTTGGTGGAGGTTGGAAAAGAGGAGAGAAGATGAGCTCACTTTCAGGACGGTTAAGTTTGACAGCCTGAGTTGCACACCCAGCTAGCGAGAGGTAAACCATCACCCACATGGGTCTGGAGCAGAGAGATTTGGATGCAGATATTGATTTGGTAATTATCAGTGCATAGAAGATAGCAAAGTGTGGAGAGTGAAAATACAAGAGGGCTAAAAGTGGAACCACAAAGAATATCTTGTTTAAGAGATGGGAGAAAGAAGAGGTGCCTAAGAAGACATTGAATCAGGAGCAGAACCTATTCTGTCAATCAGGAAAACAAGAGGAGGATAGAGTTTCAAGGAAAGAGCCATCAATAGTGTCAAATGGAGCAAAGCTCTCAGCAAGATAAAGACTAGGAAATATCCTCGGGATTTGTCAAGCTCTCCTTGAGGACCTCCACCAAGCAGCTTTGTAGAAAGATGAGGGTGGTATCTGATTGTGCTGTGGATGGCGCGCAGCCTTACTCCCCTCAACTGCTTCCTTTTTTGCAAAGGCACCGCTCACCTTCTGGACCGCAGCTGCCTCTGCTGAGCTCCCTGCAGCCAGAATGGAAGCCCCAGACTAGTGTGACCTGCATACCCTCCCACCTGCCCTGCCTTGCTCCACTCTCAGCGAGGACGAAATGCCTCATCACAGGACACAAAATCTTCCTTCTGGAGCTGCTATCATGGACTAGATAGGGCACCATAGAAGTTGCACAGGCTCTGGCTGGTGTGGCTCAGTGGATTGAGTGCTGGCCTGTGAACTGAAAGGTCCCTAGTTTGATTCCCAGTCAGGGCACATGCCTGGGTTGCAGGCCAGGTCCCCGGTAGGGGGCATGCAAGAGGCAACCACACATTGATGTTTCTCTCCCTATCCATCTCCCTCCCTTCACCTCTGTCTAAAAATAAATTAATGAAAAGTCTTAAGAAAAAAATCTGTTGGACCCTGTCACGTGGAGCGCAATACCCTGGGCTTTGTGAAAGTGGGGCAGTTGCTGGGCAGGGGAGCCTTCTCAGATGAATAAGAGCCAGATGTACCCTGAAGATGATATAATTTCAGAGGCAGAAATACAATGAAGTACACACATCATTATATATAAGGTCATATAAAATTTAACAAGTACAGATTATATTTGTACCCAGAAAAGGTACAAATAAAATTCTAAGAAGGTCAAAGAAAGGAGAAATTATGTTAGTAGAAAGTAATCCGGGAAAACTATTCAGAGAGGCAATACATTTGATAAACATAATTTTAATAGTTGGCTGCGGGGGAAGGATAGGTAGATTTTAAGAATAAAATCGAAGATACAGAGGCAGGAAATAAGTAACTGTAGAATGACAAATCTTGACAGTTTTGAGGGATATATTCCAAAACTTTGAGAACCCTCAAATACTCATATACCTCCATGTCACATATTTTCCCCATAAAATGCATACATAAGGCTGAGAGATAGCTACAAAGCCATCACGTGATATGAATGATGGGCCATCAGCTGGGCTAACATACCAACTAAGTGACTTGCTTTTACATCCCATATACTAGTGCACAGGATCCAAATTTAGGTCTCAGCAGGATGATACATGACAGACTTTTACTCAGGCATAGTCAAAACCTTGAATGTTGAACCCGTAAATAGTCAACAGCCTCCTGAAGTTCCATTTGGCTGAGGCGCTCTGCATGTATCAGCCCAGATTAGAATACTGTTTGTTTTAACATAAAAGGAAACATTTATCATTGTTTGAAATTTCTTAATATTTCTTCTATTTTGATGAAGCATATGAGGTCAGTCCAGAAAAAGTCCAGTCATTGTTAATATCACAAGAACAGCCAAGGAGAGTGGACTGAATGCGCATGTGTGAACAGCGATGACTTCACGGTACTAGTCAGTGGGGGTGGTAGATACCATGGAGTGAGCATGTGTACTGTGTGGCCGTCACATTCAAAATGACTGAGTGAGTAGAACAATGAATCTACCTCAATTTTACATTAAGCTTGAACATTCCTCCATGGAAACTATTTTGATGATTCAGAAGGCTGTTTGCTATGGGCAACTAGTGATTGGTAGCTTCAACGCAACACGCCCATTCATGCATCATGTCTCATGCAGAGTTTTTTGGCAAAACATCCAATCACCCAGGTGACTCAGACCCCCTCAGCCCAGATTTGGTGCCCTGCAACTTCTGGCTTTTCCCAAAACTAAAATCACCTTTGAAAGAGAAGAGATTTCACACCATCGATGAGATTCAGGAAAATATGATGAGGCAGCTGATGGCAATTGGGAGAACTGTGTGAGGTCCCAAGGTGCCTACTTTGAAGGGGACTGAGACATCATTGTCCTAAGTACAATGTTTCTTGTGTCTTGTATCTTTTTCAATAAATGTCTCTATTTTTCATATTGCATGGCTGAATATGTTCTGGACAGACCTCATATTTGCATGAACATATCCAGTGTTTTATGGTCTTCTCTCCTATCTAAACACCTAGCTAAAACCAAGAAGAAATTCACCTGCAGATCAAGAAGCAGAACTAGACAGGCCCAGCCCCTCTGGGGACCATGAGAAGAGTGGCATTGCCCTGGCCAGGCAGCTCAGCTGGTTAGGATGTCTACGCCAAGGTTGCAGGTTGGATCCCCAGTCAGGGCACTTGCAAGAAAAAGCCAACAGATGCATAAATAAATGGAACAATAAATTGATGTCTCTCTCTCTCTCTTGCCCTTCCTCTCTCTCTAAAACCAATTTTTTTTTTTAAAGAAAAAGAGTGACATTATAGCTCCCCTATCCCTTCTGGGCCTGGGAATACTCCCAAGCACAAGCCTTGGATATCAACAGGACCCCACAGCATCGGCTATGAAAACCTCTAACCTTGGTCACATCCCAGTTCCTCTCTCCCTCCCACCAGCTCTGGCACCCATCAGGCTGAAGAAAAGGAGCTTGCAGGAAGAGAAGCAGTTGAGATTGCACACATGAACACACATACTCACCAACGGTGCCCCCGTTGATTGACTTGCTGCCAGAAAGAACAAGAAGCAGTTACCAAGAAGAACCTGTGTCCACAAAGCAAAGCCCAATTAGTAACTAACTGGTCTGAATAGGTTTTTAGAAGCTTCAACTGAGGGCGTCAGCCAGAGGAAGCCCTGATCAGAACACTGAGAAGAAATGAACATCAATTAAACTCATGGCCATCATCCTGAGATACCAATATTTGAAAACTGATTTAGACTCAAAAAAAAAAAAAAGAAAAGAAAAGAAAACCTCTAACAGAAACAAAAAGTCCTGCTTATTAGAAAAAATATTTCCCTGTCCTCTTGAGGTTGTAACCCATTGAGTGGATGCTAAAAAAAGAGGGAAAGCCACGCTGATGCAGATTCAGTAATGAATGAAAGAGAGAGAAACATGTGTCAGTAATTCCTTAACTTAGTCTCTACAGGCCTTAAAACATAATGAAAATTGATTGTTAAGCAGCTGTTAAAAGTAATCATTAGGAAAAATACATGACATGGGTAAATGATCCTTAAATAATATTGAGTAAAAAATTAAAATAGAAAACATTTGAAATTATGATAATAGCCTACCTTGATTAAGAATTTACAATTTAAAAAATATACATATGGCCCTGGCTGGTGTGGCTCAGTGGATTGAGTGCAGGCTTGCAAACCAAAGGGTTGCCGGTTTGAATCCTAGTCCAGGCACATGCCTGGGTTGCAGCCCGGGTCCCCCGTTGGGGGGGCGCATGAGAGGCAACCTCACATAGATGTTTCTCTCCCTCTCTTTCTCCCTCCCTTTCCCTCTATCTATAAAAATAAATAAAATCTTTAAAAAACACACATAATTATTTAAAATATATATATACATATGGTTATGAATTAGAATGAAAATAGTTGTTTTAGGGTATGAGGTTTGGGATAATCTTTAGTTTCCTGAAATCTTTCTTGAATGTTATCACAGCAATTTATCAAATAAAATAAATTCAATCTAAGAACTAATTCTAAAGAAAAACAAACTGACGAATACCAAGTGATTGCTATTGATTTTCATATGCTTTGTCGTGTGTTCAAATTTAGAATGGAAAAGTATTGGCAGGAAATTTGACTTCTGTAGGAAATAAGAAAGCAATCACTTGTAAACTTAATTTTTAAAAAAGGAAATGAGGGGCTTAGGTTTGAAAGCTTGAGAAGAAAACTTAATTAGTATTCATTTCGGACACATGACATGAAGGGACCTTGATGTCCCTGCAGCTAGCTGTTCTAGGGATCCCCAGCGAGGCCCACTGTGGGGTGGGCCTGCACTCGGGAGCTCTGCATCGGGCCTCCAGCGCCACCCCTTACCAGCTGTGGGCTGTTGGTCAAGTTATTTAAATTCTCAACCTCAGCTCCCTGCTTTGCAGAATGGAGATGCAGAGAACCCGCCTCATTAGAGGGTGGTAAGGCTTTCAACACAAGGCATGTGAAACAAGCCCCTAACACCCTGCCTGATAGGCAGTTCTCGTTATCCCTCCATTCCTGTCTCAGAAACGCACCACTTAAAAGTGGACCTACCTGTGACTGAGTTAATCACTGAGTTATTAATAATACCACTTGCCACTTATTGGTTTATTGGCATGTAGTGGGTTCCCAGTAAAGGTATGTTCAATGGATGGATGATTGGATGGATGGATGGATGGATGGATGGATGGCCTATACTCTGTGTTCGGATCCCTAGCAGAAGATGCACTGGATTTCTTCTATATATTTCTAAAGAACACAACTGGTACCAGAAAGTACAGTGGTAATCCCTCTATATTTTTGAATCAGAGAAAGTGAGTTTGGCTAAGCAAGGAACAGAGTAGAGGGGACGAACCCTTGAGAAGAACAGAAGTGAAAAGGAGGCTTCTCTGAGCAAGACACACTCCAGGTCTTTGGATTCTGCTGGAAAGGGTCACCCTCTCAGTCCCCCTGGGTCTGAAAGCACAGCCCTCTGCCAAAGGTGTGTTGCTTGCTTCTTTCCTTCCCTGATGCTCTGAGTGTAGATGATGCTAAGGCCAGAAGGGAGGACAGCCCAGAGTGGCGGGGGGTGGGGGGGGCACTGATGTCAGCAACATCTGAGAGCAGTCAACCTTGTGCGGAAGGCCTGACCCCAAGGTGACAGGCCTCCCACATGCCTAGGCCCTGTGCAGATCCCGGGCTGTGTCCACTTACTTTCTTTGTAGAATAGGTGGAAGCTACAAGGAGGCAGAGTTTCACATAAAATCAGGAACAGTGTTCTAACTAAGCCGTCCAAACGTGGAAGACGCCACCTCAGGAACTGTGGCAGCGTCTGGCCTGGGAGGAGTGTTGCTATGGTTGCCGCTCTGTTGGAGAGGTTATTCTAGATTTAGGCTGAATAACTGCGATGATGGCTGCGATGAGAAAAACTCCTTCCAGCCTGAGATTTTGATTTCTAGACTCTTGCGCTCTCAAACTAGGCTTCCTACTGACCCCTACAGGCCTCCTTGTAAATATTACTGCAAATCTCAGTCTGAGAAAGCTCCGTTCCCACCCAGCCCAAACTGCCACCTTTACCTGGGTTGATAGGTTCTCCCTTCTCCACATATTCCCAGGGGGGGAGTCTCACAAAAGGCTGAGTATTAGGATCTTCCAATAGCACCGTATCTTGACGCAGCTACAGGACCAGGACAGAAACACAATGAGAGGAAGCTCCCCCGCCTCCCCAGACTCAGGGAGAAGGAAACAGGTCATACACATGATGAAATAAATTACCACGCGAGGCAGACCCTGCCAAATGGCTAATCTGGGTGATGAGTCGTTGGGTAAATAAAAATCCCTGTGGTGTGGGGTGAAAGGGCTTTTGGTGAGGGAGTGAAACTAGAACTGGCTCTTGATGAAGAAATAACCTCAAAAGGAAGGTGGGGAAAGACCAGGTGGCAGGAAGTGTACCGTGGACTTTGGAGTCCAGCAAAGCTGCGTCCAGTTCTGGCTTCTCCACACGAGCTGTGACTTCAGCTAGTCCCTTAGGGTCTCTGGACACCAGCCTCCTCCTGTTCCAATGGGAATACTCATGCCTTCCGTGAAGGCTTGCATGGATTAAAGACAACACACACAATTTGGCTTGCTCGGTGTTTGGCACACGCCACTCACTCCAATGGCAGCACGTATGCATTGCCGTGGATGTGACACAGGGGCGACCCTGGGGTGTTCTGGGAGTGTCACACGAGCCGATTTGACCAGGGGGGAGTGTCTGCGTGGAAGCACAGGCAGTGAGCTCGAGGCAGGGTTGCGTGCCAGGGAGACCCCAGCAGTCGGGGTCTCTGTTTGAGTTCTTTATCTCACTTTATCAGACGAGTCACTTCCACGTTGTCTGGGCCCCTCTTTTCCATCTGTACAGTGAGGATGTTGGTCTAGAGAAGTGTTTCTGTAACTTGGCTGCATGTTGGAATCATCTAGAGAGCTTTCAAAAATGCTCATGAGCACGCTGCACCCTAGACCACCGAAGTCAGAACTTGGGGCTGCAACTCCAGACAGCACACTTAAAAAAAAAAAGTCAAAATACCGTGCTGTTAATTATAGGCACTATCCCTACAACAGACCTTTAGAATTCACTCATCCAGCGTAACGGAAACTTTGTGCCCACTGAACAAAATGTCCTCATTCCCCCTTCCCCCGGCCTCTGGCAACCACCCTTCTACTCTCTGCACCTGGGAGTTTGACTATTTTAAATACCCCATAGAAAGGGAATCATACAGTATTTGTCCTCCCGACACTGGCTTATTTCACGTAATATAACGTCCTCTGGGTTCATCCATGTTACCACAGTGGTAGGATTTCCTTCCATTTAAGGCTGAATAATATTCCATTGTGTGTGTATATACCCCGTTTTCTTTGTCCACTCATTGACGGACATTTAAGTTGTTTCTATATCCTGGCTTTTGTTACTCATGATGCAATAAACATAGGAATGCAAATATATTTTCAGGACCTTGTTTTCAAGTCTTTTGGGTATATACCCAGAAGTACGGTTGCTGAATCATATGGTAGTTCTACTTTTGATTTTTTGAGGGACCTCCATACCGTTTTCCACAGCAGCTGAATCATGCATGTTACACCATCACCGACAGTGTCCAAGGGTTCCCGTTTCTCCACAGCCTCGCCAGCACTGATCCTGTGTTTGTTTGTTTGTTTTTGTAGTAGTCTCTCTAACAGGTGTGAGCTGATATCTTTTGTGGTTTTGGTTTGCATTTCCTTGGTGATCCTCTGATGTTGCATTTCATCTTTTCACACATCTGGTGGCCTAAGTAAATCTCCTCTGGAGAAATATTTTTTTCAGGTCCTTTGCCCATTTTTAATTGTTATTTATTTTTGTTTTTATTTATTTATATTCTTTGCTATAAATTTACAGGAGTCTCTTGTGTGTTCTGAATATTAACTCCTTATCAGATAATGATTTGTAAATATTTCTCCCATTTCATATTGCCATTTCATTCTATTGGTTGTTTATGATGCAGAACCTTTTAAATTTGATGTATCCCACCTTATTTTTGCTTTTGTGGCCTCTCCTTTTGGAGTCATAGCCAAGAAATCATTGTCAAGACCGTTGTCAAAAAGCTTCTCCCCTGTGTTTTCTTCTACCAGTTTCAGGTCTTACCTCTAAGTCTTTAATCCGTTTTGGGTTCACTGTTGTGCATGGTGCAACAACAGTGAACCCAAGTGAAATTGGATATGGATCCAATTTCATCCTTTTGCATGTGGCTGTCCAGTTTTCCCAATGCCATTTATTGAAGAGACTGTCCTCTCCACACTGCATATTCTTGGCACCTTTGCTGAAGCTCAGTTGGGCATATATGCATGAGTTTGCTTAGTGGCTGGCTATTTTGTTCCATTGGCCTCTGCATCTATTCCCAGTACCATACTGCTTTAATTACTATAGGTTTGTAATAGGTTTTGAAATCAGGAAATGTGATGTCTCTAGCTTACAGACAGCAATTTTTTTAAAGCTCCCCAACTGATTCCAAAGTACACCCAAGATTGAGAACCATTAGACTCAATAATTTCTAAGGTATCTTAGAGTTCTCACATTAGGAAGACAGAGGAAAACCGCAATAAATAATTAATATATGAATAATTACTATATAATGGCTACTATTTATTGATTGATAAGTGTCAGGCACTTCACTTCACTTGTGTACTACTTAATATCAACAATAAACCTAAGTAGGAATTTTACAGATGAATAAATGAGTTTAGAAAGATCTTCATTTGCCCAATACCACGCAGCTAAGTTTCAGAGCTAGACATTTAACACAGATGTCTCTGATATGCCAAGTGGACCTTTGACCATGACTGTGAACTGTTTCACAAAACTCCCACACGGCACTGGGAATGTTTGGGGGTTTTCATCCTGCTTATTTGGAGGCAAATGTCAAGCTCCTGATGCCTGTGAATAGGTGTATTTCTGTGAACTTGGGGGCTTTTACTCTTTCTCAACAAGTGTTTCTGGTTTAGATGGGTCAGTTTCTAAATATGAACCATGATGGATACATTACTTTTTATTCAATATTTTTGTGCCGCAGCAGTTGGCCACGGAGCAAGTGTCCCCCACCTCAAACAAACGGGGGAGATGCTGCCATCTTGTGGCATTTCTTTGTAAGGCCAGGTGTGTAATCAAACAGTGAGACCAACCCAGCATTCAAAACTTCTAACCAGCCTGCCACTTCGCCAGCCTTCTGTTGTCTTCCTAACTGCACCATCATTTTGCCCCTCCTTATATAGAATTATGAATAAGTCAATACAGCAACATAAGAAAATAGGTAAGAACTGAAGACAAAATAATGGAGCCACCCTCTCCTACTAGTTACTAGCAGTGTATCAGCTTTGTCGAGCTATTTTCTTATCTGTGAAATGGAGACAATAGCACCCATTTCTCAATATTACTTTGAAAACTGAGTTAAAATACATATATATGTAGCTCTGGCCAGGTTGCTCAGTTGGTTGGAGTGTCGTCTTGAACACCAAAAGGTAGCAGGTTCCTTCCCAGGTCGGGGCACCTACTGGAGGCAACCAACTGATACTTCTTAAATCAATGTGTGTGTGTCTCTCTCTCAAATCAATAAACATATCCCCAGGCAAGGATTAAAATTGTATATATATAAACATCTGGGCAAACAGTGGCCATTTGACAAACAGTTCCTCACTGCCCCTTCTTTCCTGATCCTTTGCCCTTTCTAAGTTCTTCCCACCTACACTATCCCGTCTTGTTTCCATTCACTTTCCTCAGTGCTTCCCCGTTGTTATTTCAGGGTCCCAGCTGCACCTGACCCCACCTGATCATACACACACACACACACACACACTTGGTTACACATGTGGTCACACACTTGAGCCCTACCCTGGGGCAGGTGAGGGCGGGGGAGCCTCACCACATTGCCCAGTTATGGCCCCACCGCCCCTCCACTCCAGAATTGGTGCTGTCGCGGACAAACAATGCAGAATATCTCCCCTTGGGCTTCCCTGAGCAATTTTCCCATTTCTAACAGCATTCTATGATCTTGTCAGGAGCTGGTCCCCTCAAATTCTGCTTATCCCTTATCCCTGACCCTTTCACCCTGACCCTGGGGGACCAGACACACACATCTCGACTCCCTCTTCTGACCTCACTCCCCAACACTCCCCACCTGACTCACTCTGCTCTGCTCCTCCCTCTTGCTGCTCCCCAACCTGAAATGCTCTCCCAGGTATCCACATGGTTTCCTCCCCTGCTTCTACAGATTTCCGCTCAAATATCACCTTATCAGAGAAGGCTTCTCTGACATTCTATACAACTATATAAAATAGCACAAACACAAAACCCCTGTAACTTTCCATCCCCTTTCCCCTGTTTAGTTTTAATTTATAGCACTCTTACCACACATCACACTCCTACTGCACTAGACCAAAGGTGAATGAGCTGGTAGCTTCTTACCGTGCTCTCCTGGGGAGGGCAAAGTTCACTTGGTGGGGCACTGGGTCCTCAGTAATGGATTATTCCTGGAAACATTAATTATTATGCAACTGAGCTGGTGATAACACATGTAAGATAAAGCTGTGGAAATTTATCCTTCATTTTTGCTGCTGCTACTCCTCAGCACTTAGTCTACCTTCCTCTCATATCTTAGAATTTCTGCTTCTTCAGGTTTCATCTGATTTTGATGTTTACCATTTATGGTAGGAATTCTAAATCCAGAGTTCAGGGAAGGGCTTGAAACTATTGCCAAGTTTGCTGTTGTTGTTGTTGTTGTTGTTTTCAAAGTCCTCGCCAAAGGGCATTGTTTTGCATCGCTTTTAGAGAGAGAGAGGAAGGGAGAGAGAGGGAAGCATAGATTCAAGAGAGAAGCATCAACTGGTTGCCTCCCGCACACGCTCAGACCCAGGATCACATGCAGCCGTGCCCTGACAGGGGCTCAAACCAGAAACCTAGGTGTGGGTCCTGACCAGGAACTGAACCCACAACCTTTCAGTTATGGGACAACACTTCAACCAACTGAGCCACACTGGCCAGGGCAATTGGCAAGTTTGGGGGGGTATGTTTTCTAAGGTAAAGATGCATGACAGTCGAATTTAAGAGGTCTATGACTACCCTCCAAAACATTAAAAACCATAGTTTTAGGGATGAAAGCAAACTATTACCCCATTTTAATATGCATAATAAATAATCATTGTTTAATACTATCCTATCTTTCCCAATAGTTTAAGCAACAAAAGCAAAGGGGCAGTATCTGTTCATTGCTATGAACATATAACAAAGGTCATCACTAGGTGTAGACCTTTAAAATTTTCTTTTTTTTATGACTTTCTAGCACTACATGATGCACCAGGCTCACCTTCTATATTTCCTGTCCCAGTCCTTGAATCAGCCATTTCCCCAACCAACCCTGGCTCCTTTTATTGGAGAATGGTGTTAGAAACCAAGATCTGCCCTAGGTGTGCTCATTGCTACCAGTGTATCCTATCTCCAAAGCCCTCTCAGCTGACAGAGTAAGGAAATATATGTGTGTACTAACCCACACGAGATCTGTCTGGAAAAAGTCCAGCCATGGACTTGTTAATATAACAAGAACAGTGTGCACAACATCGATGCAACCTGGCAGCCAAGGAGAGTGGACTGGAATGTGCATGCCTGAACAATGACGACTTCACTGTACTAGTCAGTGGGGGCAGTAGATGCATTGAGTGAGCATATGTACTGTGTGGCTGTCACATTCAAAATGACTGAGCAAGTAGAACAACGCATCTGCATCAAATTTTGCTTTAAGCTTGAACATTCCTCCATGGAAACTGTTCAAATGATTCAGAAGGCCGCAGCTATAGGCAACTGCTGATTGGCAGCTTCATCATGAGAACAAGCCTGCTCATGTATCACATCTTGTGCAGGTTTTCGGCAAGACATCAAGTCACCCAGGTGACTCAGACCCCCTCAGCCCAGATTTGGTGCCCTGAGACTTCTGCCTTTTCCCAAAATTAAAATCACCTTTGAAAGGGAAGAGATTTCACACCATCGATGAGATTCAGGAAAATACAACAGGGCAGCTGATGGTGATTGGGAGAACTGTGTGAGGTCCTAAGGGGGGACTGAAGCATCAATGTCCTATGTACAGTGTTTACTGTATCTTGTATCTTCTTCAGTAAATGTCTCTATTTTCCATATTACATGGCTGGATACCTTCTGAACAGACCTCATGCATATACACACACATACATGTCTATAAATATTTCTGTATGGAACTATCTGTATCACATTAAGCTAACATGAGGTCATAGTGATATCTCCAACTCATTACCACATGGGTCATTCCAGCCTTTTCCCCTGTGGACATACAAGTTTTTAACTGGAGTACAGTTCCTTTTGCATTTAGTTTCACAGACTCCACTCATTTCCAAGTTACTTAGGTTAGCATTCCCCCCCTCCTTCCATGAGGTGGTTTCACACATTTATAAGGTATATTATTTTGTCCCAGTCTTTATTCCATTTTGGGATTCCCCAAAATAATTTTTTAAGTTTGCATACATTAAGGTTTTATGGGTTTGAACAAATGCATAGTGTCATATGTCCACCACTAGTGTTAGGCAAAATGGTTTCACCATCATATAGTACCCTCTGTGCTTGTCTATTTAACCCTTCTCCTCCATTGACACCCTACTAATCTATTTTCTGCCTCTATAGTTCCCTCTTCCAGGTTGTCCTATAGATAGAATCATATATAGTGTGTAGTCTCTCAGACATGATTCTTTTAACTAATTATATATTTAAGATTTATCCATGTCTTTGCTTAGCTTGATAGCTCATCCCTTTAAAAAGCTTTTTAAATTGTAGTAAAACACACATAACATAAAAGTTACTATCTTAACCATTTTTAAGGTACAGTTTAGTTGCATTAAGTACATTTGTAACAGTATTTTAAATTCTAGCCTGTATTTCTCTCTTGGCCTTCAGGTTAGGAACTCCTGCCTCAGATATGCTAATTAACTAGAGGAATTCTGATTGAGGCTTGAGTTTTTGCCAGAGAAGCCCCTTGCAGAGGGCACCTTTCCTGAGGAGGTGGGGAAATAACGCATAACATAGTGACTCTTCATCAAAGATTGACAGGAGTCTCCAGGACCGGACTCAGCAACAAAGGGATTTAGAAATAGCGAGCTCTTCCTCGGATTCCTTTTCGGGCGCCTAGCAGTTGAGCTGTCTGGGGCGGGCCCAGGGGGGAAACACCCACCTCTTACCTCGACCCTCCTCCCTTCCCTTGACTGATCAGGCAGCCTGTATGTGGGCTCTCTTAAGCTGGATTTGAGGATTAGTTCTCTCATCTTCTCGGTTGGAGTCTTCTCCATCAATAAACCTTTCCCCACTCTAAACTCCGACGGCTTGAATATGGGCCTTTCTTTTGCAGCACGGGCGAAGGACCCTTGCCCCTGCGACACGCTCACACTGTTGCGCAGCCATCATCCCCATACACCTCCAGAGCTCTCTTCATCTTGCAAAGCTGAGACTAGACTTGGGCACCGTCAGACCCGCTCTCTCCCCTCCAGGCTCGCACGTATCAGACACTTCCCATGTGCTGGGCTCTGGGCCGCAAACAAATCGATGAGGGGAGTCCCAGGAGTCCATGACGTGGGCGAAAACTAGATTATCAAGGAGATCTAGTTGTATGCCATTTTTCGCACCTGTCAAACCCTGGCTCGCTCTCCTGGGTGTACTCCCCCTACCGCCTCACCCCGCTGCGCTGCAGCTCCGTCACCTCCCATCCTCCCAGTAGTCCCGTTATTAAAAAACGAAGAGGTCGGCCAAGACGATCTTCAGGTGTCTTTCCAGCTTAACGATTTTACAGTTTTAGGACCGGGGAGGAAAACCCTCAGTTTCCTCGCTTCAAAGCAACTGTACGAGCGCAATGTCCGTTCACCTTCCCACTGCGCGTAGGACGAACCTGCCGCGGCCTGGCCCTGAACCCTGAGCTCCCAAGGCGAGCACGGGCCTGGGAGCACGGCCGCCGGCGCATGCGCCGTGGCCTCCCGGCGCGCGGCGGCGCTCCGCTCGTTGCCTTCCTCGTGGCTTCCAGTCGCTGAGAGCGGGGCCCCGGGCGCGGGCGCGGGCGCGTGCGCGTGGACCCGGCCTGACCGGTGGCCCCTCGCAGGGCTCCTCGCAGAGCTCCTTTCGCCGCCCCACCTCCCGGCTCCGGTCCCCACACCTCGGCGCGGAGCCGGGGGTAGGGGAGGAGCCCTCCAGCTTGACCTGCTCGCCCGCAGTCCGCCCGCCCCGGGGCCCCGGGAGGGGGCGGGGCTGCGGACTTGGGACTCTGGCCCCAGACCGCCCGCTGCCGAGCCGACCGGGCAGCTCGGCGGGCAGGGGACACGGAGCCATGACGGCGCCGCGGGGCCTCTGGCCCGAGGTGCAGGACACCTGCACCTCGCTGGGGTTGATGCTGTCGACCGTGCTGTTCGTGGCGCTGGCTCGCGTGGTCCTCCGGCGGCATATGCACAGGCCCGTGGCCCACACCTTTGTCTTGGAGTTTCTGGCCACCTTCCAGCTTTGCTGCTGCACCCATGAGCTGCAAGTGCTGAGCGAGCAGGAACCCGCGCACCCCACCTGGCCGCTGACGCTAGTCTATTTCTTCTCCTTGGTGCATGGCCTGACCCTGGTGGGCACCTCCAGCAACCCGTGCGGTGTGATGATGCAGATGATGCTGGGGGACATGTCCCCCGAGATAGGGGCGATAAGGCTGTTGGCTCAGCTGACTGGTGCCCTGGGCAGCAGGTACTCTATGAGCGCCCTGTGGAGCCTGGGACTAACCAGGTATCACGTCAGCGAGAGGAGCTTCGCTTGCAGGAATCCCATCCACGTGGATTTGCCCAAAGCCGTCGTCATAGAGGCCATCTGCTCCTTTATCTTCCACAGCGCTTTGCTGCACTTCCAGGAGGTCCGAAACAAGCTTCGTATCCACCTGCTGGCAGCACTCATCACCTTTTTGGTCTACGCAGGTTTGTTACTCCCGCAAAACACTTGGTACCTCCGGAGCCTCTATGACCCGAGGCTCTAAGTTCTTTACCAAAATATATTTGACATCCCCGAACCTCTGTGATGTCAATATTAGTATTACCTCTATTCTAAACGTTGTGCTTCCAGTTTTTTAAGGACAGGGTCGACATAAAGATCCTCCATTCAGTGCTGTTTTGAATACCCAGAAAAAGAAGCCACTTCTGTGCGGAAACTAAGATCTTCTGAGATAATGCCAAGGGTTCAAATAGCCCACAAGGGATAGTTTTAATGGTAGAGAGGACGATAACTTTTCAGCTACCTCCTTCCTCAAGCCAGCCTAGTAAAGATCCTTTCCGACACTCACTGAAAAACGGCATTGACATGATTGGTTGGTCGTGAGAGTGGCGAGTAGGAATTATGTAGTTCCATTTCTTAGTTTTTTTCCTGAAAAATTACTTAAAGTCATTATTATTTCCTTAATAATTCATCTTGAGTAATAAATGAACTTTTAAGAGACCTATCAAGAAAGAAGTGTTTTAAAATTAAAACTTTCTTGAAATTAAAGATGAGTAACTCTTGAAATTAAAAGATGAGCTTCTTAAAAACGAGTAACTCCTGAGAAACTTCTTGTTTTCTTACAATCTGTGTACTTTGACAAGATCTCAGATGCAAAAACAAAAGTTTAATAATGAAAAGTGTCATTATAAAAGGTTTTAACAAAATATCTTTATTGGGACTATATCTGAATTATAAAACATTTTGGAGGCCAGGAAATTTGTAGTAAAAGTTTATCTTCTGCCCATTCAAAGTGAAACTGTGGGTAGAAGCAACTCTCAAGATAAGGACTCCCCAGGGGGTGGGGGAGAGTGAAAGGCTTTCCCTCTCTGGATCTGGTACCATCCTTTCTGTGGCCGTGGTTTAGGCAGGAGGGCAAAACATACGCACATTTGAGGCAAATAGTTGTTTATCAAACTTTTAGGTTTTAGGTTTTGGCCAGAGCAGGAACATTCCCCATTTATGAACAGGATCATCCCTCGAAAAAAGTTATACCACAGCTGGGGCACACTTGGAGGTACTCAGAAGCCACCAACAGGGGTCACATCAAAATAACTGATGATGTATTTCAAGATTACAGAACATGACTGTCCAGCAGTGTCACCACAGGTGCTTTGGGTGAACAGTGGCCAGGTGTCTGATTGTACATTTACTGGTTTAGCACTTGGACTTTGAAGTTCACATGGAGGCCAGTGATGGCATTGCCACTTATGTAGGCTTCCCAAATTTAAAAGAAAGAAAGCTGTGATTAACATACTAGAGCTATAAAATTACTCATGCAGATTTCCAGCAAATCTTCCTTAACGTAGGTGTGGGAGAATTTAGCTCAGTGAACAGTGTAAAAGAGAACTGCATTCATTTTTTAATTAATCTGACACTTAAAAAGTATGTTATTTTACACATCTAAGTAAGTTACCTTTGTTACAGAACCCTGTTCATTTCCTCTTAGAATTTTGATACATTTGTTTTCTGATGTAATGCCTGT
Organism: Anoura caudifer; assembly: GCA_004027475.1. Taxonomy (NCBI): domain Eukaryota; kingdom Metazoa; phylum Chordata; class Mammalia; order Chiroptera; family Phyllostomidae; genus Anoura; species Anoura caudifer. The sequence goes on from PVKU01001092.1 coordinate 214,498, forward strand.
CTTCCTCCACCAGGCAGTAAGCTTTATGAGTAGAGAGATTAAAATTATTTTACTCATGATAATGTATAACCATAACTTAGCATGGTGTTACCTGGTACAAAATAAATACTCAGTAAGGATTTTCAGAATGAGTGAATGAATTAGCAAATAGTCTATTCACTTTTCAAAATTACACAAGAAGAAATAATATATATTTAATGTCTACAGACTTTCAAATTAGCATAATACATTTTTTGAAGAAATTTTAGTATTTTTATTTCATTTCATTACTTCATTCAGGAGTTGTTTTTGTATGGTTCTCAGTTATGCAGAATATAAGTAAAATTATTTGTCAAAGGAGAGGGGAATTAAATCCTTTACATGTTTTCATTTTTCATACCATAACCATAGGAAATAGGTGCCAATTTAAAGATGAAAACCAGATTCAAACAGGGGTCCAGAATGTTTTTTTATTATACCAGTTATAATAGAATGGTTAAGAGAACAAGTTTGGAGGAGGCCTGCATCCTTAGGAGAGACACTTAATTTGGGCTTCAGTGTCCTCACCTGTAAAAGGAAGGGTAATAGTATCTGTCCTATCCTGAAGAACACAGTAATGTATTCAAGTTCTTAGCTTAGTGCTTGGTACAAACATGCTGGTCGCTGGAAAGGGATAGCTTCCACTGTAAACCAGTTGATTGACATTCTCGCTTTTACATGAGTCTTACGTGATTTTAAGAGTCATCCTGTCAGAGAATTGAATTCCCTTTAGGAGTACTGAGAATCATTAGTGCCTCGAATTGCCCGATTTGGGACTTAGTCTTTCACTGTGTGATTTCTCTCTGTTCACGCTGTCCTCTAAGACTCTTCGCGGTCGCCTGGCTGGACCTCCCTGCTGATAACCCATTCTTCAACACGTGTTACATCTTCTCCCCTTCTAATGTCAATAAATAGTAACTTATTTTCCGAAGGCATTTTCTGTTAGTCCTCTGTCTGGTGCATGATTCTTACTTTTAAATCATGTTTAATTACACAGGTAATATATGAATGTGTTCTGTCTGTAAAAAACTGAAACACCGCCAGTGAGACTAAAAGTGACTTTGTCCCCGCTCCTTCTCTGCCTCCCCTCCCCTGCAGGGCAGTCCTCCTGCACATGTGTGTGTCCTTTCGAACTTTTTTTAATGTGCATTGATTATCTGTGTGGGTAAAATCCTGTAGAAACCATTATGCGTGTTGGCGTTAACATAAAGAGTTTCATACCTTACTTTCTGTGGTTTGCTTTTTTTGATAGTGGCTGTTGAATGATCTATCTTGGAAATCTATGTTAGTGAAGAGATTTCTCTCATTATTTCAACATATTGAATGGTATTCCAAAGTAATAATAAACTAACCTACTTAACTATATTCTTATGAATGGGCCTGTAGGTTTTTCCCAGTTCTTTGCTACAATTAAACCTTATATACAGGCATGTCTACTTGTACACAAGCAACAGTGTTCCTACTGCACAGTGGTTTTCAATAGGAAACAATTTTGCCCCCAGGGAACATTTGGCAATGTCTGGAGACATTTTTGTTGTTACAAAGGTGGGTGCAGGGTGGGGGGTGTGGAATGGATGAGCTACTGGCATCTAGTGGGTAATGGCCAGGGATACTGGTAAACATCCTACAGTACATAAGACAGCTCCTACAACAAAGACTTATCCAGTCTAAAACATCAAAGTCAATGCCAATGGCAAATGTTTTGGGCTTCATTAACACAGAAGCCACTTCTGATATGGATTTCTGTATCCATTAACTATTGCTATGTAACAAACCATCCCCAATCTTAAAATGACAATAATTTATTTTTTCATGATTCTGAAGGTTAGATAGAAAATTTCTCTGAGACCAGATAGCTGGTCAGTTGGTGGGGCCGGAAGAGCCAAGGTGGCCTCCCCCATGTGGCTGGTAGTTGGTACCGGCCATCATCCCAGGTGCCTCAGTTCTTCATGTGGCCTCACCCCAGCAGCATAGGCCAGCGTGCTCACACAGTCACAACACTGTTCTAAGAGAGCAAAAAGCGAGGGTCGACGGGTTGACTGAGACTTGAACCTGGAACTCACACAGCATCACTCATATTCAGAATTCACATAGCATCACTTCTGCTGCATTCTGTCTACGCAAGTCACAAAGCCAGTCTACGTTCAGGAGAGGAGAAACAGAACCTACCTCCTAGGTAGGAGGGGCAGCTTCCACCGAGTCGCACTGAGCAGAACTGGTGATGTGAGGACTCGAGGATAAAGGGAATGAAGTAGTTTAAATTTTAGGATGGTACAAGATTGATGGATAGTGTTCTTCGACATGTTGGAAAGTCTTTGGCTTCAGAATACCAAAGTAAACTAATTATGAGGGCAGTGGTTCATATATTTTTACTGATAGATGCAAAAAAATCACAGGGCACTAATTATATTATCATAGCACATATTACATTATATTGTAAAGGTCCGTGTGAGCCCTTATCTTTCTGCCCACACCATGTGGGAACTAAACTTGGTTCATTGCTCAACATCTTCATGTCAACACAAGTTCAATGTTTTCAGCCTGTCAGGTGTGAAATCTTATGAAAGGGTCATTTAATTGCCAATTTTACTTTGCTGCATTTTATGAAGACAACATGGTATGATATGTGTCAATATAAAATCTGCGAAGATCTTGGGCTCTCTTCTCTATGGCTGAGTCATGGGCAGATGTGTGTGCCCAAGCCTCCACGTGGAAGGACCACCACAAATGTCACTATCTCAGGGATGATCTTAGAGTGTGTTTTGAAAAGCTGAGCCGCAGCTCTGGCGAGGGGTGTTGCATCCATTTTTAAATGCATTTTCATTTTATTTTTATTATTCATTCACTTGAATTGATCAGTGTCAAGAGCAGCCAAATTTATTTCATAAAACTTTATAGAAACAATAGAGCAGATTCACTATGAATGTGCATTTTACAATAACATACAGGAAAAGCAGTGTATTAACATTCTTAATGTTCTTTGTATTTTTTTTCCACTGGACATGTTACAATATATAATCTACCTTTATACTCTATAATATGCCAGGTGAGTCTTCAAAGAAGGATCAAAGAATAAGAATACAGTCAACCCTGCATCCGGAACCCCACAGGTTCTGAATCCATGGATCCCAAGTCCATGGGGTCGAGCAACCATGGATCAAAACCATTCTTGTTGTTGTTATGCACTTCAGCTGTGCACTCATTGGTTGATTCTTGTATGTGCCCTGACTGGGGATCAAATACTCAACCTAGGTGTATCAGGGCAATGCTCCAGCCAGCTGAGCTACTCGGCCAGGGCAATCAAACTATTCTTAAAAATGGTTACGTTGTTGCTGACGTGCACTGTGTAGCTAGGCCTCATGCTGGTTGTGTCTGTACTGACATTTTGTCTTGTCACTCCCTAAACAATAAACAATTACTTACAAAGCATTTACATTGTATTGGGTATTATAAGTGATCCTGAGATGATTTAAATCAGGGGTGTCCAACCCGCGACCCATGGGCTGCATGCAGCCCAGGACAGCTATGAATGCGACCTAACATAAAATCGTAAATTTGCTTAAAACCTTTTTTTTTGCTCATCAGTTTTCATTAGTGTTTGTGTGCTTAATGTGTGGCCCAAGACAACTCTTCCTTCCAGTGTGGCCTGGAGCCAAAAGGTTGAATGCCCCTGATGTGTAAAGTTTATAGAAGGATGTGACTCTGTGTGTGTGTGTGTGTGTCATATATATGTTATACGTACATATGTTATGTACAATTGCTATGCCATTTTATATAAGGGACTTGAACAATTGTGGAGTTTGGTGTCTGCGGGGGTCCTGAAACCAGCCCCCTGCCCCAGGTGCCCAGGGGTGACTGTAACTCCTTTGTTCCAGTTACCAGAGAATGTAAGATACATGGTTTTGTATCTCTCTGCTTAAAATGTATTACAGGAGGAAGTCTAACAGGAGCTATATTCAATCCAGCTTTGGCACTTTCACTGCATTTCAAGTGTTTTGATGAAGCATTCCTTCAATTTTTTATAGTATATTGGCTGGGTCCTTCTTTAGGTAAGCATATTTTCATTTAATATGATTGAAAGATCAGTTTATTTTAAAATATGATATGGAATGTCACTGTAAGATATCAATTTCTAAGGTCAGAGTACTTACAAAAGAGAAAATGAGAAAGCTAGTTAACATGGCTGAAATAAGTTTATCTTGTGCAGTATCCTTTAAAGCTGTTTTTATCTTCAAAGAAACAAAATTATCTAGTTAAGGACAGTCAGTTCCAAGTATGGTAACACTTTTAAAAACTCTCCGATATAAGGGCAAATAAAGTGAGGAGTGATTAATTCCATTACAATTGTTTTTTTGCTAAAGGAATTAATTTTTTCAAATTTGTGAGATCCATATAAACTACTTTTCAGTTCATTTGACTCGTTTTGCAGGAAAGAATCTCAAAAAACAATGTATACTGGTAATGAGCATAGTTTTAAAATCTGTAAGATTCATTCCTATTGCTTCTATTGGGATGGGCCAAGTAACACAAGAAGTTTTTAAAAATACAGTGGTACCTCGGTGCTCATCGGTAATCCGTTCTGGGACTCGTACTGAAACCGATGAGCCCCCAGCGATGAAGCACTTTCTCTTAGGGGGCAGTGTGGTGACTCATACAAGTTTTAGCGAGTGCTGCCACACTCTCTTCTCAAAATGTGACGCGTATAGACGCCGAGTGCAGAGCTATGACTCTGACTGTTGCCATAATTTGCATTTCTTTATATAAATTATCAGCATTTCTTGATTCTGTTTAGTCACTTGTTTTGAGCCCAATTATAATTCAAAACTAAAAATGAAAATGAGGATGCCTGGCTTTCTATTACTTCATCCTTTTTGTCTACAGTAAGCCTTTTGTTTCTTGATGCTCATTCCTGGTTTTTTTAAAAGGCACGCACAGAAGGGAACAGTGACGTACCAGCCTGAACAGCTGTCACACTTTGTGCTCAGGCCAGTCACCTCCCGCTCCTCTATTTAGTGTCCAATATGCTCGACAATAACACATGCAGGTGCAAATATGAAAACTATCAGAGAACGCGTGCATTTTAAAAGGCTACTAATGGTGCCTTTTTTTAGTTCAGTGGGTTGCTCATGTTTTCCAATAACAACTACTTTAAAGATAAATTTTCTCTATTTTCAAATTTAAGAGTTAAAAATGTCACTGCAGTCAGTGAAGTTAAAAAGGTCACTAATTGGACAGGTCTAGTGATAGTTTCCATGTGAAAAAATCATGTCAAAAAAATGTCTTATTCGAAATCAAACATATTATTAACATTATATATATATTTGTTAGTGTTCCAACTACAATATTAACAACAGGCCATGACAATAAGGAATTATTTCTCTCATTACTTGAAAAAAAACATTAAAAAGTAGGACTTTCCAGAAGAATTTTATAAATAATCAAAAGTAAGGACATTCTCTGTAAAAGGACTGTGACATTTTACTTTAAACACGTTCTCAGGCCCCATCACTCAGTAACTTCTTCCTGAAGAATATTCTGGGGAAAAACCCCTCATGACAGATAAAAAAGAAGCAATCATTTCTAACCCCTTTAGAAAGCGTACAGACGAGACTGCAGCAGGGAGGGAAGCAGACTGTACCCTTGTCAGGTCAGTGCAGTCCAGCACAGGAGGAACGGCCGATGAAGGCCATTACCAACAATCCAAACAAAAAACACACACACTTCTATCCACTTCTTTGCTTCCTATTTAGGGAATCTTTTACAACTGGAATTGGAGTCGACTTTTTTTTGTAATTGGTATGGCCCTACTTAGCTTGTTGAAAACAAGCCTCCAAAGATTGTTAGTTGGCCTAAAGACCTCCTAGCTTTTTTCTAAATACATTCAACACAAAATTCCTGTTGTAGTTTTTGGTTTAAAGAGGCATGTTCCTGTATTTTTCCAAGAGACTCATGAATGATAAACAGTACAGGAATCCTTCCACATATGTGTAAAAAAAGATGTGAATAAATGGCAGTTCTGAGAATACTGAATTCCAGCTTACCATGAATTTTTGCATACATTGAAGTTACCTTCCCACTAGAAAAAGAAAATGGCCTCAAATGAAATAAGATTACAATTAAACTCTAAGAAGGACGGGACATATTAAGAAGTCCTATTTTTACCAGAGTCACTGAAAGGGCGACTCAAAGCAAACAAAGCCCCGTTAAAACGGCCCCAGGCAGCACCACGGAGGGGGATGGAGGTGGACAGGGGTCCCGCACAGCATCTTCTTCCCTTTCCTCACCTGCTGGGTGTTCTGTTCTGTTTCTCTTCATAGCAGATATTGTAATCCTTTTAATGCCCCCCCACCATCTCCCCCAAATTAATTTAAAATGTTATAAATGTGACTATAACACCACATATAAAAGTAACTCTCTAACATTTTACAGAATGAAAATGAGCACATTACGTATGCTCATATGAAATGGAAATTCCATTTTAGGAAAAAGTTTGAAATGTAATGTCTTATTTTCTAGCTCTGACTTCATAAAGAAAATGTCAAATTTGGTGGATCAGTTAACAGGGACGGTTTCTGACTTTTTTTTTTTGTTTTTCATTTTAAGCCTTTGATTGCAAACAGACTCATCTTTTTAAAACATTAAGCTACCCATATGCTAGTTAAACCTTAAAGTTTCATGTTTGATATTTACTCAAGAGCAAATATCAAACCTGCATGTGACAAAAACTCATTCTTAATCCTAGTTTAAACTGACCTAGAACTTTAAACCCAAGTACGTTAAGATAAACACATTATCTGCCGGAGACTTTTGGAGACTTCCCTTTCAAGACAGCAATTTGGGCCCCACGGCCCAGTCGACACATCTCTGATTCCCATGGACAACTCAGCCAGAACCTACATGCTAGATTTGTCTGATGGGACCTCAAGATGAAGAGTTATTAATAGTTAAAATTGATAGAGAAAAAATGAGAAGAGATAAAGTAATTTAACTTGTTGTTCTTTTTTGAGCACTCCAAGTGAAAACTCGGGAGTGCTTTCAACTGTTTCATTCTCCCAGGACTCCCGGGGCATCCGAGGGGGTGTTGCCATTTTAAAGAAGAGCAAAGGGAGACCCGTTTCTCACTCAGCAAGCCTGTAATAGGGCCAGAACTGGAACTCCAAATATTCCAGTTTTCTTTATCCTTTAAATAAATGTGTAGATCTTACTGGTTTTACCAAGTACATACAGTTTTCAAAGATTCATTGTTGAAGAAAAATAATGTGAGAATATTAGATTTAGAAAATACCTACTTTTCATGTAGGATTGATGTCACTAATTTTATTGTATTTATCTTTCAGGTATACTGTCCATGATTTTGATGTTTAGCTTTTTCCTTCCATGGCTGCATAACAACCATACGACTAATAAAAAGGAATAACTATTCCAAAGGACTCGGACTAAACGACAGCACAGTCAAGCTGGATGTGATAAAGATTCTGTCACCTCGTAGTCAGCACACTGGATGCACTGGAGTCATTAACACCGGCTTCCTTCGAGGAAGCTGCCTTAGTTCTCACCACTGGGGCTTAAAAAAATTACTGTGCAAACGAGGTACCCTGTGTTTCTCAGTTAAGACTTGTTCTTTCAAGTATGTATTAAATGCTGCTAGAAAAGGCCCGCTACTTTATATATAAATCTCAAGCGATAATTGTTCATTTTGATGAGGAAAAAAAGGAGTACAGGGTGAGAAGGGAAAGGAAGGTGATGGCAGGCCCAACGAAAGACTGTGTATATCAAGTGTCTCTCAAGCGAACAGGATTTTTAACTGAAGTGCAACGAGCCAGGCTCACAGAGCCGCGGGGACTCTGCTTTGCAGCCAGCACCTCACACCTGATACCCGGTGTTGCCTTTCAATAGGAAAGTTGCTTTTGGAAGTAGATTATATAGCTATTCACACTCAAGGGTTTTCCTACATTTTAAATATATTCTAATTTAAAATACTTTGTTTAAGTAGAGAGACTCCCTAGCTTTAGGCAAGCTGTTATTCTTTATTAGGATATAATCAAACACAGCACCCACACAACGAACTCAAGAGTTAAGCTTTTCACATTCTTATTTGATCCTAATCAAAGTAGGTGGGGCATGTATTTTTAATCTGTTCTACAGATAAGGAAACTAAATCTAGGGGGGTTGCTGCCCTGCCCAAAGTCAAATGCAGCTAAATACCCTCTCTAGGACTTCTACTTCAATACAAAAAGTCTTCTCGATCGTCAGTATGACTAAAGGGAAACTGAAAATTTTGAAGAAACATTAAATACTTTATGTTAAAATCTGTTTAGGCATTATTTTTTTGGTTTTTTTTTTTAAGACTTAAAGAATCTTTGAATTTTCCTCTACTAGAGCGCTCCTTTATTGTACCAGGTCTACTTTATTAAAAGTCCAGGCCATGAGTTGGGTGTGTTTCTCTCCAAAGGCAATTCCATTATCAGCATTAGAATTGAAGTAAAAAAAATAGGGGGTGAAATAAAATCTGTTTGAGCAATAATCAATTAAGCAAGTGATAAATTGCCAGGTAATTTAAGTGCAGCTTGGCGATCAGCTTCTAGATAGTTCCTCTCTTTACACCTGCAGACTGAACTGCGGGAGGCCGCCCGACAGGCAGCCCACCAGTTTGCCTGTCGTGGGCTCCCAGGTGCACACGCAGCAGCTCCTGTTCTAAAAGCAGAGTTCATGACATCGTGACAGTGGCTGAATGCAGTCTCTGACATGTTTTATGTAGAACATAAAAAGCTATATTTTAAGTCTTTTCCCCATAAAAATCCAGTTTCTCTTGCAAAATATCAAAGGATCTATCAATACTAGGCCTAAATTCTGCCATGGGAACAACAGAAAGTGGTTGTTCTCTTTAAAACAGTCCCTTTGACCCTGGCCTGCATGGCTCAGTCGGTTGGGTGTCATCCAGCAAAACACAAGGTCACTGGTTCGATTCCTGGTCGGGGCACCTGCCTGGGTTGTGGGTTTGGCTCCCTGTTGGGGTGTGAGCAAGAGGCAAATTATCAATGTTTCTCTCACATTGATGTTTCTCTGCCTCTTTTTCTCCATCCCTTTCCCTTTCCTCTAAAAAAAAATATTTTTTAAAAATTTAAAATAAAATGGTCCCTTTGCCACTCTCATTTCACGTGTATCATGGCTGTTTTTCTTAGACTTTTTAAAAATGCATGTCTCTATCATAAGGACTCTGTGGCTTAAGAAAAATGAGTATTAATTTGTGAAAACACCCAGTCCTCTAAACTACACTTGTCAGAATTTGCATTGGTGACTTCTGATGACACTGCTTTTCCTGAATCCTTCTCAAACGGAGCATTTTTCTATACCACACCTGATACCACTGGGCATGGAGGTGGAACAGGTTCCTTTCCCTCGTTGCTGCTTCCCACCTATCCTCTTCTGCTCCCTATTAGAAGCATGTCATCAGACCGTGGTGTCAGCCACCTGGGTTCTTCTTGCAGTTATCGACTGTACAGTCCCCTCCATTCCCCTTGTTCTTGTAAGAACTTATTTCCTGTCTTACTCTCAGTCTCTGCAACACTACTCTAGTTACAGTTCTTGGTGATTTTACCCATACAGATGATGCTTCCAGGGTCTTGGCCTCTCAGTATGTTGGCTGAACTGAAAAACTCAGTACTTTTTTCTGTTGTCTTAGCTACAACTTTGGTCATGACCTTGAACTTGTCATTACCAATAACTCAGACTTTTCCATGATCTCAAACACCCCACTCCAACACTAACCCCCCTTTCCAGCTCAAGGACACTCTCACTGAGGAGTCCTTAAACCCCTGGGGGACTTGTCTACTGACACCACCTCTTTTTCACTCCTCTCACTCCTCTCAAGTATTCTCTTCTCCTTAAGCAGCTTAAATTACACACTTGCATACAATCTGAATTTCCTTGTTCCTCTATTTCTTCATCACAGTCAGATGGCTTAGCCATATTTCTCCTTGGTTGTTTAATACCGTAAGTTGATACTGTACATGCATCTCTACTTAATGCAGACTGCACAGCTTACCCATTCCACTGATGGGTATTCTAGTTACTCACTATGAAAGCAGTACTCCAACAAACATTCTTGTGCACGCGCCCTTGTGTGTATGTGTCTTTCTAGGGAGGAAGGCTCTCATACCTTCCATTCTGGCCTGCTAGCATAGTTTGGTCCCAACCATCCACTTACTCTTGCCCAGATTTCTGCAATAACTTCCTGTTTCTATTGCCTGAGTGATCCTATTAAAACAATCAAGTCATGCCACAGCTTCCTATTTCAGACAGAAAGCATGTATTCCTCCAGTTAACTATTATAAAACTGTAGGTAACTGGTGGTACAAATTATTAATGTGTTGGGAAAAACTGCATATGAACCAGTGGGATTTCTGGGTTATAAAGACACCACTGCCCTACTAAGCAATTGTTTGTGAACTAGTTCACATTATTTAAAAACATGCTGTAGCAGGCCCTGGCCAGGTAGCTCAGTTGGCTAGTGCATCATCCCAATACGCTAAGGTTGTGGGTTCAATCCCCAGTCAGGGCACAAAGAAGAAGCAACCAATGAATACATAACTGGAACAAATCAATCAATCTCTCTCTTCCTCTCTCTCCAAAATCAATTAAAAAGAAAACACGCTGTAGCTAAACTGTACTTGAATGCTAGAGCTAGAATAACTACACTTTAAATCATCATATATAATGAATAATTTTCCTTGCTTCTAAAAGTGTACAAGATTCCACAACTTATTGTGGAAATATTTTTTAGCTTAAGCATGCATTCAGATCATTATTCTGTAGCTTTACTACAATTGTTAAGTCCTGGATTCTAGGCTTCTATTTGCTGTAGTAGCTTCTTAACTAGTCTCTTTGCCTTCAGTCTTCCTCCTTGACATTCTACATACTCAAGGTGTCCAGGCTTGTTTCCTGATCTACCACTTCAGTCCCCTACACAGGAACCTGCAATGGCTCCCGGAATACCACCCCAACCCCCCCTACAGCACTTAATACTCTAAAACTGCCTGCATCCTAGCTTGAACGCTTTGAAGCAAGGACTGCTTCTTTTTAATCTGTATACTCACCAGCAAATAACAGGCACTCAAAACGAATTAAACAAAAGCCCCCTACCAATGCAAAATACAGTACTCCCCACTCCTTCACGATTTCCTCCCGCTGAGCTAGTCAGGCTCCTCAATATACCCTTGCTACCACACTCAAGAGTTGTCCTCAAGTCCACGCTTACCCCAGCCTCTGAGCCATCCTTTTAACGTCAAAGGTGGCAAGTCTCAAACTGCAAAATCACCTTTAAAAGATTGAAAAACAAGCAAACTTCAAATGTCCAAACGTTAATCCCATTAGTTAAACTAATTAACAGAAGTGTGTACATGTTAACAGTTCAAAAGTAAGTCTCACTTCTTGAAGATGCTTATGACCATGGAGATCATGAAATGAATGAACTAAACAGAAAAAGCAAAGACAGACTGATACATATGATGACATTATTAAACCTCATGCTTCTACAAGACATCAAACAAAATGAAAGGGCAGGTCACAGACTAGATTAGTATCCAGAATGTAGTATAAAGGAAGATCAGTAAGAGAAAGAACTACTTTAAAAGGTCAACTCTACAAAGCAGGATGGTGTTCAATCTCACTAGGAAGATGGAAGCTATAATCATAATGAAATACTCTCTTCATATTCATCAGATTGGCAGAAATTAAGATGTCTGGAAACACCAAAAGCTGGTGAGGATATAAAGAAGCAATGAATCTTATTCCCTAATGGTGGAAGTATAAATTGCCACAGTCTTTTCAGAGACCAGTTGAGCAAAATCTAGCAAAATTAAAGGTTTACATAAGCATTTTTAATGACATTTTGTTTCTGGGTTTAGCAGAGATAAATGTTTGTGGTCCTGAAGGGAAACATATTTTAAAAAAAGATTTCATTTATTTAGTTTTAGATAGAGGAAGGCAGGGAGAAAGAGAGGGAGAGAAACATCAATGTGCGGTTGCCTCTCATGCACCCCCTACTGGGCACCTGGCCTGCAACCCAGGCATGTGCCCTGACTGGTAATCAAACCAGTGACCCTTTGGTTCGTAGGCTGGTGCTCAATCCAGAGCCACACCAGCCAGGGCAGGAAACATACTTTTATCATAGACGTGATGAATGTAAGCTACTATGAAAGAGAGATGAGCACCTGTGCACAAGACACGCACGAGATGTTCACCACAGCATTGCTTTAACGGGAGCCTTAAATGCCCGTCTGAAGGATGGATGAGCTGTGCTGTGGAGCGGCCTGTACCAGCTTGGATAAAACTCTCGAAAAACAGAAGGATTCAACCAATAGAAGTTTAAAAACATGGAATCCAATCCCATAGTGTATATAGAATACATACATGTGTGGCAAAAATACAAACCAAATTTATGATGAATACCAAACTGGGCTAGTGGTGACCTCTGAAGAGGAAGAGACTGGGATCGGGGCAACACAAAAAGGGAGCTTCAGTTGTATTTCTGTAATTTTATTTCCTTACTGCGTGTAAATATATGGGCATGTGTTTCATTTAATGCCAAAAGTATTTCAGAACATATAAAAGTAGATAATAAACTTTTCCTTTACCTGATTTAGCTACAGTTTTGCATTTAAACAATGATAATTATAAATTTTTTAATTCTTTGAAACTCTTATGATATATATAGCCCGGTTTCCCATTCCTCAGGTTAAAAAAAAGAGAGACAGAGAGGCCACTGGGGAAGTACTAGTTTTCTAGTGCACCTGTAACAAAGTACCACAAACTGGGTGGTTTAGCACAACAGAAGTTCAGGTCTAGAGGCCATAAATCCAAGACCAAGGTGTCAGCAGGCCCAGGCTCCCTCTAAAAGTACTACATCTGTTCCGGGCCTCTCTCCTAGCTTCTGGTGACATCAGGCATTGCTTGGCTTATAGACCCATTACTACAATCTTCCACCTTCCCAGGGCCTTTACTCTGTTCCTATCCACCTACTTCCAAATTCTCCCTTCTTATACGGACACCAGCCATCTTGGATTAAGGACCATCCCAATGATTTCATTGTAATTTGACTACCGCTGTAAAGACCCTATTTCCAAATAAGGTCACATTCTGAGGTGCTGGGGTTAGGACTTTAACATCTTTTGGGGAAGATACAGTTCAACCCACAGAAGGGAGAAAAGAACTATCTCCCTCCTTCCCATCTCTCACTTCTCCCAGCAACAGCTTTATTAAGTTCTTCCAGATCTGTTTTATGTGTTTGCAAGCACATGATACAGACCATCCCCACTGTAACCTCCAGCCCCAGATCTTCTGTATCTTTGCATCTTGAATTTTCTCATTTACTGTGTCTTGGAGCGTATTTAGTATTGGCACCTAATTGTTTTTAAGGGACAGCTTTCCATTGAACAGAGATACTGTAAGTTGACCCACACCTTATTATGAACACTGAGGATGTTTTCAGTCTTTTGCTTTTATAAATAAAACTGCAATTAATACCCTTGCATATATCTTTTCTTAATGTGCAAATTTATCTATAGGATAACTGCCTCTAAGTGGATTTTCTAAGTCAAAGAACATGTGCATTTTAAGTTTTGACAGTGTGTCCTTCAGTTTTTATTAAAACCTTTCTTAATTTTTATTATATCCAGATCCAATTTAATAAAGTCCTTTTTTAAGATCTGGGGTTGCATTAGACAGCTGTAAATTTCCGCAAGCCATCATCCAAGCATCCTTCCTATTTGAGAATCTGGGCGGAGGCACTGCCCTCCCACTACAGAAGCTGATGGGGCCAGACACGGCGCCAACCAGGACTTTGTGGTGACTCAGAGACATGGGGACATTAAGACATGTTTAACAGCAACAGAGGAATCATTACAACTCATGTGAACCACTCCTAGTTGTTAACCTTTATACGAGCTGGTTTATTTCAGCTTTCCAGTCCAGTTTGTGAGCTATCAGATAGGCTTCTAATACATTTTTTTCTGCTTAAATTAACCAGATTTGATTTACAACCAGAATTTGGACTGATAATTTTGGTCATACTTTTATGAACATAAATGTTCCACTACCCTCACTATAAAGGCCTAGACTGCTGTATTTTGGGCAATGTATATTTGCTCGTCTTCATAATTCTATCAGCTATTTACTGCTATTATTGATATGCCCGATACAGCCACTCCTTTCTCCTTTTCCAACCTGTGCATGCCCGGAGACTTAGATGCTCAAGTGCATCGGACCTGTGTGCAGAGCAGGGGGAGACCTGCAGTGAAGCCCTGAAGGTCCTGTGAGAAAAATGTAGATTTCATCACATCCATTCTAACTGCTCAGCGGACTTTTAAATTTCAGCCTTCTCAGATAGGATCTACGAGGTGAGTTAATGTTATTGTAGCATCCTTCTGTTATGAAGAGTAATTACTACTACTGATAATAACGAACGTTTACTGACCCTTTCCTAGTACAGGGTGGACTGTATCCGATGTTGTGACTCCTCTGCTGCTGTCGGACTGAGTATGTTAGTGATTCCTATGATCTTCAAAATAATAAAAGAATTAGCCTGTTTACACTTTTTTAACTTAATATATTGGAGTGACATTAATAAATTTATATAGGTTTCAGATGCACAATTTTGTAATTCATTACCTATACATTGTATTGTGTGTTCACCACCCCACACCGAGTCTGTCCCTCACCATTTATTCCCCCTTTACCCTGTTCTTCTCCCCCACCTGGTCGCCTTCCCTCTCGTTATCACTACACTGTCCTGCCTCTGAGGGTTTTCTTTGCTTAATCCCTTCACCTTTTTCACCCAGCCCCAACCCCCTTCCCCTCTGACAGCTGCCTGTGTACACTTTTACTTAGCCTTATCCCCAGATTATATATCTCTATTTTATCTTCCTAAAATTATATTTTAAAAAATCATTAAAAAACAGCAAACAAAATCTATGTTGACTGCTCTCCTGAAAGGTTTTCTGACTTCTCATATAAAATTATGAACTCCCCTAAATTACTTACTGGTTTTATTTATGTATATGTGAGCAGAGTGCGATGCTAGCAAAAATGTTTCTGTACTCCTGTCAGTGTGGCTCATTTGGTTGGATTGTTGGCCCGCAAACCAAAAGATCATGGGTTTGATTCCCGGTCAGGGCACATGCCTGGGTTGCAGGTTCAATCCCTGGTTGGGGCACGTCAGAGAGGCAACCAGTCGACATTCCTCTCTCACCTTGATGTTTCTCTCCCTCTCTCTCTCTCCCCCTTTAAAATCAATAAGCGTATCCTCAGATGAAGATGAAAACAATAAAAAATGTTTCTGTTTCAGCTTCTTCAGCGAGAGACAACAATAATTCTATTAGAATCATCATAAGGGACTGGCTTAGAATTCAATTACTATATATTAGCTACAGAAGATGGATACCAGATGTAGGTTCACCCAAACACTTTTAAAATAGGATTTGCATGAGAATTAGCTATACAGTAGTGCCACTATCTGAAATCCTGCAGATAAACCAAATGCTATCTAAAGATATCTTTGAACAATGAATGATCACATTTGCCTTTTTATAAAAGTAAAGAACTCTATATTAGGATCACCCATGCATAATTTCTCTTTAATATTGGCAAAGATCCTAACAAAATTTCAAAATACATCATCTACGAAGATTTAAACAAGCTTATTGGAAAAGTATTACTATCTGACAAACTGAGCTGAGGGAGGAGGAAACCCACTGGGATCATATCTTAATGAATACATTTTTTAAATGATACAATTTAGAACAGATAACCACTAACCCTAGCCTTTAGGGATATTTTAGATGGCTCACGTTATAGGTGGAAAACATCTGTGCCTTTCTTTAAATTTTTTCTACATCAAGAAATAGAACAACTCCAGCAACTCTAAAATTAAGCTCAAATAGAATCATGATATATTGGGTTGCTGATCATTATGAATTTCACTTTTAAGTCTCTTTTTCCTACCTTCTCCTATTTTCTCAAGAGCTATGGTTGCAACTGACACTATTACAGAATGTTAAAGCTAAATCTCTGAAAGCCACTTAGTCTAGGCCCCATGTTTTACACATGAGGAAAGAGGTCCTGAGAAGTTAAGTATCCCATCTGCCAAGCCAGGAGATGCTTGGCCTCCTACATCTTAGCTGAGTACATTATCTGCAATACCAGGCTGACCACAGCAGGGCCTAGAGGAAACGCAGTGCACAGAATCTTCTCGACATTCTGTTGATATGTTACCAGAGAACTTTATGTTTCACTGAAACTTAGGATTGCAAGAGTCTGTAAGCATGACTTTAAAAAGGAACTCAAGTAGAAATTCTAAGATCAGCCCATGAGAACCCTCTGCCTGCTCACTGGAATAGATCAATGTCTAGGGCAAAATGAGTGCTGCTGGGTTTGCAGCAGAGAAATTTAGAACTTCCTGTGCTGTCCACTGAAATTTTAAATGAAAACCCAGCAGTAAAGAGATTTGCTTCCTTTCAGCTGCGGGTAGATGATAAGGCTTAAAAATCACAGATCACCATCTCTATGACGATGTTAAGCATTACTCTCTTGCTGCAACTACTTCCCCTTCTCTAAAGCAGGATAGTAACAGCATTTATACCTCATACAGTTATGAATATTATGTGCATAATGTATATAAAGAACCCAGGACAGTGGCTGGTACAAAGGTCACAGTAAATTTTAGTGTCCATTCCAAGTGGCCCTTTTACTTGCCTATATTACAACAAATTCAGTATCTCTCAGAGGGTTAGAAAAAGGAAAACTGCTCTTTTCTCAGTCTACCATGCAGGCTGAGGGAAACCAAGGGAAAGTGTTGAAAAGAACACCGGGCTTAGTGGTGACAAAGTTTAGTCATTAATTAGCCAAGCGATTCTGAATAGCTTTTCTAACCTTATTTTTAAGGTAATATAATGGCATTGAAGTTCAGGTACAAATCTCTAGATACAAACTGAAAGTTGAGAGTGGTTAAGCATGCTATAAAGAATCACTCCTAATCCAGGTGGAAGAAGCAGATATTCCTTAAAATGCATTAAATCCTTGTTCTACTGTCTGTCAGCAACTCTAATGATACATTTTCTTACTCATTCCACATTCATGTTCTTAATAAGTTCTTGACTTATTAAGAACAATAAAGTGACAAGATTCTCACTTTTTGCCAACATTAATTTTTAAAAACGATGGTTTTAGTGAAGAAAGAGAGTACAATAATATAGAAAATCTATATTTATTTGTTAAGCTATTACAAAGACAAAACAATTGTCATCTGAAGTACAATACTTTGAGGACTTCATCCCAATTTCACGCGTTCTGTTACAGAAACTGAAATAAGAGTCTAGAAATTAAAGGATATAACCTAAGAGGTTATAACAGAACAGACTGGTAAAACAGTGAAAGGAGCACAGCTGGCCAGAAGCAGCACTTGCGTTAGCATGCGTGGCTGGGATGTTTCCAAAGCGGCTCCCTCGAGATGCCTGAATAAATTAATCTGGGTCCCAAATGAGTAAAAAGAGCCTTACCCCGGAGGAGAATGAGCACAGGCCAGGGCCCCTCTGAGATCTTTGTCTACCTTTTTCAGGGCAAGGTTACTGTCAGGCCCTACAGGGTGTGTCTTAGATGCAGCCCCTCTCACAGCCAGTCTACCAGCAGCTGCAAGTGCCTATGCCTTTGCACACCTGTGCTAGGTTACGGAAAAAGCGTACGCTGACGGCAGGGACTACAGGCCTGCTCAGAGGGTGCCCAGACAGAAAGTTGGGGGACAAATGATAAACTACAAATACCCTCTTGGTCAAGTTAATTCACCTTTGTTAATAAGGTCATATTTTCTTCTGCTGGTGACAACTTGTCTCGGTACAGTTTGTCTCAAGAAAGAACTGGTTCATCAGGTAAGTTTTGAAAAAAGGAAAAATACTTTCATCAACACCCACTCCACAGTGGAAAAGGCACCAAGTTCACTCCTACCATTATGAGCAGAATCTGAAAAACAAAAGGTTTACAGTGTTTGTAATGATAATAATAATAATAATAATAATAACAGCAGCAGCAGCAGCAGCAGCTATTCTTTGTTGACTCTCTAGTCAAGAGTGCCACCAGACTTAGATATTATTCTATCTCAGTTTTTGCAACAATCCTGCCAGGCAGTTATCATCACCCCCATTTTTCAGATGAGGAAACTGAGGATTAGATGAGTTATATGTCTTGCATGAAGGCACAGAGTTGTGACTTGGCAGAGCTGTGATTCCACCACGCATGTGCCCTTCCCTTCACCTGATCTCATGCGCTGAGAGGTCCTAGTTCCATTACCTTGAAATTCTTATTCATTACACAAACACTCTAATTAACACTTGTTCACTCCTTACAGACAAATAAAATTTTAAGTGATTAAAAATTTACAGACATTGTTTGGAATTCAGGTCAATTATCCAGATGAAGAACTTTTACAAACTTTATGAATAAAATATCTCTCCGCTCCAGCTGTAGCATAAAATGAATAGAAAACAAAGTCTGTGGCTATTTTATGGTTATTTCACCATAAAATTACATTACAAAGAACCCTAAGAATCCCCGCCAGGGAACTGCAGTAACACCCCATTTGTGTAACCATCAGTGACAGACCAAAGGAGTTTCTCACGGTGCCTGTGAATAGAGTGGTGGGTGTTCTCTGAATAGTCTATTTTTTTAGGAAGAAATATGTGAAAGCTAGAAGATCACAAAATATCTGTTTTCCTGTTTCAATAAAAGATACAAAATAAGTATTACTGAACTGAAAAAACAACATGCCGCAAAGAACATGATAAATAAAATCTAAGAAATAAGGAAAGAGAACTTAAGCTTGACCCAAAAGACTTCCCATGAAATAAAATATGGAAGTAGTGGCACTGGGAACTACGAGATCCGAACACCGAGGTTAGGAGGGATCCAGCAAAGTGAACATAACTTTTTAAGCCAAGTGCTGAGGAGATACTGCAAATTTTAGACTGTATCAATGACAGAAGTAAATGCTGTAGAAATAAAAATGAAGTATTTAAAGAAAGAGATATAAATCACAGAACTCTAAGAGATTATTTTCTGATAGTTCAACTGGCAGCACCAGACATGAAAGCAGAGATCCATTACTGTAATTCACAGTTAGTATAAGAAACAATGTTATATTCATACTGGCAGTGATTTGGAAGGTAAATGGAACTCGGAATAATAGGTCTCACAACCCAATTAGATGTGGGACAGTGGTAGAGGAGTGAAGCCCAAGTTTCTAAATCTTGTCATGCAATTACCATCTGCTTTAATAAAATAAAGGTCCTGGATAGAGTTAGCCTTTCGAAGACTGGAAGAAAGCTAGTATTCAAGAAAATGCTATGAGGTCAGAGGTAGAAGGACATTACAGAGGAGAAAGAGGGATAGTTATTTAACTGTGAAAATCTTACCGCTTATAAAGAAGGGCTGCTGGGATTACTAGTCTTCACTCTGTATGATATAAACTAGTTACGTAACCTTTAGTTACTATCTAACGTACAGCTAAGATATTCAAGCTGGCAAAGGACAACTTGTTTCTCTGAGTAGTATGTAGCAAATAAATAGTCAGGGACAAACTGCAGGCAAAGCTCAAGAAACGGTCAGAGGACAGAAAATTGGCAGTGGCTCTTATGTCACTCAGAAGAGGGTACGAAGCACCTTGGGAGATGATAGCTTCTGGACAACCGTGCGTGGACATGTTCTGCTTTGGAAAATCAGCCTAGAACAGTAAGGTGCCCAGGACCTTGGTCTGCCATTATTTTCAGAAGTAAATAAACAGACACAAGATTATGATTAAAGGCTTAAACTAAGTTTGCAATTACTTCTACTTCCTTCCTAATTTGAATCGCAGTGAATGGCAGCAAATCTCTGCTTTGTTTTTTCTGATAAACAGGTTAAGATTTCAAACATCACAAATGGGAAAAGGTGACTCAAGAGCAGACCGGGACATGATGTGAGGAGGCTTTGCAGCTCCCACCCAAGCCAAACAGGGAGCGCTCCATTTCTGAGCAAAGGGCTAACGTCATTCTCCTCAGCTCACTGACAAGGGCTGTTTCTCGTTCTTGCATGTACTCTCAGGGCCTCGCGTTGGTAAGTGCTCAGTAAACGTCAACTAACCTGAACATCACCATGTCTGTAGACCTTGATTTCTTAGAGAAAAAAACCATGTAATTTTCAATAATTTCAGAAATGGAAAATAACATTTTTCCAAATTTCTAAATTTAAACAGTTCTCCTGAATTACAAAAGTAAAAATTAATTATTTGACAGGACTTTCCTGTTCAGGTGACAAGGGAAAAAACAAACAACTTACCCCAAAGCAGCATGAATTCATTTTCAGTGATCAACATCTGCATCCTCAAACTGTCCAGCAACTGTGGGTGTCGAATCTACCTCCATCCCATCTAAAGGAAAAAATGAACCACTGAGCACCAGTCTGCAGAGCCCTTCAGACACCTACAGATTCAGCTTGTATTTTGACCAGAAGGAAGCTAGTGCCCCCTGTTGGCGAGAGTTGCCATTTCTTTTTCTTTTGAAAATTCAAGTTAATCAATGAACAAATTGAGAGAGAGAAATGTTACCTGTGGATTTAAGCCAAGGTAAAATGTATCTGAATACATTTACTTCTTAACTTCTCAACCTCAACATTAAAATAATATTACGGAGGAACTCGCAAATGCAATATGCATCAATTGTTCAGTCCTCACAGAACTGTGCTAGGGATTTCTGTGTGATTTTTAAAAGATTTTATTTATTTATTTTTAGACAGAGGGGAAGGGAGGGAGAAAGAGAGGGAGAGACATAACAATGTGTGGTTGCCTCTTGCGTGTCCCCTATTGGGAACCTGGCCCACAACTCAGGCATGTGCCCTAGACTGGGAATCGAACTGGCAACCCTTTGATTTGCAGGCTGGCACTCACACACCAGTCAGGCCCCGCCCCACTTTTTTTTTAAGGTATTTAAGTCCTATCCTCACAGAACTTATGACATAATTCAGGAGTTAAGAGAGCACAGAGCAAGGATCTTCTTTTCCTGTTTATCTCATATAATTTTTCTTTTTTATCCTCACCCAAAGACTTATTTTCATTACTTTTAGAGAGAGAAGCATCAATATAAGAGAGAAGCATTGACTAGTTGCCTCCCACATGCACCTAGGCTGGGGATTGAACCTGTAACCTAGGTATGTGATCTGACCTGGAATCAAGCCTATAATCTTTCAATTAAGGTACAATGCTCCAAACAACTGAGCCACACTGGCCAGGGCTATCTCGTCTCATTTTAAAAAGGGGAAGCGGTCAGACCAAGAAAAGAAAAGCCCTCTGGGAAGAGCTGTCCATGCCTGCTTGTTCCACTTCCTCAGCTCCTATTTACCCCTCAACTCTCCAGCCCACCACAAACTGGCTTCTGCCTGCAGCCCCTTGGCACTGCAACACCAGGACATCCAGTAGGACACAAACATGTAACACGTATCTAACATTAACTCATCATCTTTCCACACAGAAAATGCTTCTTTCCTGTCTTGCTCAAGGATACCTCTTACCTGCCCAGTCCACCATGTTGCTAACTTCTGTTGCTATCTCTTAAATGTCTCCCAAATCTGTTAAGTCTTTTGACAATCATTGCCACTACCTAATTTAGTCCACTATCTCTCATCTACATAAAACTTAAGTTACTTAACAGGGTTTCTCTTCTTTACCCCAGTACTTCCCTCTCCAATGAATTTCCCATGTCAAAGCCAGAGAAACACTAGCCAAACTAAAACTTTCTCATGGCTTCCTGCTGACTTAAGTGTAAGTGCTGACTTAAGTGTAGCGCTAAAATTCTTTAACACAAGGTTAAGTGCCTTTAAGATACAGCCGCATTCACTATCCCCTTCATCTGTTGCTAAAACTGCCCTTCACACTCAGTGTTTCAAACATAATAAACCGCTTTCAGTTCCCAAAGCTGAATTGTCTCTTGCACCTCTGCACATGGCTGATCCCTTTACCTGCCTCTCTCCCTAACTTGTATGCAATCCCTCTTCACCAGGGTCACTTTTATTCATTTTTCAGACTCTGGCTTAGATGTCACTCACTCCATGAAGCTTGACTATCCAGGATGGGCGAAAGGGCCAGCCTCTGACTCCACAGCCACTCAAGCTCCCCCTGTATCTCAATGCTGTAACCACAATAAGTTATTTTTCTCTCCACTAAAACTGACACAAAGATAGTAACCTCATCTCTCTTGAGCAATGCCTTATTCTCTGTACTTGGTCTAGTACCCCAGTAAGTTAATTTACCCTTCTCTCCACTAAAACTGATACAAAGATAGAACTCATTTCTCTTGAGCAGTGCCATATTCCCTATACTTGGCTGAGTAGCTAAATAAACACCTCCTAACATAAACAAACACAGGAAGCAATGAAATGCCACTAGTAGATAGTAGGTATGCTTAAATGGCAAAAAGACTGAAACTTACTAAAACAGATCTTAGGTGTTCTCACTCCCCCCCCCCCCACACACGGTAACTATGAAGATGAAATTTAATACTTGGTGATGGCAGTCATTTCACTATGCATGTATATCAAAACTTCATGTTACACACCTTAAATACATACAATTTTTATTATAAATTTTTAAAAATCTTTTTTTAAAAATAAAATGCACAGATCAAACTAAATAAATGGCAAAAAGAGTTATGTGGGTACTCAAAAGTTTAGAAGGTGGGGAATGGTATAATAGACTGAAGAAGTTTCATATACAGGCAACTCTCAATATGCTAGTGAGGCTTAGAAATAAAAGTTCAAAAAAAATCTCACTTTAGTAAAATGTCTGAAACCTTAAAATCATTTGCTACACAGCATTAAATAAGGAATTTTACAATTTTAAAAAACCAAACCCTTCAGTGATGAAAGGCTTTTCAATGGTCAAGGACATTCTCCAGTCAATCACTGTAAAAAAAAAAACAAAAACAAAAAAAAAACGGTAGCACCTTGCATTCTTTCAGCTAAGAGTTTGGTAGTGCACTAGAAATCATCTGAGCCATCTTACCCTGAAGTCTACGGTACAGGCTCTCCAGCCAAGACCTAAAATGGAGAGGAGACACAAGGAATAACACTGACCCAAAGCCTTAACTTTTCTAAATTAAAATATCCCAGCCCTGGCCGGTGTGGCTCAGTTGGTTGGAGCATTGTCCTGTACACCAAAAGGTTGCAGGTTCAATCCCTAGTCAGGGTACCTGCCTAGGTTGTGGGTTCAATCCATGGTTGGTGTACGGGAAGCAACCAATCAACATTTCTCTCTCACATCAATGTTTCTCTCTCTCTCCCCCTCTTCTCTCTCTCTAAGGTCAATAAACATAAAAAAAAAAATCCCAAAATTTTAAGATCCCTAGGTCAATATGTTGTGTGTATGGAAATGTTGATCAGAGAATTATGAGAAACTTGAATGTACCAATAAAAGAAAATGACAGTTAACTCTTTTTAAGAATACTTTGCATCACTAAAAATTAAAAGTGTTAAAATTCTGTAGCAACATAAATATTAACATATATTAAATACATGTAAAGATGCAAGAAGAGATTGTAACAGTACCTGGTACATTATTTTTCCACATTAGCTCATTTAATCCTCTCACCACTTATTAGCTATTTGACATGAAACAAGCTGTGTGGTCTTTCTGTGCCCGAGTTTCTTCATCTGAAAATGGAGATCAGCCCTGGCTGGTATGGCTGAGTGGATTGAGTGCTGGCCTGAGAACCAAACGGTCGCCAGTTCAATTCCCAGCCAGGGCACATGCCTAGGTTGCGGGGCAGGTCCCCAGTGGGGGGAGCATGAGAGACAACCACATACGATGTTTCTCTCCCTCTTTCTCAGAATCACCCTTCCCTCTCTCTAAAAATAAATAAATAAAATCTTTTAAAAAATGAGAATCATAACAGCATCTGCCACAGGATTCTTGGAAGGATTAAATGAGTAGATATTTGTCATGTGCTTAAATCAGGGGCCGGCACATAAGAGCACCACCTAAATGTTTTACAGAATAATAGGGATGAGACTGGAGACAACTAGGGCAAAGACAGGGTTGTCTTTTCAGGGTCAGAGTGAAGAGTTTGAACTTGACGTGGTGAGTGGCAGACAACCACATGAAGAAACATCCTTATATAAGGGCGACACAGTGTCCTCAGAGGATTAATATGGCACAGTGAGCTGGAGGAAGGGATGATGAAGGCAAAATTTACTATCATAAATCCCGGATGAGAAAAAAGGGCCTATGTTTGGAAGACAGCAGCAGTTATTATAACAAGGAGACCTAAAAGCGACTTAAAGGAAAACTCCACAGAACTCAGTATTGGACTAGATATGGAACTAAATGGTAAAGAGTGAATCGAAGAAAATTCAAGAATCTAATTGAATTAGGATTCTTAGAAAGGGAACCAGTTTAACAGGGAAAATATTTACAAAGATACTCCCAAATATGAGACAACTGAAACATAAACATTTAAAACCACTTGTTCAAGGTCCAGATGTTTGTCTCAAAAAGGAAACCCAAGTTTCTTGAATGCTGCCTAGACCTTTAAATCAAATACTATCCTAGTTTTGCATATAATCACATAGGAATGCATTTAAAAAATAAAAATGGCAGCATCAATGTGTGTGTGCACACACGTATACACATGAGCAAACAAAACAAACAAAAAGACTGGAAAGATACGCAACAGAAAATTAATAGATGTCTTCAACTAGCATTATACTCGATTTTTCATTTCTTCTTTGCCTATGCCCATTTAAAAAAAAAGTTAACTGTGAACAGACTATTTTTGTAGTTAGGGAAAAAAGTTAAAAAATTTACACAAGGACTCCCATTCTATGTAATTCTACATTTGCTTCCTGTACCATAAAGAGTTAATTCTGAGATTTCTCTTAGTTTCCAAAAGAGCCTATCCATTTCCCTTGCTGCCTCAGTGAACCTCTCACTGCTCACACTGACGAGAAAGAAGGATACTTACCTTCATAATCTCTTATTGAATCCTCCGTCCGGACCCCAGCCATGTTATATTGGCTGCTCACAGACTGAGAAAGCATTCCTTCTAATCTCTCCAATGTGGCCTGGCCTTCAGCTGTTAAATGGGATAATCCTTCTTCATAGGTGTAAAAGGTAGGGATGTCCCCCTGCCCTTGTTCTAAATAAACAAACAAAAAAAACCTCTTAAGCTATTATAACATACTGATGGAAAAAAGGGACACTCATTAATGCATCTATTGAAGATAAGGTACAGTGAAAAAAGGGCTTCTAGGAAAATACTTTTCAACATTCATTTAACACACATACATAGGCCATCTGTTGAAGACAGAGATTAAGAAAATGTCCCTACCCTCTAGGATGAGAAGGGATTCCAACTGATAGTGAGTCAGTAAATACCAATTCCCAAAGAATCAAATGTCCAGAGACTAGAAGGAAAAGAGGGTGCTCCTGAGGCCAGGGGATCTTATGTTATTCCAAGGTGGAAATTTATAGATGAGTGACAATTAATTCACTATTAATTAGTAATGAAGGTTATAGCCTCATTAAAATACATGCTCCTGCCCTACCAGGTAGCTCACTTGGTTAGAGTGTCAATCTGCTATGCCAAGATTGCAGGCTTGATCCCCAGTCTCTCTCAAATCAATACATAAACAAATAAAATCCAATAAAATACATGCTCATTATAGAAAAAATTAGAAACTCTGGAAGATATAATGAGATTTTTAAAAAAGAATCATCCAAAAATCTCAGCTGAGATTGTATTTAGATATATAAAGGAAAATGCCAGAAATGAGCTTGTCTCAGGCCAAGAAGTGGACACTCATGGAAGAAAGGGCTTTGGACAGCCAGGCTGGTGCGGAGGAGACCATGGGGAAAAGAAGAGAACGGCAGGCACCTCGAGCTGTAAGACTCCACTAAGCTAATGCCTGCATTCTGTTCTGGGGAAGCAAAGGGAAATACTCTTAGATAAACAAGGTCTAGTTCTAGAAAAAGGAAATGACTTTCGCAGTGAGCTACTAAAAGGAATGTTAAATAAAGATGTAGATAATACAGGTTTTAAGTGATAAAGGGAGAAGGCTTGTTCCCTGGTAGCAGCTACATCAACCTAAAAAGACTCTCCTGACTGCCCACTTTCCTATCTACCATTTTCTTTCCATTTATCTCCACCCACTTTCTCCCCACCACCCCAATAATCTCTGCTGTTTACCATCAAGCTTGGAAAGCCCATAAAATTTTTCCAATTTGGCTTAGACATTAATTATGCCCCTCACTTATATTAATAATCATACTATACAGTATTTATTAGAGGTATAAATATCTACAATCCCAACCTCTTAGTACAAATAAATGCTTAAAATGAAACACACAAACACACTTTTACAAAATCCATTTCACTAACCATGTGCTTCAACATCATATTCTTCTCCATCGTAATCATCTGAATCCTCATCCTCGGGATCTGGATGCAAAGCCTGGCATTCACACATTGCAGTGAACATTGCCTCCACTGAACAAGGAAATTAAATTATAATTAATATTTCTTTCTGGCCAATGCGCAACAAAATTTAATCAAATAAACATCACTGCAAATAAATATAATGGGTAAACAAGAAGTATACTAGGGTTGCAATATTCACAAAACCTGCTAAATTCCAAGGAGAATCAATCTTGAAAAGTGCTTGATGGCAAGAACAAGTCACGAAATAGTAAGTTCATTTCAATATTAAGTATTTCAACAGTAAGTTCATTTCAAGATTCATAGTAAGTTCATTACTGAGATCTCTTCATGTTGGATTTTCTGAGAAAACGATTCAGAGAGTCCTGGTCAGACTGCTAGTACAGAGTGGAGCCCCCTGCAGCTGGCAGGGCTCAACCCAGTTAGCCTGACCTCCTCCACTTTGGAGCTGCCATGACTCCTCTGCCCTCTATCTGGTGAAGTTCACAGTCAAGGGCATCGAGTCAATAAAAGTAACCAGATACCTCCATTCACAAAGCACAACCAAGCAACACAGTGTCTACTATACATTCACAATCTTTGATATTAATAGGTGTCTTGTCCTCATGAGTACAGATGCTAAAACAAAGAAAAAGCAGAAGAATGGAGGTAATGAGGATAAGTAAAAGTGTGTGTGTCACACTCTCCCTCTCGGGAGCATGCCCACACCATTCCCACCCTCCTCTTTCCCCACAGGCGTGCATTTACTAAACTCTAAGGGTCCCCGTGAGACTAGCAACTAGGGGAGCACTGGGCAGTGGCAGCTCGTCCCAGGTGAACCCCGAGCCTGTCTTTAAGGCCCCTGTTTTCTAACTTCTGAGTGAGTCAAAACAGCCCCACCTAGGCTCTCTTGTTGCTTCTTTTATCCCAAGTCCTTCCTTATTTCACTGTCCCAGTTTTAATAAATGTACTCTCAAAAAAAAATTGTTTGCCTCAATAGCGGAATACCTGGTACATAAAAGGAAAAGAATCAATTCTATAGAACACTCACATGCTGATTTATCACTAGGTACAAATCTAAATTCAGCAATAGGTTCAACATCATCATCACTGTCTTCCTCTTCTTCATCAGCAACAGATTCTTTTGATTCTTCTAGAAAGGGAATAAAAGTAACTTTTTCATGATGTTATTCATTTTGGAAAAAAGCCTAAAAGAATTTCTTAATGTTATTGATATAGCTAAATATTACAATTCAATTTTTACTTCAAATTACAAAAACATGGTTACTTTAGAGTTAAAAAAAACTTAGGATAGCCTCTCTAGTCTGGTCCCATTGTACTTCACTGAGCCCTAGAGCCTCTAAGCACCCCCAGGGTCATGGAGGGGTGAGGAAACCTGGACAGCCAGGCCTCCAGTAAGAATAGTTCCAATGCCACCTGCTTCTTTCACCTTTCACTTTATGTATGTATGTATTTTTAAAGACATTTTCTTGATTATGCTATTACAGTTGTCCCATTTCCCCCCTTCACTCCCCTCTACCCTGCACACTATCTCCCACCCACATTCCCCCCCTTCAGTTCATGTCCATGTGTCATACTTATAAGTTCTTTAGCTTCTACATTTCCCACACTATTCTTATCCTCCCCCTGTTCATTTTCTACCTACCGTCTATGCTACTTATTCTCTCTGTACTTTCCCACCCCTCTCCTCCTCCCACTCCCCCATTGCTGACCCTCCATGTGATCTCCATTTCTGTGGTTCTGTTCCCGTTCTAGTGGTTTGCCTTTGTTTTTTAGATGTGGTTGTTAATAATTGTGAGTTTGCTGTCATTTTACTGTACATAATTTTTATCTTCTTTTTCTAAGTCCCTTTAACATTTCATATAATAAGGGCTTGGTGATGATGAACTCCTTGAACTTGACCTTATCTGAGAAGCACTTTATCTCCCCTTCCATTCTAAATGAAAGCTTTGCTGGATAGAGCAATCTTGGATGTAGTAGTCCTTGCCTTTCATGACTTCAAATACTTCTTTCCAGCCCCTTCTTGCCTGCAAGGTCTCTTTTGAGAAATCAGCTGACAGTCTGATGGGAACTCCTTTGTAGGTGACTGTCCCCTTATCCCTTGCTGCTTCTGGAATTCTCTCCTTCATTTTAATCTTGGCTAATGTAATTATGGTGTGCCTTGGTGTGTTCCTCCTTGCGTCCAACTTCTTTGGGGCTCTCTGAGCTTCCTGGACTTCCTGGAAGTCTATTTCCTTTGTCGGATTGGGGACATTTTCCTTTATTATTTGTTCAAATAAGTTTTCCACTTGTTGCTCTTCCTTTTCCTCTGGTACCCCTATAATTCGGATGTTGGAATGTTTAAAGATGTCCTGGAGGTTCCTAAGCCTCTCCTCATTTTTTTGAATTCTTGTTTCTTCCTTCTGGTCCACTCCATTGATTTGAGTCCCAGTTTCCTTCACATAACTATTGGTTCCCTGTACATTTCCTTTATTTCACTTATTGTAGCCTTCATTTGTTCATCTAATTTGCAACCAAATTCAACCAATCCTGTGAGCATCCTGATTACCAGTGTTTTGAACTGTGTATCTGATAGGTTGGCTATCTCTTCATCACTTAGTTGTATTTGTTCTGGAGCTTTGATCTGTTCTTTCATTTGGGCCATTTTTTGTTTTTTTGTTTTTTGTCATGATGCACCTGTTACGTAGTGAGGGGCAGAGCCTTAGGTGTTCACCAGGACAGGGCTACCCAGTGGCTGGGTTGTGATGCTGTATGTGGGGGAGGAGTCAGAGAGGGAACAGTGGCCCTTGCTCTGCTCTGTCAGATTTCAGACCCGCCACTTCCCACAAGCAAACTGGGCCCTTCTGGTGCTGATTCTCAGGTGGGTGCTTGTGTATTTGTGGGCTTGGTTTCTAGGACCTCTCCAACAAACTCTCCTGTGAGGCTGGGAGTTTATCCCAGTCCCTCAACCCCCACCAGTGTTTTCAATCGGTGTTTTGAGGCTTTATTCCCCCACACTGGGACCCTGGGTTTCAAGGTCTGTTTCACTCCTCAGTTTCGCCTGGTTTATCTGTGGGCAAATGTGAGACTGCCCAGTTTCGACAGCCGCCTTGTGCACCGTGCCCTTCCATAATCTGCTGCCTTGCAAGCCCAGGGTCTGCCTGCCACTTTCTTTTCTTTCTTTTATTTTCTTTCTTTCTTTTTTTTTTTTTTTGCCACGACCCCTCTCTGCCCAGCCGCCCAACTCCGCCCCTTTTACTGGTCTGGATGAAAGTGTCTACTTTAACTCCTTGCTTGTTGGACTTCCATACAGTTCAGTTTTCTGTCAGTACTGGTTGTTATTTTGTTTCTAAATTTTTGTTGTCCTTATTTTGGTTGTCGGAGGAGGCACAGTGTCTCTACCTATGCCTTCATCTTTTCTGGAAGTCTCTCACCTTTCACATTAAATCTAAGAGTACAAGCAGTTGATAAACCATTTATATGATTCATCACCAACAACTTACAGATGAGAAACAAAGGCCCGTAAAAGTTAACTGACCCAACAGATAAATTTAAAAAGTCTGTAAGCAAGAAAAAGATACAAATGTTCCATAAGGAGAACATGTACTTGTTGCTGGCAGAAGTGGAAATTGCTACAACCACTCTGGAGATGCTACTACCCAGCAATTCCTCATGTAAGGACCTATTATGTACACAAGGAATATGTACATAAATGGTCATGATGTACTGTATGGTCTAGTGAAAGTATAAAAACCACTGATCAGCTCTGGCTGGTGTGGCTCAGTGGACTGGGTGTGGCTCAGTGGACTGGGTGTGGCTCAGTGGACTGAGCGCGGCCCACAAACCAAAGGTTCACTGGGTTCGATTCCTTATCTGGGCACATGCCTGGGTTGCAGGCCAAGTCCCGGGTGGGGGGCGCACAAGAGGCAACTGCACACTGACTGGCTCTCTCTCACTCTTCCCCTCTCTCTAAAAATAAGTAAATAGCCCTGGCTGGTGTAGCTCAGTGGATTAAGCATGGGCCTGTGAACCAAAGGATCGCAGTTCAATTCCCAGTCAGCGCACATGCCTGGGTTGCAGGCCAGTTCCCGGCAAGGGAGGCATGAGAGGCAACCATACATTGATATTTCTCTCCCTCTCTCCTTCCCTTCCCCTCTAAAGATAAATAAATAAAATGTTAAAAAAAAATAAAAAATAATAAAAATAAACAAACAAAAAACAGACTTAAAAAAATATACTGACCAAAAAAAGGGAAACAGATATAACCTGATCATACTAAGTTCTATAGATAGCAGTTAAAAATGTACAAATCTGATATATATGTATCAAAATAGATTTTAAAATATAATCATCCAACCACTATGTGGTACATCTGAAACTAATACAAAATAATGCTGAATGTAAACTGTAATTGAAAAGTAAAACTAAAAAAATAAAAGAATAAAAACACAACTGAGTGAAAAAGGTAGTTATAGGATATATAGTACCACTTACATTAACACGTTAAACATAAAACCAAACCACCATACTGTTTGTAGGTGTGCAGACATGCAGTAGAAACCTAGAGGCACAGAGAGGAAGGACACGTGCCATCTTCACAGCAACGTTTACCTCTGCCCAGTGACAGTGCTCTACACTCCTCATGGGCATTTCACAGCAGCACTGGGAACTGATTCACAGGAGTACCCACCTCTAAGGTTTTGCATTTCTATGAATGAATAAATGTTTTAAACTAAACAT
This sequence comes from Anoura caudifer, assembly GCA_004027475.1. NCBI lineage: Eukaryota > Metazoa > Chordata > Mammalia > Chiroptera > Phyllostomidae > Anoura > Anoura caudifer. The sequence goes on from PVKU01001092.1 coordinate 245,739, forward strand.
GATGTAGTACTCTTGGTTATGAAATTATAGTTGCATTTACTTAGATGGAAAGTAAACTTTGTGTCCCATACCTTATTTGGAAGTCTTACTACAACTCAAGGTCAAGGCTTTTACTTTTCCTTACCTTCTCATTTAACTCAACTAGATGTTTATCTACCTTTGGGCCCTTTCCAATGGCAAGAGTCTGCAATCAAATAACAATATTTTCAGATGGCTAAATCAGTCATTAGCGCTTGATGAGACAGAATTTGCCCAAAGCCCTAAAAATTACTAAATAGTGTCCTACTGAATATAAATGGTCACCTTATATCTGAAATTATATTAAAACCCCCAACTGAAGAAGCAATAGCTTAACAGGCAAACTTATGGGATTGTCTCTTATACACATTTCAAAGAAGGGAACCCATTATTTAAAAGCAGAAGTGTAACACATGCCCTTCAGCCCCAAAGTTCAGTACTTCTACAAAAGATGAACATATTAAACTAAAACAAGATAGTTTATCAACTTCTTAGTTTTTACAGTGTGCCTAACTTGTTTCTCATTTGGAATTCTTACAACCCACAGTCAACAACTTAAAAAAAATGGATTTTTTATCTTTCTTACTCCATCCTTCATCAACTTCCCTAGATTTTTATGAATCTTGACAGTTATCTCCACAGTAAAACCTGTGAATCTTGTATTCCACGGTTTCCCAACCTCAGCACTGCTGACATTTGAACCGGGTAATTCTTTGTTGTGGAAGATTGCCCTTTGTATTGTACGATGTCTGGTAGCATCCCTGGCCTCTAACGACTAGATGCCAGTAGCACTCCTCCCCACTCCAGTCATGACAATCAAAACGTCACTGCCAAGTGTAGAGAGAGGGAGGGCGACATCATCTTCCATCGATAACAAGACAAAACAAATCAGGTTCTATCCTAAACTTTTGGAACCACAAAATATACTGACTGGTCCAAGCTTGAAAGGGTGCCAAATATAAACGCTATTACAAGGAGAAAGGAAATAAACTCAAGAGAAATAATTAGAAATATAAACCCATAATAACAAAGGAGTTCTAAGTGCAAATATACAGAAAACAAAAGGGAGTGTCTAAATTATCTTATTGTGCTGAAATTTTGCTCAATAAACCATTATCCAAAGTAAGTCAACAGATGAACATTACATTATGATCAAAGATTGCTTTTTAACATAATAATATGCTACCAAAGGCAGCTCGAGATGAAACTACCACACATACCTCCAAATTTGGCATTCACCATAACATACAGATGCTCCCGTGGGTAGGCGTGTAGGTCCCTTGACACCGCATGCAGACTAATGGTCGGGTACTCCAGCGAGAATCCCAGTCCAGAGCCATCTAACCAAGACAGGCGGCTGGAAAACACGTTTTAAGTAGATCAGCTCAAGCAATTAAATCCTAACTTAACCTTCTAAAGGTTATAAAGGTTCAGCATAATTATAAGTTACATGAACAATCTCAAGCCTACTGTTGAGAAATATCCCTAAAATCAGAAAATTCAGCAGCAGGAATTGAATTTCTTTAAGACGAATTCTATTATGGTCTTTTTTTTCATCAGCTAAAAATTCAAACAGATTTGAAATGTAATTTTTCTTAATTCACATGTGTGTTTCTACATCCTTTATGCTTGCTCTTATTCAGAAAGTCTTTGGGCACCTTCTCTGCTTTTGTAAATCCTCTTTAATCTGGTTAAATCCCAGCTCCTCCTTGAGCCTCCCCTCCAGTTACTCCAATCCATAATGATTTCTTCTTTTTCTAAACTGCAGTTATGCTCAGTAATATACCATTTAGCATTTAACTTTACAATAAGTCTAATACGCACCCTAACAGAAAGTGAGCTACCTGACAGGAGAAACTGTCATATTCTTTACTTAACATTCTTCAAAATCACTAGAATAGTGCTTGTCATGTAAGTATGCAATAAATACTTGGGAATCACTCATTTCTCCACTAATCCTACATTAAATGACATACAAGAAATGACTATAATCACTTACCACAAGTTATAAAATAATTATCACACTAAAGACAGACTTTATGAAGACTTTCATTTATTCTGCAGTTTTTAAAAAAAGATTTTATCTCTTCTCAGAGAGAGAGGAAGGGAGAGATAGACAGAAGCATCCATGTGAGAGGGAGACATTGATCAGCTGCCTCTCAGGCGCCCCCCACTGGGGACCTCGCTTGCAACCCAGGCATGTGCCCTGACTGGGAATCAAACCAGTGACTCTTTAGTTCACAAGCCAGCACTCAATCCACTGAGCCACACCAGCCAGAGCAGATACTGCATATTTTTAAACTTCTTACAGCACAACAATTCAAAACTGCTGCTGTAAACCAGGGGTTCTCTATCTTTTTTTGTATCCTCAGTGGAAGACAGAACTTTGCCCCCTTGGCCTTCATTCCTGGGAGTCAAGACTGTGAATATGTTATGTTACCTGGCAAATGAGAGTTTGTGTATGTAATTAAGGTTACAATAAATATGCAAATTATTATAGATTATCTGTGTAGGTGCAATAATCACATGAGCTCTTAAAAGCAGAAAATTTTCGCTGGTTGTAGCCCAAAGTGACGCAGCAGAGGAAAAAGTCAGAGAGATTTGAAGGTCAGTAAGGATTCAATGTGTCATTGCTGGCATGATGATGAATGGAGCCTTACGTCAAGGAAATAGGGACCTGTTCTACAACCGCAATATTCAGGACATGTCTGCCTGACTGTGAAAGTGCTCCAGGGGGCCTAATAAAAGAGCTCTTCTTTTAGGAACAGAAATGGGGGTCAGAAATGCAAAATGAAGAATCAGGGTCCTCACTTTATGACCCAACCCATACCTACATAAAATAATCTGCACTGATTATTAACCCAACTTTCAAAATCCTCCACACACTCCTCTAAACCTGTATAACCTGCCCAGTGCAAGATCCTCCGCACCAGTTCATCGAAAAAGGCAGGTAAGGCTCATCGACGAGTCTAGCTCAAGGTCTGAAAACTCAAAACCTCACGAGAGGTTGAATTAAGGGCTACGCACGCACCAGACCTCCGGTAAACAGGCCAGTAAAAAGCATGGTCAATGAGGAGAACTCCATCTAAAGAAGGGACAAAGGAACGCTCCGGAGAAGGCGGCAGAGAAGGCACGAGAATCGAGTCCCTTTCCCAAACAGGCATTCCCGAGGCGACACCGAACACGCGCGCTCGCTCCCAGCCGCCCCCGAGGTCGCGGTCTAGTCCCCGCTCCTCTGCACCAGGCGGCGCGCAGAGGCGGCACCCGGAAACCGCGACCCTACCTCTCAGCGATGTAAAGAGTGCCGGTGCCGAGGCCCTTCCCATTGAGCACAGCCTCGGTGTCTGGCTGCTGCTGCCGAAGCCCCTCAGCTGACCCCGGTGGCGGGAAACTTTTGAGAAAGCTCATTACAGTAGAGCAGGCCGACACAGAAACCCAGAGAGCCGATGTCCAGCAAAACCCAGCCCGCCGCGTCCCGCCCCGGAAGCAATGGCAATTACCCCGGAAGAGCAATTTAGTTTGCCCCGGAACTTGAGGACCATCCACCATAGAGATGAGACGTTCTACAGCTAGATCTCGGAAGCTTGAGAAGATCTGGCTTAGTTTTTCATGTGGGTCCTCGTCCCCTTCTCCGTCATTTCTAAATCTCCAGGTTTGGAATCACCGAGGGGTGTGTCCCACATCCTACGTCACAGCACCCCTGTGAGAAGAAATACAAAGAATTATAAATTTCTTTTTCTTCAAAAAGGGAAACGGAAGCCTGAGACACGGAGTCCCTGGTCTGAGGATGCACGGGAAGTAGAGACCACACTGATCTAGAGGTCAGAGGTCTCCTAACTGGGTTAAAGGCTCTTCTCGCTGGAACCCGTCTACTCCCGGCCAGTTCACATCTCAACTGCCCTGCCCCAGACATCAGTCTGGGTCCTGACGCTGCCCTAGTGCACGAGCCATGTATCCCCATTTCTTAAGCAGGCAAACGAAACCAAAGAGGTAATGAATTCTGGGTGAAGAGCTGGATATGTCTGTAAGGAGATGGGGCTTTATTTCTTCGTTAGGCACCGAAGAGCAAAGTATAAGAGCAATAAAACCCTAAGTGTAAGAAATAAAAAAAGCCCTTACGTGATCTTAATAGTAGCTATTATTGGTGTGCACTAAGCACTGTTCTAGGCTCTCTACCGGTATTATTTCTTCCTCTTTATGATAACCATTTCAAAAAAAAAAAAAGTTATTATTGATCCCGTTTTACTGAGGAGAGGCCTGAGGCATTAAATGCAAGAGAAAGATTCAAGTCAGTCAGTCTCTCCAGGTCACTTCTTGCCTGTAAAATCAGTATGATTATACCTATCCTCTTGCTCTGTTGTGGCTGGCGGATAGGATGCTGCAGTTTTATTTCTATCTTCTGAATAGTCAGAAAAATGTTACATTTTTATTTTTTAATTTTTAAAAAAATCCTCAAGTGAGGACTTTTCTTCCATCACTTTAGAGAGAGAGAACCATCAATTCCTTGCCTCCTGTTCATGCCTGATGGAAGAATCAGAGAATGAACCTGTAACCTAGGTATGTGCCCTGACCAGAATGGAACCTACAACCTTGCCTTTATGGGACAACCTCCAACCAACTGAGCCACACCAGACAGGGCAAGAATGTAAAATTTTAAAATTGAGGTTAGTTTGTTGGTAGTGAGACTGGAGAAGGGGCACTCTGATCAGGCAGAATATTAGGAAGTTGTTACCATAGTATACAGGTGAGAGAGTAGCAGCCGATGGAAACAGGAACAGGTTCTAAAGTTACCCAAAGGTAAAATCCTCAGAACCTGGAAAGAGATTGGAGGAAAGAGGGTGTTGAAGGTGAAGATCAGGATGGGTGAGGAAGACAGGAAGTCAAGAATTATTCCTTAATTTCCAGCCTAAGTGATGGAATGGATGCTGACTCATTTTTCCAAGATGGAGAATTTGGGGGGAGGGGTAGTCTTTGAAAGTAGCTAACAAATTGAATATGGGAAATGCTAGTTTGAAGGTTCATGAGGGACATCCATATGTGGTTGGCTATTTAGTAAAACAGCCAATGCTTTGCTCAGAAACACAATCCCCCAAACAACATGGAAAAAATTGGCTAAAACCTGTGTAACAGATAATGGAAGTCAAAATTACAGTTTGCATTTGCCCTGCTGTATAGAGTTTTACTGAGGATAATTTTGCGGAAAGGCCAAGGGCCCACAGGGATGGACTGTGCAGAAAAGAGTTATAGTAGAGGGGAGAATGCTTATCCTTCGAAAGGCCTGCTGATAGAGTTGGCCTTTTACTACTTACTGCCTAGGAACTTTGATTTCGAGAAGATTCCCACCACTGTATCTGGGTGGCTCATTGTGCCTAAATTGTTCGGTCAAACCATGTGGTTTATGCTAAACACCTGCTTTCCTTCTGGGGATCTGGAGTTTTGGTATGTGCTACACAAGATGGCTCCTTTGAGGTCAGCTCCCAGTAAAACACTGGGCATGGAGTCTCTAATAAACTCCCAAGGCAGGTAACATTTCACAGGTGTTAACTTGTTGCTGGGGGAATTAAGTGCATCCTGTGTGACTCCACTGGGAAAAGACCCTTGGGTCCTGCTGGTGTGGCTCAAGGGGTTGAGTGCTGTGAACCAAAGGGTCACAGGTTCAACTCCCAGCTTAGGGCACATGCCTGGGTGTCTGGCCAGGTTCCCAGTAGGGGGTGTGTGAGAGGCAAGCACACATCAATGTTTCCCTATCTCCCTCCTTTCCCCTCTCTAAAAATAAATAAATTAAAATCTTTTTTTTTAAAGATAAAGAAAAAAAGACCCTTGGAACCTGTGCCCAGTTACCTCTGGACTTTGTACATGTCATTCATTTCTCTTTGCTGATTTCACTTTGTATCCTTTCAAAGTAAAAAATCCTAACTGCAAGTAATACTATGTGCTGAGTCCTGTGAGTCCTCCTAATGAATCATTGATCTTGGTGGTGGTCTTGAGGCTCTCCAACACAATGACCAAATGGGATTTATCCCAGAAATGGAATGTTGGTTCAAAATACACCATACTATAAAGCAAGAAAACCACGTAATCTGATCTCAATAGATATAAAAATGAGAAGTGGAAGGCAGCTTCCGCAACCTGATAAAAAAAATATATGAAATACTGTCAGCTAATATAATACTAAATCATAAGACTGCTTTCCTGTTAAGATCAAGAAGACAAGGATGTCCAGTGTGGACATTTCTATTCAATATTGCATTAGAGGTTAGAGCCAGGCAATTAGGCAAGAAAAAGAAATGAATCTATCGCTCTATTCACAGATGATATCATGTTTTATTAATAAAATCTGCAGAAATCCACCCACATTCCTTTGATAACTATACTTTCAATTATTATGGGTATATGCCCAGATTGAGGTTGCTGGACCATTTGGTAATTCAATTTTTAATTTTTTGAGGAAGCACCAAACTCTTCCATAGCGGCTGCACCATTTTACATCCTCGCCAACTGTGCACAATGGTCCCCATTTTGCACGTCCTCACCAACACTTGCTAATTTTTTCATAGAATCCATCCTAATGGGTATGAGGTGATATCTCATTTGATTTTTATTTCCCCAATGATTAGTGATGTTAAGCATTTTTAATTGGTTTTTGGCCATTTGTATATCACTGGAGAAATGTAAAATCAGACTGTTTATTTTGTTTACTGTTCAGTTGAGAAGTTCTTTATATATTCTGGATATTGACCCCTTATTGGATGCACAAACATACATTTTCTCCCATTCTGTGAGGGTTGCCTTTTCACTCTGTTGATTGTCTTTGCGCAGTTTTTCATTTTGATGCACAGCAGTAAAATTTATCTTTTTCTTTTGTTGCCTGTGCATTTGGTGTTCTATCCAAGGAATCATTGCCAAATCCAATGTCATGAAACTTTTTTTGTTTTCTTCTTAAGTATTTATAGTTGTCTTTCATTTAGGTCTGTGATCCAATTGCGTTAATTTTTTTGCCTGTGACGTTAACGTAAGGGTCCAGTGTCATACTTTTGCAAATGGATGTCTAGTTTCCCCAGTACCATTTGTTGAAAAGATTCTTTACCCCATTGAATGGCCTTGGTATCCTTATCAAAAGTCATATGACTATGTGCATGAGGGTTTATGTCTTGGCTGTGTATTTTACCCCATTGGCCTGTATGACTTTATGCTACATGTCTTTTTACTACACCACTTTTGACTACTGTAGCTTTGCAGTAAGTTTTGAAATCAGGAAGTGCGAGTCCTCCAGTTTTACTCTTTTTCAAGTGTTTTGGCTATTTAAGTTCCCTTGAGGTTCCATATGAATATTAGGATTAATTTTTCCATTTCTGCAGAAAACAAATTTTAGTGTTGACATTTTAACAATAGTAAGTCTTCAGATCCATGAACATGAGATGTCTTTCCATTATTTGTGTTTTCTTTAATTACTTCCAGCAACACGTCGTAGTTTTGAGTGTACAAGTCTTTTATGTCTTTGGTTAAGTTTATTCCTAAGTTAAAAAGTCAGTTGTGTTTCTGTACACTAGCAATAAACAACTGAAAAATGAGATTAAGAAAAACAATTCCATTTATAATACCATTAAAATGAATAAACCATGTAAGAATATAGTTACCAAAAGAAACCTAGGTAACAATCTTGAAAAAAATTATAGGATACCTGAAATAAAAGGAAAAACATCTCATGTTCACTGATTGGAAGACTTGTTAAGAATCCAGCATTCCCCCCCAAATGACTTACATAGTAAACATAAAAGCTATCAAAAGTCCAATAGCCTTTTCACAGAAATTGACAAGCTGAACTTAAAATTCATATGAAAATTCAACTTCCCCAAAATAGTCAAAATAATATTTTTTATTAAGAGCCAAGTTGGAGAACCCACTTTCTGACTTCAAAACTTACTTCAAAGCTACAGTAATCAAGACTGTGTAGTACTGGCATAAAGATAGATATATAGACTAGTGGAATCAAATTGAGAGTCCAGAAATAAACCAATACATTTCTGGTCAATTGATTTTTAACAAGGATGCCAAGATAATTCAAAGAGAGGAAAGAATAGTCTTTTCAGTAAGTGGTGCTGGCACAACTGGGTAGCCACATGCAAAAGAATGAATTTGGGTCTCCACATCACATACAAAAATAACTTAGAATATATCAAAGACCTAAATTTAAGAGCTAAACCTATAAAACTGTTAGAAGAAAACATAAAATACAAATTTTTGTGACAGTGAATTAGGTAACGGTTTCCTAGACAGGACATCTAAAGCGTGAACAAACAGCCCTGGCTGGGTCCTGAGTTGGTTGGAGCGTCGTCCCTTATACCAAAGGGTTGCAGGTTTGATCCCTATCGGGGTGCGTACAGGAGGCATCCAATTGATGTTTCTCTCTCTCTGTTTTCCTATCTCTTGCTCACTAAAGAACATGTCTTCAGGTGAGGATTAAAGAAAAAAAAAGCATGAGCAAACAAAAAAACAAACTGGATACCTTCAAAATTAAAAACCTTTGTGTTTCAGAGGACACCATTAAGAAAATAAGACAACCTGCAGAATCAGAGAAAATATTTACAAATTATATATTTGTTAAGGGTCTAGTATCCAGAATATATAAAGGATTCTTACAACTCAACAATAAAGAGACAGATAACCCAATTTAAAATGTACAAAGGATTTTAAAGATATTTCTGAAGATACACAGGTGGCCAAAAAGCTCATGAAAAGATAGTCAACATCATTAATTATCAGAGAAATGCAAATTGAAAGCACAATGAAAAAGCACTTTATTCCACTAGGATGGCCCCAATAAAAAGACTGATAAGAGTAAATGTTATTGATGGGGAGAAATTGGAAGACTTATACATTGCTATGGAAATATAAAAAGATTCAGATGCTGTGCAAAATAGTACAGCAGTTCCTTGAAACAGTTCCCATATGATCTAGCAATTCCATTCCTAGGTACTAACTTAAGAAAACTGAAAACATGTCCACATGAAAACTTGTATACAAATGTTTATTATTCATAATAGCCCAGAAATGGAAACAATTCAAATATCCATCAGCTGATGAATGAGTAAACAAGATGTGGTATAGTGTATTCAGCCCTGGCCCATGTGGCTTGGTTGGAGTGTCCTCCCGTAACCAAAAGATTGCAGGTTTGATTCCTGGTCAGGGCACATGCTTAGGTTGTGGGTTTGATCCCTGGGCTGAGTACATGTGGGAGGCAACTGATCTATGCTTCTGTCTCACATTGATATCTCCCTTCCTTCCTCTCTTTTTGAAGGCAGTGAAAAAATGTCCTCAGTTGGGGATAAAACAAAAAGTGGTATACCCATATAGTAGAATGATTTTATCCATAAAAAGGAATGAACTACAGATTCATGCTAAAACATGGATAAAACTATGAAAACATGCTAAATCAAAGAAGTGAGACACAAAAGGCTACCCATTATATGATTTCACATTATGAAATGTCCAGAATAGACAAATCCTTACAGAAAGTAGATTAGTGGTTGCCAAGGGCTGGAGGGAGCACAGGAACGGTGAGTGCTAGTAATTCGGGTTTCTTTTGGAGGTGATGACAACCTGGTGAATGTACTGAAAACCACTGTACACTTTAAAATCATGAATCTTAGGGTATGTGAATTCCAATTTAAAAAATCAAAAAGAAAGGCTTTCAAATAAAATTTAGAGGTACTCTCGTTTTGGAAACCATTGCCCAAGCACATCCAGATTATTGCAAAGTGGCTGTGTCGGAGAGGACAGTCATCCCAAGGACAGCCCCCTAGCTTACCTCCCCCTCACAAGTGCTTTTCCTGGTTGTGCATCCTTACCTTTCATCCTTGCTCTCTGGCACTGGCACACTCTCCGTATGGCACCTCCCAGTAAAATTCCAGCCCTGCCTTCTGGATCACCCTGAATCTGCAGCTGGTTGTTTCTTGCCAGTGTAGATCAGTAAGTGAAATTCTGATTCACTAAGTTCTTCACCTGGTTAACATTTTTAATTAGAATTGCAAGAGATGAACACCACTAGTTTGTAAAAAATGACTTTGCTGTGTGAATCTGACTGTATTCTGAGAGTCAAGAAAATCTATCAAATCAACATTTGTAGATGAGAATCATACTCATCTTGGTAGGGCCCCTTAAAGTCATCTGGTCCAGCTACTCTCTGAATGCGTTGGTCTATTTTCCTCCTCCCAAATGGCACCTCAGCCTAAGTGCAAAAAGATCCCCTATTGATGAGAATTCACTCTCAAGTCATTATTAGAGAACTGTAAAAAAGTTCTTCTGTAGAATAAACAAAGCTTTTTCCTAAGGCTTCTGTCCTCTGATCTAGTTCTGTGCTCCCACAGGGGCGCAGAACAAGCCCAAGACCTCTTTAATGTGTCAGTTCTCCAGAGGCTAAAGATAGAAATCAAGAATAGCTTTTTTCAAAAGAAGATTTTACTAATTTACTTTTAGAGAGAGGGGAAGGGAGGGAGAAAGAAAGAAAGAGAGAAACATCAACGTTGGTTGCCTCTCACATACCCCCACACTGGGGACCAGGCCCGCAACCCAGGCAGGTGCCCTGACTGGGAATCAAACCAGTGACCCTTTGCTTCACAGTTCGGCACTCAATCCATTGAGCCACACCAGCTAGGGCAAGAATAGCTTTCTAATACCTATAATTCACCTACTTGGCAAATACTCTTTAACAATTATTTTTGGGACATTGATGCACTTGCAAATTTACTTTCTAGATAATAAGAGAACAATGCATTTGTTTCTGGGGTGATAAAAAGTTTTCTACCTTCATTAACTGTTACTGAAAACTCTTAGTTTTCCATGGCCCACCAAGTTTAAAACAAACTAAGTGTGTAAACACATCATGCTAAATACATCAAATCATTTAAAATTTTTATTATGACAATTGACATATATTAAGTGAAGGAAATGACAGAAGTAGTCAATAAAACATTTTGAAAGAAAAATTTATATTGTACAATTAGGCCAACAGCTATAAAATAGCTTTAGGCCTAGCTTATAACACCAAGAGTTCTGATCAGACTGTAGCGAGACACTGAACATTTCATTAACAAAAATATTGGCACGAGCCACAACATATTTTGGTTGTCACTTACAAGGAATATTATATTTAAACAACTAAGCACTGCAATTCTAACACACTAGGTGTTCATACACTGCAGTTAGCCCCTGAAGCTTTAAGCTACCAGGAATTCCCATATTTCCCATGCACAAAATTTACTTTGTGCATTATTGGAATCACATTTCCAGTTTTCAGATCTCTTTCCCTCCCACCCCCCACACACATGCAGTACGATATATGTGGTAGAGAGCACTTCAGCTTCCTCTATTTGATTAATAGCATATAGGTCCTGATTACCTCAGCAGTTGTTAATCTTGGAGCTTCTGCTTTAGCTCTCATCTAGCAACAAAATTAAGCATTCTGAGAACCTATTCCAGGAATAATTCGCTTTATGCATAAGAAAATAAAGCATTTCATATAAGCATGCTTGAAAATCCAAGAGGCATTCTGATCAAACACTCCCTGAATTCCAGCTATTACTTTAAAAACAAAATGAAAATCTAACATACCATTTACAAATTCTTATCTGGAATTTGTATTCTTCACCTGGAAATTCATGATTCCCAGACTGCACCTCTGATCAGATGAGGATGGCCAAGAAGCTGACATCCCACATTAGCTGACAATAAAGGTAGTTTGGATAGAAATTATGACACACTTAGATGAATTTAATTATTTAACAGAATACACTTGTGCTACAAAGGTGAATTATTAGAAAGGTAAAATTATCAGATGGCAAAAAAAAAAAAAAAAAAACCACTGGCATTTAAACAAAGGTGTCTTAATGTAACTTACAGTAAAATATGCCTAACACTGCTAGAATCGGCAGCTCTACAAGACATCAAACTTTTTTTATCAAATGAGGGAATTGGAATTTGAAGCATCTTACTATCCCTTCCTGCTATGCTTCCAGTAAATATTCCTGTGGAATTAAGTCTACTGAACAAAAAGAACCAAACTGAGCAATTCTAGTTTTTCATTTCTTTTACAAATTGAAAAGAAACCAAACTCTGCCCTACCCACCCCCATCACTGGACACTCCCTTTCAAGGCATATATAAAACCTCTTGGTAGGTTTGAGCAAGCTACAATTCAGATCCATTATCAAGAAGCCACTTTGATAAGAGAACAAAACACCAGACCAACATTGAGAATAACCTACTTAGGCATCACAAAAATCACACACTAAGAGTATATGCTCTTAACTGCCAAAACTTGGGCTATCACAGCTGTTCGGAAGTTGAAAAATCCATTTACATTAACATAAACTAGATCTCTGTATGTTTGTGTCCACGTGTGTGTATAATTTTCATGCAATGATCTTAAAGCTTTGGCAACAAGGATTATCTGCCTAATTTCAAAGCTTGTCCATATAGCAGTATTGATATGCACCAACTTTGCTAAAGGGCAGGAGAATGAAAAAGACCATGGCACAATTGTTTTTTTTTAAAACAATCTTAGGTTTAATTACATAATGCACCTGTAGGTGTTCTAGCATAAACACAGTTGTAAAAATCTACATCCTATTTTAGGGTATTTTCCCACTTCTCATCCCTTAAAAGCTGTACAGTTATAAAAAATGTGACTCTCAAGCAAAATAAACTTTTTTTTTTTGCAACATACAAAATAAGTTAAACGATTCAGAAGGTCTTGAGCCATTACGCTTCCCCATGACTGTGTTCTGGCTATCCATAAGCATGACACACGGCTCCCAGTCTACGACCAGAACTCAATAAATACAGCTCAAACAAAACCCCAGACACTTAAATTAGACTTCTTTAGAAATTGATGAAAATTAAGAAAACATATACTTAGGGTTAACAATTCCATTCTTAACTTACATTATCCAGTGGCAAAATGAACAAGGTGGGTCACTCAGTCCTTAGTGCATTTTCTAGCTTGTACCAGTTTGGCAAAAAAAAAAAAAAAAAACCCACAAATGTAGTTCCTTTAAAAATGTTTCTTTCTTATTAAAAATGTCTAAAGAGCATAAGATATCTCTACACATCTAATAATTTGTTATGCCCTCTCATATAACTTATGCATAGGATAGACATCTTAAAGTTATTAAAATAAACATAGCATCTTCACTAAATGAAATCACTACAATGTGCCAGAATTGGGTTTGCAGCATTTCCCAGAGCAAAATGGTATAAATATAAAATGCAAACAAACAAACTGAGCTCACATGACCAAACGAGGGGGAAAATCCACTAATGGGGTCCTATTCTTAACCAATTTCTGAGAGGGTTTATAAATAAAAAAAGTGTTGCATGTATAATCTAAAGTGGTTATATACCAAGCACACTACATTTTGGCTTTTAATGACTCCTTGCTTGCTTGGGAATAACCCCATCTTCAACACATTACAGTTACTTAGTAATTCATGGCACTCAAAAAATGTCAAATGATAATTTAATTTCGAGTGAAAATTTTGAAAACAAAGTACATGTAACACAGTAACCCAGTTTAAATACACTGATAGAAAAATGCTTTGTCTTTCAGGATTGGTATAAAAGTAAGGAAGAAATCAGCAGTTAGCTTGCTACTTCCAAGGTAGGCTTATAGGTACACACTGGGAATGGTGGCTGAAATAGGAATGGATTTTATTCTAAGTAAGTTTAATAATATATTAAGCAGAGAACCAGGTAGATTATAGCAGATTTGCAATTTTGGCATTCTCACTTCTTGGGAGAACTAGGACTATATTTTTAGAATGTCAAACCAAGAGGACCCTTCCCTATTTTTCTCTAGACTTTGTGCAATTAAATGTTTAGAATTTCCTATCAGTTAAAATTATGATTCTTATGTCAATTAATGATTTCAAAGGATTCATTTTAATCCTAACATCTAAAGTATGTATACATGTTTGTGTGTGTGTGTTCATTCCATCAAAAAAAAAAAAAAAACATATCTATATCTGTGAGGCAACACCATGAATCATGGACCTGCACTGTGTTGGTGAAGGACAGAGGTCACAACTTTTTGGGGTATGAAATTTGCAGATTCACTAGTTCCTTTCGGTTGTACAGTAGTACAAACTAGTGAATGGTGAACATCTCACAACCTCGTAAAACATAAGCTAAAAAGACATTCTTCATGATAAAAGAAATTCTATCAATCCCACCTAAAAAATAGATTAACATTTTCCCATTTTATCTCTAAATAACAAATAAACATCTAAATGCACATTACGGGATGGATTCTATCAACTGAAAAATGGTAACTAGAGTTTATAATAGCCTTTTAAAACTAATTTGTTTAAAAACCTTTTTCAACAACTTTTTCAGCATTTGAAGTCCTTGGTTCTTTGGCAGATCACACTTATAAAACGATTTTCGGTAGACACAAATTTATTCTAAATGAAACTCTTTATTCTCTGAATTTGCAGCCCTGACCAAGTGGAAAAAGATGTGTCAAGGAAACCCAACCTCAATGTATCAGGTATTTTCTTGAAAGCATTTCTGCCATCATTCTCTCGTAATGTACCAACAACGGAAAATGTATTGCACTGAACACTATTTCATCAGCACAAGTCTGAAAAACCAAACATGTATTTTCAGAGTTTCTTCACATGATTTAATTCAAAGCTTCTGCTTTGTGACAATTTAGCTTGTTTTCAAACCTTTACAGAAATTGCAGACTAAATAGTGAATACTAAACTACATCTCCCCTCAACACATTTGCTATACACCATTGAGTTTTATACCAGGAACCCAAATTGTATTTCAAAAAAGAGGGTTTAAAGTATTAAAGGGCTCTATTACACTACAGCAGCTACTGTGAACCTAAATCCATGGTTAGCACTATTAACAAGGACACAAGGTGTTCTAAACTCTACGTGAATTGCTGTTTTCCTATGCACTTCCAGTTCCTAATGACTGAATTATTACATTTTTGGATATAAAATGTTCACTTTTTTCTAATTTTAAAAACTTCTTCAAAGTATGTTCAGAGTTAATATTTCAGTGAACCGATTCTTTCAGGGACTGAATCGAAACACCAAGTAGCAGAGTTGTTTTGAACTGTTCATTTAATCACCCATAATTAATCTACCTGCATGATGATAATAATTTATAAGTATCAGTTGCTTGAGTTACATTTTTGTAAGTGAAACATAATTAACTGGTATAATCAGAATGTAAGGATAAAAGGGACACACTCACTATCAACTTCACAAACACTTAATTCAAGTTTGTTAAATAACAGGCAGCAAAAGTGGTATCATCACCCATATCAATGGGACATTTGCGAAATGGAATACTCAGTCTTCACGATGATAAAAATTACCTTTTGCTCTCTGTAGCAGAAGAATAAAAAGAACTCCTTATTCACATTAGGCATCCTGTAAAAGAAATAATCTACCCATTTAACACTTTTTATCATTATCTTAACTAAACAGAATAGGTAGAAGCAGGAGCTGGTGTGTCCAGAGGTAGAAACAGGGTACAAGGGAGTTTCCACGCAGTAGTGGCTTTACCAGCTTTAGGACTAAAATAGTGGAGGGGCCTGGATGCAGGATAGGCCACTGGCACATTCTAACCACTTACCTTGCACTAGTAGGAATCCTTCTATTGCCAGCCTGTTTTAGTTTTGAAAGGCTAACATTCTTAAGACTTTCAAATAAATGAAACGAACCTAGCTAGAAAGGAGGCCTGTAAATGAATGTGGCTCCTCACATAGCGCTGTGCTCTACTGTCTATGAATGTAAGCCCTTCCCTCCCTTCCAGTGGAACATTGTCTCAGAATAAAAATCACAATTTACTTGGAACCACATGCTATTTGTGCACCCTAATTTTAGGCTGCTTTCATTATTTTATTTTTATACAGATACATATACATTGCTAGAATCAAAGCAAAAATATTAATCGGCAGGTACTACAGAACTAAAGTGAAACAAAACAAACAAAAGAACCAATAACTGAAAACAACAGCTATAAACTTTCAAGGCCAAAAAGATAAGATTTAAGGGCAACACCTGTTGAGGAAGGACAAGGAGGAGTATAAAGTTTCTAGAGAGGTATTTATAATGCAAGTCTAATGCCAGCTTTTTAATAATAAAAAAGAGAAGTGCTTTACTATACACTGACTAGCACATACAATGCTTAATTTGGAAAGAAAAATAAATGAAGTTCCTTGGGCCAGCAGCAGATAAGGTGTGTCCATTGCCGGCAACAGACAACACTGGAACAGAAAGAACCCAAATCCCAGGGCAAAAGTATTCACAGAAGTAAGTAATGGCTGAAGGTTTCAGAATTTGACAGGCAAGATTTAATCACAAGTGCTACACTTTGTACAATGTTATTTATGGCTCTGCCTGAAATTTTACAGCTGTAACAGAAATTAAGACAAAGTTTGCATTTTAGTGTCAATTACATGTTAGATATTTAGTTACAAACCCCTTTTCTTGAAACAAAGGGCTTATTTTTTTTTTTTTTTAAGTTTTGAGATGTTTAAAATGGATGTCATGCCTATTAAGTACATTGGCGGTTTTCGATCAACTCTGTTGGTCATATGACTGTTAATGAATTTTAATAGAAGTCTAATGGCCAAAGGCCAAAACTACATTCAAACCCTGCTAATATATCCAGGCAGATAAGAAATTTCAACACACACACACACTCTCACACACACACGCTAAAACTCAAACTCAAAACCTCCCAAAGGAACTGCTTTGTTTGTAGACTTCAATTTGAAGTAGATACTAAGGGCAAGAATAGACCAGTTAAAATTCACCTGAAAATCCTTTCCCCTTCTTCAAATGTGCTAAAATACCACTGTCAGCCTAATATCTTTTCATGTATGTTATGTTATGTATAGATGTATTTGTTTCAAAATGATATTTCATATATTTAAATAAGTGGCCAGAAGACGTTACACTATCGGCAAAGTTTACAGTCTACCTGGGCCTTAAAAAAGACCATACTCACTTCACTAATAACTCTCCATGATAGTATATTATAGGCCACCTCATCACCACTGCATAAAGCTGTTTTAAAAAACATTTGTTGCTAGCACAATCTGGTTGTCAAAGCTTCATTATACATTTTACTATACAAATGCTTTTCAGATGATTTTTTTTTTAAAACAAGATACTCCACTAAAACTTAGGTTAGTTTTTAAACGATGGTACTTTCTCGGTCTCTTCTTTATCAAGTGTGGTTATCTCCAATAGTAAACAAGTTGATTTCATGAATGCTGTTACTAAATGACTTATGTATGATGTTATCTACAATTATCAAACTGCAACAATACAGACTTGAACTTTTAAACAGTCTGTTAATCATCTATGCCACAAATGTTTAAATATAATATATATTTAATATGAAAAAGCTAAAGCACAAGTGCTTTCTCCCACCCCTAATTCTGTTTTGGGCCCTTGCAGATTCGGAATGCATTCTTATTCACCCTTTTTCACAAAGTCAGGACAGCTCAGGAAATATAAAGTCAAAAATATACAAATCTTTGTTGTTATTATAATAAGATTTCTTTTCCATGAATGAAATTACCAAGGACCATGAACTTGGAAAAAGAAAGTGAAAAGGAATTTACAGCAATTATTTATCTTGAAAGTTCAAAACTGGTCACTTCACAGAAAGACTTTAGGGTTTGTTGAAATTTTTCTTCTAAAAAGTCGTTCTGTAGTGGAGTTTTCTAGGAAAAATAAAACCGCTTTTAATAACTGGCCCGCTGGTGTGAGAGCTACCGTGGAATAAATTAGCACAAAAATGGAAAAAAGTCTTATAACTGTTCACTGTTACAGACATAATCAACAAGGTCAGTCACTCTCAAAAGCTCATCTTCCTCCTCTTCTGGTGCCCCTGCCTCCTGCCCACCACTTGTCCCATTGGGGGCCAGGCTTGCACTGGCTGTGCTGTTGTCCTTAGGGGTCTGAGGCTTCTCAGCTGATTTGCCAATCAAGTTCTCAATGGCTTTGCCAGGACTCTGCCCATTGGTGGAAGGTAAGTCCACTAAGCTATAGTCCAATGGGCTCCCCACCTTGCCTACATTTTCAAAGTCCTCTTCCTCATCACTGTCTATCCGATAGGGCTTCTTGGTGCTCTCTTGCTCTGAGGGCAGGACCCTGGGCTGGCTGTCACGAGCAGGCTGACCTGCCTCTCCATGAACATTGTCACAACTCTCCTCTTCATCTGTCTCGATCCGGTGTAGCCGTTTTCGGGATGGTTTGCCTTCCTCTTCCTCCTCATCTGCTTCTGAATACTCATCTGTGCTTCGACCCCGTTTTCGAACTGACCGTTTTGAGTCTTTAGTTAGCTCCTCGTCTTCAGAGTTCTTGGACATATAGCTCTCTAAAATAAACAGCACATTTAACCATAAACAAATTTCAGTAATTCTCCTTTTCCTCCCCACATTGACCACATGTCTGCTTTCAGTCTTGCCTATATACAAATATTTCCCTTCAATAATCGGCTTGATTTTTCTCTCCCATAGTCTCCTAACAGTGACCATTATGATTCATGATGTACCTATGATTTTAGAAAGAGCAGAATGAAATTTCTTGGAGAAATCTTGAGTTTCTGGACATCTGAAACACTGTGCTCTCATCCCATGTCACTAAATGTCCTTGCTAGTCCTTAACTGTTCTCTTCTTTGTCTATATTTACAACTAGGTGACCTCACTTAGTCTCTCATGACATCTGTATGCTGGTAATTCTCACATCTGTTTTAGGTAACCCCTAAATTCCAGACTCACGTATCAATCTGCTTACTCAAGATCTATGCTTGGACTGCTAAACAGACACCTCAAACCTAATGTGTTACTGGAGCTCCTGAAGCCCCACCTCAAACTTGTGCTGTTCTGGTTTCCACCATTTTAGTTATGGGCAACTCTATTCTTCCAATCGCTCGTCATCCTTGACTCTTTTCTTTCTCCCATCTAACCCAGCAGTAAATCGTTTGGGTCTGCCTTCAAAGTGCATCTATGATTTGACTTTTCCATCCCCGGACTGCTACTGCCATAGTCCCACCTGGCATCATCTCTCGCCTGGCCTATTTCAATGGCCTCCCGCCTGATCTCCTAGATTCTGACCTTGTTCCCTTCAACCTGTGCATAACACAGCTACCATATGCAAAAACACAAGTCAGATTATATCACTCCTTTGCTCAAAACCCTCCAATTATTTCTCATCTCACACTGAATAAAACCCAAAGTCTATATACAGTGGCCTACTGCACTACCCAATATGGTAGCCAGTAATCACATGTGGTTGTTTTAAATTAATTAAAATTAGATAAAAACTAAAAATTCAGTTCATCGGTTACATTAGCCACCTTTCAAGTGCAACAGTCATATAACACTAGTGGCTACTAGTTTGCACAGCACAGGTACAGAACGATTCCATCACTGCAACGCTCGGCTGGATAGCACCAGCACTCGCTAGGGGTTGGCCAAGTACTTCTGTAAAGGGCAGTCTCTATTACAACTACTCAGCTTCGTGGGAAAGCAGCACAGACTATATGTAAAAGCAAACAGTGCTACGTTTCCATGTAACTCGATTTACAAAATCTTTATTTACACAAACAAGTGGGCTGTAGTTTGCTGGCTACTTCTTTGTATGATCTGGCCCCTGTCGATCTCCCCACTGCATCTCACACTTTTCTTCCCCTCATTCTGTGCCCTCTGATTTGGCCTCCCTTCTATTCTCCGAACATGGCAGGTACAAACTTGCCTCAAGACCTTCGTGTTGTGGCTTTATCTGCCTGTATTACTCTTTTAGATAACTGCATGATGTACACCCTGTATTTCTTTCAGGTCTTTCCTCAGATGTCTTCTTAGTGAGGTATTCTGGTAGCGTCCAATCTGAGATTCCAACTACTCTCCCAACCCAACATTCTCCCCTACAGCATTTACCTCCACCTAAAATATCATATATTCTACTTATTTGTTTATTGTCTCTCTCCCCTCCAAGAGTTACATGAAGGAATTACATGTTTATGGCTCTTTTCTCCACTTTTCTATTCCCATTGCCTAGAAAAGTGAATAGTTGAATAAGTATTTGTTTTTAATAGTTGAACTAATGAATGTTTGTTTTTAATGACACACAAAGATAACACACACTCAAGCGGATGTTCACCTTCCCTCTGTGGCCGTCACTATCCAACCCCCACCCCCATGGCATAGGCTCAAATCGACAAGGGTCTATGAAAGCAAATCTTCAAAACAGATAAACAATGCAGAATTAAATATACATAAAAAGGTGAAGATTAGAATCATTTAAAATGAACTTGGGAAGAATTCTGGAATAACAACAAAGACCAAACAGATACCACAAATTCATATTTTTGAGCTTTTCCTGAACTTCTAGTAAGGGATACATTTAATAGCTATTAAGAAACAAAACAGCTGCCTACTCTTAAGGTGGAAAGAAACAGTTATAACTGTTCAGCTTTTCAGATAATCAAATCAAAGGAAATTATTTCAAAATGAGGGCCATAAGTAGTATGGGAGCAGAAAAACTCTTGCTCAGGTTTCAATTTTCTGAGGCTTTTCTAGTTTCAATGAAAAATTTAATTGTTACGGTGGAGACCTTAAAAATTTACATTTATAAAGTATCATTTACTGGAACTGCAATAGTGACCAGGCAATAAAATAACGGGTTTTGTCTCAGAAATATTAGTGGTTATTCTGAATTTCTTAGAAATGGTATAAAGTCACAATCCTCTCACTTTATTAACTTATATTTCTGCCTGTCCGAACCTCAGTAAGTTGGAAATCTGTTCCTTACCTTCGCTCTCGGAGCTGGAAAGCCTGCGCTTGTGAACCCGCCGGATTTCTTTACCACGCCGTAAACTCTTCTGGGAGCCGTCACTCTCTGAATCTTCTTTGTAGTTAATTTGTCTTTTCTGGTTCCTCCTTGACCGCCTTCGCCGAGTTTCTACATAATCATCACTCAAGTCATCACTAAAATCACTTTCTATCAGAAAAAAGGAGTGAAAAGAAGTCACACGCAAAATTTAAGTCCATTAATAGAAATGTTAAGGAAGTATAAAGCTACTAAGCAGAGTTCATTCATAAAAATTTTTAAGTGAATAATAACTTTAAGTCCCCTATTTTCTTTTTAATAATCAGTAAATCTTTGGGGTTTTTATGCCAAACTTCACAAATGTGTCTTTTCAGCAGTCAACCCTCAAGATGAAAAGATGTTTTATAAAGCCCTCATCTCATTCAGCTGAGAGCTGCTACCCAGTCAGCTGCACAGCTGCTGCAACTGCTCTTCCCGCCTCAGTACAACCTGCGCGCCCCGTGCATGAGGCTGCACAGCTACCATCTCAGCTCCACAGCTCTCTAACCAGAGAAAAAGTGAGGAGCCCGTTTCAAAGAAGTACAAAACTGGAGTTATATTTTGGCTTTTTCCATGAGGAATTAAAATCTGCTAAATATACAGGGCTACTTAAAGCCTCAAAGCATTGCTAAATAGCACCATTCGTGTCACCTCTGATCAGTAAACCAGAGTCAGACTATGGCACTGTGTCAACAGTTTTTAGGAGTGCTAACAAACTGCACTGAATTATCACATCCACCCTGCTTGTCTAATGGACTTCAAACATTTCAAAATGGCTAGCTAACAGTTTGAAGATGTTCCCATTATCCAAATCTGAGAGAAACTGAGCCTAAATAGTAATGGTAACATGTTATATCCATTGACTAAAATAAGAATCCACAAGTACATTCTGATATAAAGAAAATAAATGTATAGGGGAGAAGGGAAAATACTTCCTCACAGAATACCAAATAATACACATAAAAGGATAATGAAATTAGAAATTATCAACAACTGTTAAAACAGTGGGTGAGCCCTGGCTGGGTGGGTCAGTTGCTTGGAGGGTCATCCTGTACCCTGAAAGGTGGGGACTCGGTCAGGGTGTGTACGGGAGGCAGCCGATGGAGGTTGCTCCCTTCCCCTCTGCCCCACCCCTCTTTCTCTCCCCCTCCCTCCCTCCTTCTCTCTTTAAAATCAAATGTATCCTTGGGCGAGGAATTAAAAAAAAAAAAACCTATTGGGTGAAACATCTGTTAAAGAACAGGAGATTTACAGTATCTCAAATTATCTTCCTACAATTTACTTATTAATTATAAAGGAAAAAAGTAAGAGTCCTGCAGGATATATATTAGCTCTGTAATATTCCTGCCAAATGTATAATCTAAATCTAATCACAAAAAAAACAGAAAACCCAAATTGAGAAACGTTTTATAAAATAACTAATGTGTTCTTCAAAAATGTCAAGGACAATAAAAACAAGTTTGAAGAATATTCCAGATTAAAGGATACTTAAAGAGATATGAACAAGTAAAATATGTATTCTTGGACTGGATCCTGGACTAAGGAAAAATACTGAAATAAAGGACAGTATTGAGACACCTGATGAAATCTGAATGCATACTATTATAATAGTATTACATCAATAAATGTCCTGTTCATAGGAAATAATCTCTGATAAAAGGATATGATGTTTCCATTTACAAAAAAAGTTTGGAAAAAAAGATTAACAAAATAAAAGCTCCACAAGCCTGGCAAGAGTCAAAGATGCAATACTCTTGTCTGTGCCACTGCCCCAGTAAGAGGAGTGCTACCTGTCTGCCAATTCCACAAAGCACTAATATCTGTTCTTTTGGTTACTGTCCCTCCATTTATTAGTAGGGATAAGCATAAGCCAAAATGTTAATAAATGCTAATTCATAAAAATTAATGAATCACTAATTGTGATCTAAACATTAGAAATAATTGATGATCCTTCTCTCTTCAATAGCTAGACATCTGAGAAAAATGTTCTCCGCTTACAATAATTACTCCCAAGAAACACTAGGAAGATAAGTCTAGGTATGAAAACATTTGGCACTAAAAAGATCATCACAATCCTAAAATGAATTTAGTATGAAGTTAACCTATCCATCCATAAGTATTTTCTTAGAATGTATTTTATGTGAAAGTTTTAGTTACTGCTGAATCGTAACAGAATTCAGTTTTATCAGAAGGCTTATATTACAACTGAATGGAATTTTAAGAACCCTTAGCTCCAGAAATCACAGGAGTTTTTTAAGTTGGTGTGATGTAGATACAAATTATTTTTACCAGAGTCTCTACTATTCTCCTCAGACTCCTCCTCTTCATCATCATCCGAATACTTTTTCTTTGGGGTTTTTCTCCGCAAACGCCTGCTTTGCCTCATTGGCCGGGAGGGATGTCGCCTCAGTCTTCGGCTACAGAAGTCAGCATCACTGTCATCATTAGATGGTGGGTCGTCTTCACTTTCATCTGGGTTTTCGTCAGATACCACAAATTCATCTTGAGAGCTGTCCAAGACAAACCAGATGAATTACGATGGCACACTTAAAACTGTGAACCCATTTTTGAGAGTTGAGTTTTAGTTCTAACAAGTCGAGTGAATCATTAAATAATGTTTAATGTAGTATCTGAATAATGTTATCAACTTTCCTAACATGAAGAAATTAGCTGGAATGAGAGTAAAAGACAGAAAACTGTACAAGAACAACAATTAAAATAAAAATTAAAATTAAAAAAAATTATTTGCTACCTATCCTTTTCTTGGTGTTATGAAGACGAATTGATGCTGATTTTGTATATAAATTGCTTTGGCCTCTTGAGATGTCCCCCATGTACCTTAAATCCACATGTCCAAAGGCAAATTCAGTATTTCCTAACTTACATCTCGCTTCAGTTCCCTAGCCTGGTATTTGATACTACCACCCATCCAGAAACTCAAACCAGCAATCTGGTATTTACCCTAATTTCCCCCTTTTCATTTCTCACATCTAATCATTTAGTCCACCCCTTAAAGTTAGTATCTAAAGTCATCTCCCACCTGAACTACTCTCACCTGAACTATAGCAATGCTCCAAGTAGTCTCTCATCTCTAGATCATTTCTCTTCAGTATATCCCCCTAATCAATACCAGGATGAAGCTTTCTGAAATGTAAACCTCACTATTATTCTAGTATTTAAAACCCTTCAATGGGTTTTCATCACCTTCAGGCTAGAGTACAAATTCCTATGCATGACAAACAAAAGACTCCATCATCTGTGCCCTTTTTATGTCTTGGTCACATCTCCTGCAGGGCACTCTCTACTTCTTTCCCACACTTTGCTACATCAGGAGTTTCCTAACAATTACACGGTGGTTTATGCCTTAGACCTATGTGACTTCTCAGGAACGTCTTTTCTCATCCTGCTTCTAATTCCAAACTCGTCGATCCAGCCAATTATTCATTCTTCAAATTTCATCAAGCTTTATTTCCATTCTGACCTCCCTGGATTAATCTGACTCTCTTCTGTACCCTAACTATGCCTTAACTGTATTTTAGTAGCAATCACATGAAGTGACTTTTTTGTGATGTAACAGTTTGTTTCTGCCACTGACAGTCTGAGGACAACTCTGGATTATTGTTTCAATAGCTCCTCCACGGGGAAGACTTTCCTGATACTCCATAGTAAATCGCTTACCTCAGCCTGAACCTCTGAGGGTCACCGGAGAACAGTACCTAATTACTTGTACTTGCCTATTTCTCATTTTTGACTGGCAACCTCTCATGGATATGGTGGCAGAAGGTGGCACAGAGGTACATAACAAATGAATGCTCAATTGCAGCTAATGCATTTTGAATATTATACAAACAACCATAAAACTACTTTGTTTTAACCTAAAAAGAACCAAGACAAGCATTCTGAAATCTGCTTTAAATATCCTGAAAATAAGAAGAGACTAAGTGCATGAAAAACAAAAGCCCCATCAGGCACAGCCAGAGCAGAGCGCAGTGCCAGCACTGTTGAAGCCTGTATCCGGGGACTGAGGTCTACTGGCAGACCACGTACCCATCACTGATCTTGAATTCATCCTCACTCTCTTCTTCATCCAGGTTGCTGTCACTGTCCAGGTCATTTAATCGCCGGCGTTTCTTCCGGCGAGCAGCCGCAGCCCTCTGGGGTCGTTTATTTTCTTTTCTTTCTTCATCCAGAATAGTAGAGATGTCTTTCCCACGGTGACCCGTGATGGTAGAGATATCTTTTCCGCGACCAACTCCTGAATTCAGGGGTGGAGGGTTAAGGGGAAGAGAGGGAATAAGAAAGAGACACAACTGTATGTTTACTAAAAGCTTCCCTTCAATATCTGCAGGCTGTTCTTTTTTTTTAAATTTAAAAAAAGATTTTATTTATCTCTTTTTAGACTGAGGGGAATGGAGGGAGAAAAGAGGAAGAGAAACATCCATGTGTGACTGCCTCTCACACGTCCCCACTGGGGGCCTGGCCCACAATCCAGGCATGTGCCCCAACTGTGAATCAAACCAGCGACCTTTTGGTTCACAGGCCAGATTGAGATCCACTGAGCCACACCAGTCAGGGCCAGGCTGTTCCTATTTTGCTTACCAGCTCTTCATTTGATTTTCTTCCTATAAGCATGCAGTCTTCTCATGACTGCAGCCAACAGAACTCTTATCAATAGAGTTTTAGCATTCATTTGTCCTACTAAATAGAAGTTCACCTTGTACAGAACTTTTTTTTTTACATTTTGATGTAATTCATATGCCATAATATTCACACTTTTTAAGTGCATAATTCAGGGTATTTTAGTATAGTCACAAAATTCTGCAACAAACACCACTAATTCCAAAACATTTTCATCACCCCCAAAAGAAACCTCATACCTACTAGCAGTCACTCAAGAAATCTCTTCTTGAAAGTTGTCTTTTGGACATGGCTTTAGAAAGAGGCCAATTCATTTTTTGAAAAACAGACAGAAAAAAACTATGTTTGCAGGACTGAAGAAATGAGAATTCAGCAGCAAAAATATAAGGCAGGCACACATTTCTGGAAAAGCTAGTGACCTCTTCAGTTCCACTACAAACAGCCTACTTACTATGAATGCCTCCCGAGTTTTCATAACTAAATGGAAACCACAGTGCTCCACACCAGAGTACTGGTGATTTGTATAGCTCTTAAATTACCTACAAATTATTCTCTATTAATGTCATGTATTAAAAAAAATGAAAACTAATTTTTAAAAGGTTAATTTAAAGAAATCATGTAGAGTCTAATGATCCATAATTTCTGATACTTTGTAGCAGTACTGATCCAAAAATAGAAAAATAGCCAAGTTTCACTGGGTTTTCCATTTGGAAGCAGAAGTAAAATTTTAATGTACTGAGGAGCATTTCCATTTTACATCAGATCATAAAACCAAACTCTTTTAAAATAGTAAGATCCGAGTCTACACACTGACACTGTCCACAGATTATTTTGAATCTCAGACTGTTAACATCAGCAGTGACCATGACAAACAATGGGGAGAAAAAGTCCCCACTGCTCTAATCAGGGCATGAGTTATTTTATGGACTGAAGTTATATGAAAAAGAGACTGATAAACACATACCTCCTCCATCAGCCTCTTTGATATCATCTTCTATAGCTTCATCAATTGCTTCATCAAATTCATCAAATCTAAAATACAGACAACAATCACATTACAGCCCGCCCCGGCACATGGGTCAGGAGTGTTGCCTCCAGAGTGAAAACAGTCAGAACGTGAAACTGCTCTCTTCCACTCTGGGACAATGTGGCTTGGACTACATCCCCTCGCTCGTATCAGCCTCCATTCCTTTTGTAAAACAGCACCTGATACATAGTTTTTCATTTGCAAAGATCATCTATGTCAGACATCAGAAAATATTTCTGTAAAAGGCCAGAGAGTAAATCTGCCAGGCACTGCAGACCGTACAGTCACTGCTGTAACTATTCGAGGCAGCCACCGCAGTACAAAGCAGCCACAGATCAATACAAGTGAGTGAGTGTAGCTGCGTTCTAAGACAACTTCACTTATGGACAAGGTTTGAATTTCACATTATTTTCATAGAATTTCCTTCTTTTGGTTCTTTTCCCAACCTTTTATAAATGTAAAAACCACTCACAAGTCATGGGTTATACTAAAACTGGCAGTGATTGGATTTGCCCCACAGGCCATAGTTTGCCCTTCCCTAGTTATACAAATCACCTGGCAAAGTAAGATAACAAAACTGGTGTTCCAGAAATAATACTGAGTATGAAGGTTATGTTATTATTACTAAAATTTGTATATAGATGGCAAGAGTTTTAGAACTAAGTAAATGTACTTTATCTCACAAGGGCTGTTCCCCTCAACTTAAAAGAGAAGGATCAAAACTAGATGATTTCTCAGACTTCGTCATTTACAAAATTCCTTTCACTTTAGAACTGAGGCAGTCACAAAGATGAAGTGATCTGCCTAAAGCTATGGCAAATATGGTAATTACTATCCACATATGGCTCTTTATATTTAATTAATTAAAATAGAAAGTTCAATTCCTCACTATGCTATTTCACGTGCTGAATGTATATGGCCACTGGTTACCACACTGCATAGCAAAGAAACAGAACATTTCCAAAACCACACTACATTCTGCTGGGCAGCACTGGATTAAAGTTATACACCGGATTAACAACAGAATTAAGACTGATAGCCAAATATTTTGCCTTTTGAATTTAGAAACATTACACCTATGGATTTCCTCTCTAGGAACATATATATATACCAACACAAATATAAAATTTTATATACAGTGTCAGAGAATTTGCAAATTTCAGGTTAAAAACTCTTCTACAATGTAACTTTTTTTGGCTGTGTAGTCTTATAGTATATCATAATTTATTTTAAATAGTTTACTTCTAATTTCTTCAGTTATAAACAATGCTATAAAAACCATTCTTGTAGCTGTGCCTTAGCTTTCCCTTAAGATAAATTCTGTGAAAATAAAAATCTGTGCATTCATTCACCAGGATAGAAAAACTGGTAACAGGTAAAACCAGATGCACAATTAATAAGAAACAGTATTCCTCCCAAGGACATGTTACAGCTGTGATGTGGCATAAAAACCTATTTCTTTGTGTGACTACTGCTTTCTTACTAAGAAACTTTGTTTTCTATCAGAGACCATCAGAACCTTCAGATATATGAAACATCAGTAAGAATGAAGCATCCCACTCCTGCCTGAAAGACATACGTCATTTTTAACACACAAAAAAGCAGCCTTTATTTCCATCTCAGATGCAGAGCGTTGGATAAAGGATTGGATACAACACCCCACATATCTACTTTCACTGTGAGGACGCAGGACCCTGTGTGCACTATCCAGTTCAGGTGTGATACTGACCCCGTGATACTGGCGATTAGCAAGCTCACAGAATTGGTTGATTTTGGTTGCAAATTAAATGAACAAATGAAGACTACAATAAGTGAAATGAAGAAAAATGCACAGGGAACCAATAGTGATGGGAAGAAAACTGGGACTCAAATCAATGGAGTGGACCAGAAGGAAGAAAGAAACAACCAAATAGAAAACAAGGAAGAAACAAGAATTCAAAAAAATGAGGAGAGGCCTAGGAACCTCCAGGTCATCTTTAAACGTCCCAACATCCGAATTATAGGGGTACCGGAAGGGGAAGAGGAAGAGCAACAAGTGGAAAACTTATTTGAAAAAATAATAAAGGAGAACTTCCCCAATCTGGCAAAGGAAATAGACTTCCAGGAAGTCCAGGAAGCTCAGACAGTCCCAAAGAAGGTGGACCCAAGGAGGAACACACCAGGGCACATCGTAATTACATTAGCCAAGATTAAAATGAAGGAGAGAATTCCAGAAGCAGCAAGGGATAAGGGGACAGTCACCTACAAAGGAGTTCCCATCAGACTGCCAGCTGATTTCTCAAAAGAGACCATGCAGGCAAGAAGGGGCTGGAAAGAAGTATTTGAAGTCATGAAAGTCAAGGACCTACATCCAAGATTGTTCTATCCAGCAAAGCTTTCATTTAGAATGGAAGGGAAGATAAAGCGCTTCTCAGATAAGGTCAAGTTAAAGGAGTTCATCATCATCAAGCCCTTATTATATGAAAGGTTAAAGGGACTTATCTAAGAAAAAGAAGATAAAAAACATGTACAGTAAAAAAACAGCAAACTCACAGATATTAACAACTGCACCAAAAACAAAAGCAAATAAGCAAACAACAAGAACAGGAGCAGAAACACAGAAATGGAGATCACATGGAGGGTTATCAGCTGGGGAAGGGGGAATAGGGGAACAGGTACAGAGAATAAGTAGCATAAATGGTAGGTACAAAATAGATAGGGGGAGGTAAGAATAGTATAAATGGAGAAGCCAAAGAACTTATATGTATGACCCATGGACATGAACTAAGAGGGGGGAGGAATGTGGGTGGGAGAGGGTGTGGAGGGGAATACGGGGGGGGGAATGCAATAACTGTAATAGCATAATCAATAAAATATATTTATAAGTAAAATAAAAAATAAAAGGAAAGAAAGTGAAAAGACAAAAAAACAAAACAAAACAAGAACACATGAAAAAGCCAGCAAGTGTTAACAAGAATGTGGAGAACCTGGAAACACTGTACGCTGCTGGTGGGAATGCAGGATGGTACAGCTGCCATGGAAAACAGCATGGAAATTCCTCAAAATACCAAAAACAGAAACAACAACAACAACAAAAACACCACATGATCCTGTAATCCCTCTTCTGGGTATATAGCCAAGAAGAAATGCTAATAAAACAAATCTGTTTTTTAAAGGATTTTATTTATTTATTTTTAGAGAGAGGGGAAGGGAGGGAGAAAGAGGAGAGAGAAACATCAACGTGTGGTTGCCTCTTGCATGTCCCCTACTGGGAACCTGGCCTGCGACCCAGGCATGAATCCCAACTAGGAGTCAAACCAGTGACTTTAAGTTCTCAGGATGCCACCCAATCCACTGAGCCACAACAACCAGGGCCAAACCTGTTTCTCTTATCAACCACAATTACATCAGGATTGACAGACAATACAATTCTGATATAATGCTTGTTCTGAAAATGTAAATTTGTTCCAATGTGACTGATATACTATAAAATAATTCAAATATAACATGTAATTCATCCTTGCTTATGAGTAATTTCATTTGTGAGAAACACTAGGTTAACATAGAATCAGTACCTAACTGCACAGGAACACATCAAACACACACACTAAACATCTATCAGTTACCTCAGCTCATTATGAGCCTTAGAAGCTACAGCCAAATGCAGGTGCATTTGGTGTTCTGGCCGATTTCAAATAACGGTTGTCTATCACCACCCGTAATTTACAAACAGCAACTCTCCTCACTTCCATAGACAAACTTCGAGGCTTTTTTCCAACAAAAAATGTCACATACAGTGTTTATATTATTTCTTAAACATTTAACATTTGTCAAATGATACTATGATTTTTATTAGATTTGTATTATTTTCTTTCTAAATGTGTCACTAATAAAATTTTTGAGTGTGTGGTCATATTTACCATAATCCCTATGGTTTTTATTGTGGGATTTTGCAGAGCATGGCTTTTTTAGGAATGTATGTATTCCTAAAAGGGACTGACTTTACACTCACACGTTTTATCAGTAGGCTTCGACTTCATCAGTTATAATAATCTTATGATTATATTTTACTTTTTAAAAAATTTTTAAAGAATAGAGTAAGATGGACCGTGCTCCAATATATATTAAGGATTTCCTTCTTACTGGTCTACTGCATTTTATAAAGTTTTAATAACAATAGCAGCAAACTATACATGGAGAGCTCTTCCATGGCCACTGACGAAAGTTTATAAACAAGCAAGTTCAAAGGTCTTTATTTTAACAAATAAAAAAACTAACATTTTATTAATTGACTTTGTTATTCAAGTTAAAAAACTAAAGTTTTGGTGTTGTCTATGTAAACCACAGGTCAAAAAAAAAAAGTCTTTTTTTTTTCCTTTTAAAGATTTATTTATTTATTTTTAGAAAGATGGGAAGGGAGGGAGAGAGGAGGAGAGAAACATCGATGTGTGAGACAAACATTGATTAGCTGCCTTTCTCACGTCTCCAACCAAGGGACCTGGCCTGCAACCCAGGCTTGTGCCGACTGGCAATTGAACTGGCGACCTTTCAGTTTTCATGCTGATACCCAATCCACTGAGCCACACCAAGCAGAGCCAACAAAAGGTCTTAAATAAGGGAGGTTTAGTGGAAGAACACTAGACTAGTCAACAATCAGAAGATAAGGTTTTACTTTAGGTTTAGCTACTAAAAGCATGACTATGGAAAAATACCTGTCTCTCTGTCCCTCCCTCTCCCCTTCCCTCCCTTTCTGGTGGAAGACTGTAAACTAGATTATAGTTTTTGATTCTTTGAATAGTCATTTACAGAACACTTACTATCTGTCATAAATGCTTTCAAGGAGAACTGGTTGGTAAGAGAGCACATAATAGAGGGATTTGATCAAGAGAATGTTAACAGAGTAAAAATGGGAGGGAAATTCTAAGTGGAGTAAATAGTATGTGCAAAGGGGCTAAAAGAAGATAATGGTGCTAATGCTGAGTAAGGGAAAATGTGGAAAAGCTAAGCACAGAGCAGAGTACACAGTGTTTCATGTGTCCTGTTACAGGCATCCATCCTTATCCCAAGTGCTAACAGAAATCTGACAAAGTATGTTACCCAGTAAAGAATGACATGGGCAAATTTGTACTTGGGAAAGATCATTCATGCGTGTTGCTCTCAAATTCTGGTTCTAAAGATAGGAGGTAAGAAATATATATGCAACCACTAATGATCAATGCGATGGAAAAGCATGTAATTCTGGACTGTGTATTAATTTAAAAAACATTTTATACTCTTTCATTGTAACTATTTCCACATACTTCATACCTGTAACTTATACATTTCCGTGTTCTTGTTGATCTTCTTTCAAGCAAGTTTGCTTTGGATTTTTTTG
Organism: Anoura caudifer; assembly: GCA_004027475.1. Taxonomy (NCBI): domain Eukaryota; kingdom Metazoa; phylum Chordata; class Mammalia; order Chiroptera; family Phyllostomidae; genus Anoura; species Anoura caudifer. Next base: position 277,678 of record PVKU01001092.1, read on the forward strand.
AATCTTTTTTCTTTTCTTCATGATCTTCAGAAAAATCTGGCTCCTGGTTTTAAAATATGGCAATTAATACATGTTATTATTCAGGACAGAAAATAGTTCCGTGGAATTAACAGTTTCTATTGTCCTTCTGGGCAGCACATGTAAAAGGTGTGAAAAAGATGATCCCCCCAAACTGAATAAACATGGTAATACTATGGATAGATTTTAAAATACTGATGATCCAAACACTTCTGTATTAAAATTGTTAGGTTTTTGTGAGTTTATAATGACATATTTTAAAAACAATCATGATGAAGTTTTTCCATCAATAAATCTTTCTAACAATTAATTAAATTTAGCACATAAGATATTCAATACAGCCCTTTCCAATTCGCCATCTGCAGTGGAGCTGCCGCCAAGATGCAGATTTTCGTGAAAACCCTTACGGGGAACACCATCACTCTCGAGGTTGAACCCTCCAATACAATAGAAAATGTACAGGCCAAGATCCAGGATAAGGAAGGAATTCCTCCTGATCAGTAAAGACTGATCTTTGCTGGTAAGCAATGGAAGCTGGGCGTACTTTGTCTAACTACAATATTCAAAAGGCGTCCATTCTTCATCTTGTGTTGACACTTCGTGGTGGTGCTAAGAAAAGGAAGAAGTCTTACACCACTCCCAAGAATAAGCATAAGAGAATGAAGGTTAAGCTGGCTGTCCTGAAATACTATGAAGTGCATGAGAATGGCAAAATCGTCGCCTTCGTCGGGAGTGCCCTTCAGATGAGCGTGGTGCTGGAGTTTTTACAGCCAGCACTTTGACAGACATTACGTGGCAAATGTTGTCTGAACTATTGCTTCAACAAACCAGAAGACAGGTAATTGCGTATGGGTTAATAAAAGGCATGAAGTAAAAAAAAAAAAGATATTCAACAGAGAAGTGAAGAAATGAAATAATGGATTTAGAAAAGGGCATGATGCTGAAGAAAAATAACTCACCAAGACAAGCGTGTGATTTAATTAAACCTGAATGAAACTGGTATGGAATAAGAAAATTTCTTCATTTCAAATAAAAACCACATTACATGTACTTTCACTCATGAGGTATTTCTTAATTACACATTAGGCTAATAAATGAAAAACAATGAAATCCCTTCAAAAACACCAAACTGTATGAACACCAATTGAAGGTTTGAAGGTTCTGGTAACTACAAAACAATAGAATTAAGTATCAGATTTCCCTGAACCATTTATTTTGACACTTGGCATAAATAGCAGATAAAGAAGCTAAAAAAAATTTATCCAATTTAGGATTAAAATTAAACTCCACCAAATTCCATAGGGGTGAGCTATAAATTTGGTTTGGATATAATATTACATTTTGGAGCTACCTGCATGTACATAATTTTAATTATGAGGGATTATGAGTGATTTCTTTAAGGACCTAAAATTTCATTTTTAATAAAATAGGTATACTATTTATTTAAAACTACTCTCATTATACAAAGTGGAATACATTTTAGAACAATTATGGCAATCTCATCTTTTTACTATAAACCAGAAACTTACTTGTGGAGGAATGATGTTTTCAATACTGATACCCACATACACCAAGCGTTCTTTCCTTTAAAAAGTGAAAAACAAGCATATGAACAAAATGAGATTTGCTAAAAATAAAACTTATGAAAACAATACAACACAGAGACTACTAACATTACTATTTCATGGTAATAGCAGAGGCTATGGTATCTGTAAAACTTACAGTACTGGTATCTGTGGGAGGCACAAAACTTCCTAAAGGTATGAAAATTCTAGCTTTTAGAAGTGACCTGTACAGAGGGAACGGGGTGGGAGGTTCAGTAGAAAAGGGTAAGGGGATTCAGAAGTACAAACTCACAGTTATGGAACAAGTCAGGGGATGTACAGGAGGGAACGGAGTCAATAATATCACAATTATGTATGCTGACTGATGGTTATTACATTTATTTTAAACACTGTAGTGATCACTTTGTAAGGTATATAAATGTTGAATCACTACCTTGTACACCTGAAACTAATAATATTTTATGTCAACCATAGTTAAAAGCAAGTATTTTTTAAAAAGTGAAATAAAACCCGTAACTGAAATAGACAGTGAAAACTTCATGAAGAATCATGCTGTAACTCACTGATAAAAGTGATCAGATGAACAGCCAGCTGTGACTGAGTAAAGTAGATCTTTGTCATGCGGGAAGTTTTTAGTAATACCATATGGGTGTACACACGGCTACAATCTCATGACAGTAATTATCACTATAACAATAGCTCTATATAAGAGAACCACATCAAGGTCCCAGTGAATGACATCAAGACCATTCACTCTGCGCTGACAGTGAAGACCAAAAGCAATGTAGCCACGTGGACCTGTACTCTAGGATGCTACCTTAACTGGCCTAAAATACTAATTGGCCTAAGGATATCTTCATGTGGATTTAGAAGACTAATGACAATCTCATAGTTTCATTTCAAAGAAACAAAAGTTTTGTTGATTTCGATTCAATAAATTTTACATAACAAATTTCTGTATACAGCTGGTGCTTTTTTCTCCCTTTCTTCCCAAGTTAATTTGATTCACTGAGGACAGCTAAGCTCCTACATGCACGCCAGTATACGGTGAACTGAATAGAAGTATGAAAGGCAAAAACAGTACTAGCTGAAATTCACAGGGAAGGCTTCAGGGATAAGTCAGAACTTAAGCTCTCTCTGTTATTAAATATGTTTGACATGTCCGTGCTTACACTAACCAAGTTTATTGTGATACCAGTGTCCTTCTTTACACCTCAAAATCTCACTTCCATGTGACCATTATTTCTCTCCTTAACTCAATGGAAAGAAAGTTATATTCATATTAGGTCATATTTTGTCAGGCTTGGAAATCCAAAGGTAGGACATGGTTCTTGCCCTCAACATTATTAACAGCTAACTATTGTCCAAAATGAACAAGTACAATGGAAACATGAAAAAGAGATTCTGAAAAAGAGCTGAGAAATTTAGGAAGGCTTTATAAACTTGAGTAGAATCTTGGAGGCAGGAATGGTTTCTCATCAAGGCTTTCTCTTGCTTAGTAATCTTATGGAAAGATACATCTTCTGCCCCTCCATTTCAAGGCCTGCTCAATGGTCACATGGGGCTCAGACTTGAGCATTACCTATAAATTTCCTGCTGAAATTTCTATTTCAGGGATCCTATTCTCTGACTTCTACTGGCTCACTTTCCAGCTCACTCACTCTGGTACACTGATTTCAACAACTCCCTGACTCCAGGAGGCCCTCTATCCATTGAGCCTACCCTCTTTTCACTGTCCATCACTCCCTTCGTGTCCTTGCTTCCCCCTTACCTGGCTTAGACTCCATGGTCCATCATTATAAATACTCCTTTGTATACACTTTCAATTCCTTGTCTCTTTCTCTCCTTCCCTCTGTTATATTACCTGGAAAATTCCAACCCTGAGTAAATCCAACTCTCTACTAGCAAAGCACTAGTAATAGTATTCTGGAAGTATAGAACTATTTGAATTCCCAAATAATTTCTGGTCCCAAGTTCTGAAAGGGATGTTTACAAATCAGTTCAATGGACTTCTGAAACATCCAATTTCACAGAGCATCACAGCTCCATCTCTGTAGATAGTTGCTGCTAGTCACTAATCACTCATTGACACATCCTTCTTTTCCATCGAACTACATAGAGCCTTTTAAGGTAGAGACCACATAATATACTCCATGTTGATTATATTGCCTGGTACAAAGGAGGTGCTCAATACATGTTGGATAAATGTTGTATAAAGGCATGAACAGAGCAAAGACGCTCTTGTTCTATGATATAGAGAGTGAGCAAGATGCTTACTTTCTTCTTCTCAGTTGCTAGGATGAGTGCTACAGAAACTAGTTTTTAAAAAGATAGTTTAAAAAGTATAAATACAAATGCTCACTTTCAAAAACAGATGAAGCCACCTGGAATTTAATAGTTAATAAATGTATTATTTATTTTAGAATCATATCTATTTTGATATGTAGAGCTCCTAAGATTCATATATACAAGCATCATAGGAGCTATAAATAATGAAAGCTTTGTTAACCACATTATTTGGGAGAATTAACAAACAGCAACAATGCAGTTAACTGGCCTTTGTGCCAGGTTGGTCTCCCTATATAACAATAACTTTGCTCTGCTTTCTGTGATCCAATTTCATAGGGTTTAGTGTGTGATCTAAAGCCACAATTACACTTGTCCTCATAAAGAATGACATTTCAGTAAACATGATTACCAAGAGTAAAAGAGAAGCAAATAATCTAGTAAATAGGAGACCAACAGTTTAAACAAATGCTGTGGCACATTTAACATAACTTCTAAAATTAAAAGTATTTCTTAATTGTAGCAGCATGGCCACATCTAAAAGATATAGCATCATAGGCCTCCAAAGAATAAGGAGATATAATTGGAGTAGTAAACAAATTCTTAGTGGTTGATATTCTTGCCTTTTTTTTTTCTATTGTTTATTTTTTTCACTTTTAACTTGGTGGCTTATCCAGGTTCCACATTCTTGCTTGACCCACTTCTGTCTCCTCTTTACTTCTCAAAGGCACTGCAGGAAGCAGGCAGGATAAGGAAAAAGACAAAATATAAATTCAGACACGCCAAGTCTTAAAATCTGACTTTGGCAGAGTCCCAAGGCCACACTGAACTGTTCGGGCACTTTTCTCTAAGCAACATAAACAGTTCCATCATCCTGTCATTCATCTTTCTTCTCCAGCATAATTACAAGGTTTTCTCATTTGCATATCAGTTTTTAAAACAACTTAATGCAACTGTGTGCAACTCCGAGTTTAAATGAAAATTTTGATAAATGCAAGTAACTGATGTTAATTTATATAGTCCCCAATGATTAACTTTAAGATAAAGAGTCTGAGGTTCTTTGCTGCACCTTTTTTAAAAATTAAATTTATTGGAGTGACATTGGTTAAGAAGATCAAATAGGTTTCAAGTGTACATTTCTATGATACATGATCTATACATTGTATGGTACAACATCCTTGCCTTTTGGAGAGAATACATTTTCTTCCAAGCTCTTAAAGAGTAAGATTATTAGCTATCAGCATTGCTGAGTCAAATCAGCTTCAGAAGATGAGAGCACTGCTCATTTCACAGGACAGGTCGATTTCTGAAAGACTACAGCACAGGGACAATCTGATTTTCAATTATGATTTAATTTGAAGCACCTGTAGGTAGATCTTTTCCAGTATGAAAAATAAAAAACAGGAGCAACTCTGCACATCACGACAGGCCGAATAATTTTATACAGGACTATTACACAGTTTCTAAATACAAAAGTATTTAGACAATGGATTTTTAAAAAACTAAGCACTTTCATCTCCTATTCAATTTGAGAGATTAACTTTGCCTTTAAATTAAATACCATCCATTATATAAGGCAAAACTTAGTAGTTAAGAAAAAAACAGGATTTGGAGGCTGAACCCATTTTTAAGATTCTCCTTTGCATAAAGTGGTGAGATTGTGGAATGACCCAACAAGCTAAACCTGGTGGGGGAAACTATGTGATAGCTGGTAAAGGTAAAGTAGCAGCAAATGGAGATGATAGGGCCAATAGGAAACACTGTTTAGATTATTTCATGCTCTGTACTAATGAGCACCAAGTTCTGATTAATACCTCAAACTTCTCTTTAACACCTCCACTTTATTATCAGAACTGCCCTATTTCAGGCCTCATTGGCTCTTGTAGACTCTACTGCAAAAGCCTCAATTCTAATTTCTTCTTCTTACTGTTACCAGGGTGTTTTTCCTGAAATAAATATCTGATTATGGCCCTGGCTGGTGTGGTTCAGTGGACTGAGCACTGGCCTGCAAACTAAAGACTTGCTAGTTTGATTCCCAGTTAGGGCACATGGCTGGGTTGCAGGCCAGGTCCCCAGCTGGGGGCATGTGGGAGGTAACCACACATGAATGTTTCTCTCCCTTTCTTTCTCCTTCCCTCCCCCTATCTAAAAATAAATAAAATCTTTTTAAAATCTGATTCTACACACCCCTCCTTTGATGGCTTCCCCACTGCCTATACAAAATAACCTGAATTCCATAACAAGCTATGCAAAGCTGTTCACAATTTGGTTTGGCCTCAGTCTGCTTTTAGAGATTCTTCTGCCACTCTTATGCTCTCACTTTTACACTGTCTTTGCTCACATTTGTGCTCTTTGCCTAAAATGTCCCTTCTCTGCATGCCCACGGGTATAACCACAAGTTAGCTTCCAAGGACATCCCTGATAAGCCCAATCCCTAGAACTCAAATTCCCTTCACAATATTCTTATACTGCTCTGAACAGACCTCAACTTGACCACTTAATTGTATTGCTGGCTCCTACATCTGTATTCTGATAGAGGGTGACCTCCAAGTAAGCGGGAGCTTTGTCTTACTCATCTTTTCTCTTCAGTTTGGTACACAGTAGGTATAAATGTATGTTTCACAATAGATTAATCAAAGTAGTACAAGTAAATATAAGTATAAACATGCTGTCTTGATTCTAAGCCTTCTTTTAGAGATTAGGCTCAACTCCAATTTTATTTCCTCCAAGAAGCCTTCTCAACTGCTTTAGACCACGCACACTAAAGGCTTCTTAGTATGCCTTTACAGTAAGTGAAGGGAGGCTTCTTTTACAGTCAGTGGGACGCAGTTCAGCATTTAAATGCACTTTATGTCACTTGTGTGATTTCTCTACCCACCCAAAGATATGACATGGGCAACTAAATTGTACACCAGTTCTTAGAGTTTCCTTGTACTCACTCCACACGTAGGTATATATCCCCCACAATACTTGGACCAATATTTATTCAGAGAAGGTTCTGATAAATATTTTAGATCAGGGATTGGCAAACTTTCCCTGTAAAAGGACAGATAGTAAATTACGCTTGGTGGGTCACAGGGTTCCTGGTGTAATTACTAAACGCTGCTGTTGTGGGACAAAAGAAGCCACAGACAGTACATAATTAAGTGAGTGTGGCAGTGTTCCAATAAAACTTTAAGGACAATGAAATCTGAATATATAATTTTCATGTGTCATGAAATATGACCATTGTTTTGATCTTTTTCCAATTATTTAAAAACAATAAAAACATCCTTAAGTAGCAAGCAGTACGAAAACGTGAGGCAGGCCAGATTCAGCCCACAGGTCACAGTTTGCCAATCCCCGCTTTAGACAGACACACCAATCTATACTCTAAGACAGTTCTGCGATCCGATTCCCAAGTGAAATATTAGCACACATATCACAATACCTGCGTTCAGCACGCTCCTTCTTCTTTAAGGCAACATCTAAATCTTGCAATTGTTCCTCTAACTTCTCACACAGTAGTTTCTGAAACAGCCAAAAGATGAATACTATTTTAACACCTTTCCACAATCATCACTTGCATATTAGCACATAGATACCATGCTATGAGTTGATAAGGGGCCATGTCATGAGTGAACACTGAAATGTTCCTTGTATTTAATTAAATAAAGTGTTGCCTCAACTTCCATTGAATTGAAGATGAGCACAGTATCTTTAAAGTAATGCACATATTAGAGAAACTTAGAACCCTGCCAGAAAACACATGCCATGCCTATCTTGTTGGCAGAAATCAATGTTTAAAATAGCATTTGGTTCAACATGTATGCATGACAGTGATTACAATTTTTAAAAATCCTAAGACATTTTTAAGGGAGAGGGTTATATGTACAATAAAGTATAATAGTGTAAATCACTAGTTTTAAAAAAGAGAAAGAAAAAAACTTACAAAATCATGCCACATGGTTGCTGGGTCAAAATAGAGCTAAAGAATGTAACTGCTAATGCTGTGCTAAAGCCACAGAAGTTCACTTCACTGGGAAGTGCAATACAGCCCATCATTTTTAAACCAAAATTTTTTTACAAAAATTAGTTCTTCTGAGAATTGCTTTGGAAAAAAATTCAAGGAAGACTTAAGTGATAATAATAAAGGGTAACCTTTTCAACAGTCTCTAATTTCACAGAAATTTAAACAAGAGGTAGACCACATTTACAAATAGTTTTAAAGATTTAAAATGGTTAGTAGCTGCCAAGAAGTATTACTAATTCGAATATAAAACCAAAGACTGGGCAAAGAGAGGTATACTGGGTCCTACATGTTGGCAAGGCGGGCAGAACCACTCTCCATCGGGGATGATCATCAGCGGGGGACGGAGGCAGGCCGTGTGGTACCCACTGTCACAGGAGTCACAGAGAAGAATCTGAAAGAAACCGGATATTAGTATCAACCTAGCCCTGTGATTAAAATTCAATGACTCGAATTAAAATATTTTAAGACTATTTCTTAGTATAGTACTAAGAAATACTGAGAAATATAGTATAGTACTTAGTATAGTACTAAGAAATATATGCTTTACTTGCATAAAGTATAATTTAAAAAGCTATAATTAGGGATCTAATATGCCATTTAAAAAATTATGAAATGAAACACTAAGAAAATGTTAAACTACAAAATTAAGTGAAAAATAGCAAGTCTTTCCCAAAGTAATTACAATCCTTTTCTAGTGTGCCATGAGGGCTTTACCAATAGATTTTTTTATAACAGAGTTTTACAGCTCAAGTATCACAAACTATCCTACCACACGTAGAACTTTAAAAATACAAATAATTTCCACTTTTAATAGCAATTCAATTACCAATCTGTGACAATGACTCATGGTTCTTTTTATCATGTAAATTCAAATATGGAAGGAATTGCAGTAAGAGGGGAAGGGAACTGCCCTGGCTGGTGTGGCTCAGTGGATTGAGTGCCAGCCTGCAAACCAAAGGATCGCCAGTTCTATCCCCAGTCAGGGCACATGCCTGGGTTGCAGGTCAGGCCAGGTCCCCAGGAGGAGGTGCTTGAGAGGCAACCACACATTGATGTTTCTTTCCCTCTCTCTCCCTCCCCCGTCTAAAAATAAATGAATCTTTTTAAATAAAGGGGGGGAAGGGAACTGTACTTAGGACCATCATGTTCAAATACAAAGTTGATATTTCTTGCTATTAAAGATGATAAAGTCTCTAGAACTTAAAATGGTGTCTTCAGGAATGTTTGACTTTAAAAAACATTTTATTTTGAAATTTTTTTTAGATTTACAGAACAGTTGCAAAGGTAGTACATAGTTCCCATAAACTCTTTACTCATCTTCCACTAATGTTAATATTTTACATAACCATGGTGCGTTCACCAAAAATAAGAAATTAACATCCATACACTATTATTAACTCAACAACAGACTATATTCAGATTTCACCAGCTTTTTCACTAATCTTTTTTTGATTTTAGGATCCAATCCATGCATTTAATCATGTCTCCTTATGTTCCTCTAACCTGTAACATTTTCCATGTTACTAGTAGTGTTTTGAAGAGTACTAGTCAGAGACTATGTAGACTGCCCCTCAACTTGGGTTCATCTGATGCCCTCTCTTGATTAGAACAAGGTCACGGATTTTAGAGAAGAATCCCATAAAGGTAAAGTGCCCTGCTCACTATGCCATCTGGGGTACATGGTATCAATATGACTTATTACTGGCGAAATTAACCTTGATAACTTGGTTGCAGTACTGTCTTTCGATTTTTACCACTTCAAAGTTACTAATTTTCGCATTCCATACTCTACTTTCATTAGAAGTGGTAGGTCCAGCCCACACTCAAGGGGAGGGAAATTAAGCTCCACTCTCTAGAGGGAGGAGAATCAAAGATTCTTATTTGTAAATACAAAGTAAAACTGCCATAGTAATTAATATTTAGGGGAAAATACATTGAAGCTATACAAATATCCTGTTTCTTAAAGGTTCACCCACTAGTTTTACTACTTATTTCTCTAAATAAGTGCTAATTTTATAAAAAATTTTAATTTATATTAATATTATATATATGAATAATAAGGGATCTTGCTGGCAGTAATTATTACTGTGGTGCTCTAATGGGGACTCTCTATTTCCCTCATGCTTTCTACATTTGTTATTTGGAATTCTTCTGTAAAGAAAATATGTCCCTTATCACGCATTTGTTTATTCAAATTTATTTATATCAGGATAAACAAATAAATATTTATTTTATTCTTTGAGTTATAATATAAAACTATTACTTGTCAAATTCAAATTGTTCTAGGTATGAAAAAAAAAAGCCAAATTGTTCTAGGTATGGACACACTGGGAGCCCTTCCAGGTTGACTATGTCCATAGAATTCATTTGCATCCGTTCTTTTTTTTTTTTTTTTTTAAAGCACTTCCTTACTTTCTAGCACTACAGGATACCCCAAGCATATTTTTTATTTTCCCTGCCAAAGCCTAGGAATCAGCCATATCTCCCAGAAGCCCTGGTTCCTTCCATGGAGAGTGGTATTCAGAAACCAAGACTTGGATGCCGAATGCTCACTGCTTCTAAACTGTTGAAGAGGACAGAGCTAGGAAATATATGTTGGTATAGCAATCCATTTGCAAATATGTCAGTATTAAATAAAGTATGAATTTATACTAATATCTCCAGCTCTAATCCAGCATCACAAGGTTCATTCTAGCCTTTAGCCTCACTTATTTGTAACTTCTTTCTCTGACAATGACAAAGCTGGTTCATATTACCCACACTTCATTCACTTGTTCAAACCTAGTATACATAATTTCTAAATTGCTAGTACATGCCATGATGGGTGGAAGAGGGTAGAATGTGCACACACACATGCAGTGATTTAAAAGTGAAAAAGTACCCTCCCCCTTCTTATACAACCATTTACTGCCAATACTCAGAATTCAGTACTTCAGTTACAGGACTGACGGTTTGATTACACAGGCATATGCAGACAAACCTGGGCACCAGATTCCATTTATCGCATTGTTTCTATGGTAAACCACCATCTAAATTTCAAATACAAAACTAAAAGTAAACTTCCAGAAATCAATGTATCTCTAAAATAATAATTATCTCTATTACTCAATAAAGGTAAAATCCCATAAAAATAAATATTATTATATAAGATTTCCAATCCTCAGCCAATGATCCATTTACTTTGACTAAAACATCTGGAAAATCCCAGAGTTCTATGCTCATCTATGAATTTATTGCTTTTCTGCTATAAGCTCAGTGAGGACAGGGACCATGTCTTTCTATTTCAGGATCATTTCCCTACCACTTACCATACAATAGTTGCTTAACATTTTGATTTGAGGAGTATCTTTAAACACATGGTATAAGAAATCTGCTATTTAGCCCTGGTTGGTGTGGCTCAGTGGATTGAGCATTGGCCTGTGAACCAAAGGGTCTCTGGTTCAATTCCCAGTCTAGGGTACAGGCCAGGGTTGCGGGGCAGGTCCCCAGTAGCAGGTGCATAAGAGGCAACCAGACATTGATGTTTCTCTCTTTCCCCATCCCTTCCCCTCTCTAAAAATAAATAAATAAAATATTTAAAAACAAAAAGAAATCCACTATTTAGGATCTTTAATTTCCAATGATATTTCACTTTGGCACAGTACCCAGCAATGGGATTTTTAGAGCAGTTATTAAGATAACTAAATAAAAATTCTGCATGTATGCCAATTCTGCCATGTATGCCAAGAAGGTGTAACTTTATCTCTTCAATGTCAGTTCTGCTCACCTCATTTTACTTTTCATTTCCTCACACTCTTTTGTCATTGACATCTATTGATACCTCAGTAAAATGCACTCTCTTAGTTTAAAAAGATATCAGGAAATGGCAGGGAAAGGGGACAAGGGTTGGTTTGTACTTGATTTAGAGAGTAGAAAAGACCACTGTCTATCTTTTTTTTGTCTTTTCTCTTCACAAAAATCTGGACCTAAATCTCACAGCCTGATGATTATAAAGATGTTTTCAAGGGCCTTCTCAGTATAATTTCAGCATCTACATTTCTCAGTTTGTGTCATTATCTAGTTCTAAGTTATATCTTTTGAACCCTCTGGAACTAGAGGGATATGATAAACTCCACTGACTTAGTTCCCAGATTTGAGTTTAAAAAAAAAAACAGTAAACCACAAAAAATTTTAACCCAGCACATAACAGATGTGCTAGGCAACTTTACATAACATTAAAAGCAACCCTAAGAACTATACGGTTTAGTTTCCACTTTACAATAAAGATATCAAGATACAGAGAAGAGAGCACCTGGTAAGTGGTGGAAGCAGGATCTGCTGCCAAGTCTGTCTGGTCCATGCTTTTCCCTTCACACCATACTGCTTTCTAGGAAAAAAGAGCCTTGGAGAACCACTTCATATGAATTTTCCAAACTTTAAAGGATCTGAAACTTCTGATCCACCAATTCTACCCATGTAGAAGCATCTTTCTTTGCATTCTTTCTACTTAATAGATGGAGCCTGCCTTTAAAGTCAAATGTATTCAAAAGAACAGAATAGTTAGATAAAATTGGGCATAACAGGAGTGTTTCTTCAATAGGCTCTTTAGAAAGCAATTATGAACTGCAGAAATACACACACGCACACACGCACACATATCTATCTATCTATCTATCTATCTATCTATCTATCTATCTATCTATGTTAGGAACTGGTTTTCCTGATGTACCTTGCCTCTTAAGAATGTACTTCCTGGGTAAGTTCTATGTCAATCCGTCACTATTCTTCTGAATATATCTGGTCTATAATTTATACTCTTACAGTTTTTTCAGAACTGTCTATTTCCTAAAATATAAGGTCCTACTAGGTTAACTACCTGACTTACATGTTGTTATAGAAAGGCAGTAAGTCCTTTAGGCCTTACTTATTTAAAGCCAGTACTTCAGAAATATCATTGTAAGTTAACTTACAGGGAAAGAATAAAAATTTAAAAGAATAGAACAGAACTATTTGAATAATTTCATGTATTTATGAGGCGAGATTAGGAGTGTGTATACTCATGAAAAAAAAAATATCAATACCTAGCCAGGCAGAATGAAAGCAGGAAACTGACCTCCCCAGAATCAGGTTATTTGAAAAACAGAAATGAAGGTTATTTTGCACATACAAGCTCTGCACCATTAAAAATTTCAAATCATGAGCAAACCCAGAAGAGTAAGGCTTCTTTGGAAAACCACAGCATGCCAGAAATATGAGTATTACATACTAGCTCAGGGTGGTTTGGAAGGCCACATTTTTTGCATGGTTCATCATCATCTGCTAGGACAGCTTCTTCACTCTCCTTTTCTTCCTCCTCTTCTGAAGCTGCAGATGATTTTTCACTGTCAGACCCTTCACTTTCATCGTTGCTAGAATATTTCCACCTGCCACGTGTTCGAGAACCAGTCCATCGAACTTTGCCTTTGGTTTTTACCTTGTATAAAATGAAAAATTGAGATAATTTGCTATAAGAGTGTAAAAAGAAAAGGGAAATTATTATAGCTTCTTTATAAATATACCTACTGTTTAATTTTGGTATCTATTTTTATTATTTTTTTCTATTTTGGCAGGTATTATAATAAACACTGTCATATTTTCCCTAGTCATAAAATGCTCTCCCGACATCACTGTAAATGACTGTATAATATACCATCACATAGTTGCATTTACCTAATCCCATACTAACCAGACATTTAGGTAGTTTCCCATTTTTTCACTTTCATAAACAATTGTATTACTGTAAATATAAACTTTTACACACACACCTCAGTGCTTAGGATAAATTCCTCGAAGAGAATTCTGGGTCAAAGGCCATGCACACTTTAAAGGCTCTATAACAGAGCACTGACCATGTTCTTACATTTTGTTATACAAAATTTTAAATTCCCATGTTAAAAGTAAATATAAAAATTTTTAATGGGTCATAAATGCATACAAAAATTGTGACAAACTTAAAAAATATATTATTCAGAGAGTAATTTTATAATGATGTAAACTCCTTTTTATTGCCTGGTTGCACAATTTTTAAATTAATATTTTAATTAATTCCTACAGTGTAAGTCCTCATAAAAGACCAAAATAATTCTAACAGAAGCAAAAGTTTTTTGTAAAGAATTAAAATTTCAGTATTCCAGGGAATAAAGAATCACTTACAATGAGGAATAATCTGATCATTCAAATAAATTCAAAACAAAAGTAGCACTTTTAATTATAACAAATTCCCATAGACTAGCCAAATAATTTTACCAGATTTTTCTTAAAATAAGAGGGTCATCAGAAAAAAATTGTTTTCATAGACTACTATTTAAAATTGGGGAATACAGGCACTCTCATACATATAACGAGAGGGTACATAATGGGGCCATTTTTGGAAATGTGTCGGCAGCTATCAAAACTTAAAATACACATGCCCCTTGACCCAACAATTCCAATTCTAGGAGTCTATTCTAAAGAAATACTCACTCATGTCCAAAATGATCTTCAAAGCAGCATTGCCTGTAATAGTGAAAAATTGGAAACAACCTAAATGTCAATCAATAAGGGAGTAGTCAAATAAACCGAGGTACATCCACACTATGGGATACTATGTGGCCATTAATAACCAAAAGGTAGACTCTCTCCTATGGACATAGAAGAGTTCAGAGACACACTGTTAGGTGAAAAACTCAGAGAAAAAAAAGAACATATTTGATTCAATTTATTTTTAAGTGAATGGATATTTAACAAACATAGACATAAATGTATAAAAAAAGGATTGGAAAACAAACTTAATAGTGCTTATAGGAAATTTTCACTTTTCAATCCTACTGGTTGGGTATTATCTGAATACTTTACAAAGAGAATATATTCCTTTATTGCTCATAATAAAGAAAGAGTTTAAAAGATGATGGGATTATACAGTCCAAACTAAAGTGTCTGGGGATAGCTATTGAGAAAAGACATTTCAAATGCAGAAAGGTGTTTTTTTAAAAAGTTATCTTTGAATGACCTGTTTTGGCCAAAAGCAAAGGCAACAAATACAGCCAGTACACAAATAGAAACAAATATATTTCTAATAGAAATTAAAACTGAGTAAGAGAAATTTTACCTTGCTTACTTTAGAATTTGTATCTTTCTCGATCTTCTTCAAGCTTTCCTTTTTGTCTGTTTTTTGCAAAGCTGCTGATTCTTCTTCTACTTCATCTTCTCCCTCCCCTCTTTTTTTATCAGCTTTCTGATCTCTGATCTCAGCCACTTTTGCTGTGGGTCTAGATATTCTTGGAGACCTCCTCAAAGTACGAACCACATTTGTTTTCTCTTCTTCTTTTTCTGACTTCTCTTGGTTGGTTTCTGGTTCTAGAATTTTGGGAGGAGAATCTGACTTCTTCCGGCTGGATATCCTAATTGTTAATTTGATGCCCTCTTTCTGCCTTTCAGAAGTTATCTCCGCGTTTCCTGGAGCAGTGGCTTCTTCTTCCGGAACCAACTTATATTTAAATTTGCTTTTTGGCACAGAGCCTTTTGTCTCAGTAGAGTCCTCTTCACCAGGGGTCTGGCCATTGTCCGGGTTAACCACTTCTTCCTTCATGGGTTCAGAATCCTCTTTTAAAATTTCTGGGTCTGTTTGTTCCAAGGGCTGACCTTCAGCAGAACTTGTGCTCTGACACTCTACCACTTCTTTTTCTGAGGCTGGTTTCTCACAATGGCCAATCAAGTTAGATGGCGAAGAAGTTTCAACTGCCTCAGGAGAGCCTAGTTTCTCCGATTCAAGAGTACTCTTTGGAACCTCCTCTGGTATTGGACTCAATCTTTGTGTGTCCTTATCAAAAATAGTCTTTTTGGACTTCTCTAACTTTTCAAGACATTCTCGGACTGGTGGGTGCTTATCCTTCTTACTTTTGAGAGATTTCTCTTCAACTTTCACCGTATGGGATTCAGCAGTAGATAAAGCAGTTTGTAAAGAGAGATCTTTTGCCATCTCAGAAGCCTCAAGAGAGGTTTCCATTTCTGGAGGATCACTTTCCTCTACCTGCTCTTTTTGACTCTGGATTTCTAAATCTGCTATTGAACTTTCTCCATCTTTCCCTAAAGGGACCACTACTCTCTCAAGATCAGCTATTTTTATACTGGTTATGACAGAATTTAAGGACTCTGCTCCATTTCCCTCCATCATGACACTTTTATCCTTGGAGGGGCTGCAGCTATCCTCCTTGGTATCATAAAACTTTGTCTCCATTTGTTCTGTCTTAAAATTTGGAGTTAACTTTTCATCACTAACTTCTCCATTTACCAGCTGTTTCCCTTCATGACCCAAAGCTGTGATTGCAGGGATCCTTTTGTAAGTCTCTTCCTCCTGTTTTATTTCATCTTTCAAAAACTCTTTTGTTGGAGTAACTGATTTACACAAAGGTCCTTTGATTGGACTGTCAAAATCATCACTCAGTTTAATTTCTCGTTTTTTTAGTGGTATCTTGGCCTGCTGGTCATTTTTAAGTTTCTCAGTTTCTTCAGAGGACTTCTCAGTAATTTCTTGAGAAGATTTCACACCGACACCAAACTCCAGCCTTTCGGGCTCTAGCTTCTCCATGCTACCTTTGATGTCTTTAGGGTCTGCTCTACATTCCTTCACTTCAACTTTAACGGGTTTGACATTTTCTTTGAAGGAATCACTTTCTTCTTTGATGATCTTTTTTTCCTCACTTTCCAGCAAAGGCTTTTCCAGCTTTACTATTACTGGCAGTTTTACAAGTTCCTTTTCATCTTCTTTTTCTATTTTCATGGTAGTTTCTTCCAGGGAATTGGGTATAGAACGATTTTCTGAGTCTACTGGCTGCTCTTCACTTTTCCGCTTTTCATTTTCCTTCTGTTCCTCTAAAAATCAGAAGAAGTTCACACATGAATCTAAGCATTCAAGATATATAAAATATAAAAGGCTTACCATATAGATTTCCATTTCAAGTTTCTCTCTTAAAAAAGGTGACTTTTGTCACTGGACATTTAACAATAAAAAAATCAAATCTGATGCCCTGGCTGGTGTGGCTCAGTGGATTGAGTGCTGGCCTGCAAGCCAAAGGGTCATTGGTTCAATTCCTGGTCAGGCACATGCCTGGGCTGTGGGTCAGGTCCCCGACTGGGGACATGGAAGAAGCAACCAATCAATCTGTCTCTTGTACACTGCTGTTTCTGTCCCTCTCTTTCTCCCCCCACTTCCACTCTCTCGAACAGTAAATAAATCTTAGAAAAATAAAAATCAAATCTGACAGTGAAGAAAATTACCAGACTCTGAGATATAACCCCTTATTATAAGTATTATTCAGAAAGACTCAGGTTTCTGCTTTACATTTTTAGCTTCAGTATTCCTAGTGGAATGCAAATATTTATACACCTCAAATAATGAAGTCAAGCTCAAAAATATGCAACTAAACATTTCCAAAAGATTGCATTTGTTTGAAAAACTGACAATTGTTCTTCTTTGCAAGTCACTGAGCACTTCGTTTCATTGAGGCAATATGAATAGGCAGAGGGGCAATGTGTGTTTCACTCAGATTATAAAAGTAACAGGATTCTGTACAGAAAATAATGCCCATAATCTTAATACCCAGAGACAATCATTATTTTAGGTTGCTCCCTTCCACTCTTGCATATTTTTGACAAAGTTGTGATCATGTTGCCATTTTTTCCCACTGAAACATTAGTACTTTCTTATGAACTTAAATGCTTTTCCAAATATTGAACTTAATTATATAATACATAACACTTCCCAAAGTGGTTTTATTACAATTTACTTTTATCAGATGCAGATATTAACATTTCAGGAGTTAGTATTTTACAAATAAACTATTAGGTTTATCTGTCAATTCTTTTTACCTTACTGGCTACATATGTCCAACTTTTACAGAGTACCTAACAGTACGAATCAAACCAAAGCCCAACATAGTGACTGGCCTATCTGTAAATAGGACGGCAAGACTGCATATATGCTCGTGCTCAGTTACCGCAGTGTTTTCAGACTTTATTTAGGCACTAATTTTTCTTATAGTTCCCATCACCTTCCCCTATCCTGCCAACTGAAGAGCCTCAATTCTAATCGAAGTTTTACCAAAAATTTTGAACAGTTTCTTGCCAAGTTGATAAACCAAAGTTACGTATTTCATGGGAATAAAATAGAATTGATAGAAGATGAAGTAGGACATGTTTTATACAATAAGAATTCACAGTTCCTTTAAAGAGTGAATTTTTATTATAAATCATCATTTCTCTTATGTTTAATCATGTTGCAAATAAAGAATTCAGGAACCACTGAGAACCATTCAGAACCTGAGATTAGAGTATAAGTATTGCTCCTCTCTCTTTACATTGCTAGTGATTTATACATGCCACTAATAAAATTAAAGACATCACAGTAATTATCTAATTTTATGTCTTCCCTTATTTTAATATCAATGAATAGATTCCTGTTCATTGATACTGGTTTCTATATCAGAAAATTTGATTAAATGAACATCTCAGTTAACAATTAAAATATAGATTAACTTTTTTAATTTTTAATTTTTTAAAAACATTTTATTTATTTATCTTTAGAGGGGAAGGGAAGGAGAGAGGGAGAGAGAGAGAGAAACATCAATGTATGGTTGCCTCTCATGCAACCCCTGCTGGGAACTGGCCCGCAACCCAGGCATGTGCCCTGACTGGGAATCGAACCGCAATCCCTTGGTTCACAGGCCCACGCTCAATCCACTGAGCTACACCAGCCAGGGCTAGATTACCTTTTTTAAAAAACAACTCCACCCACCCTAATACTGTGAGTTTCCTGAACATCATTTCTTCTGTGGTTCAGAAAGTAATGCAGAATTTCATTAAGACTCTGACCCAAGGTAAAATGATGTAACAATATTGTACTGTAAGTATGTATGTGATAAATAGGTCATATTGGCAACCACTTTATTGTGTGTGTGTCAAAGTCACATGATGCATACCTTAAATTTACACAATATTACATGCAAATAGATCCAATGAAAAAAGACACCTATGTTTTTATTTGGTGGTGGTAAGTGAGAAAGTTTCTTCAGTGTAGACTGATTTTGATTTCAGTAACAACATGACCACATACAATGAGGAGTAACATTAGAACCACGACCTCTAGGCTCACTAATCTGAATGCAGCTAGTGGTCTGTCTATGAGCATGTCACAAACTCTCTAATCCTCCTTTCTTCATCTAAAGAAAAAGCAGCTGGACTAAGTTCCTTCGCTAACTTGTATTTCTCTCAATCAAGGGAAACTTTACACACAATAATAACTATTAAAAAGGTCATTTTCTCATGCAAGCGTTTCCCTCAAGTTTTTTTGTCAGAAGAAAACTATAAAAGAAGATGCAAATGAGTTTGAGACATGAAATGATGTGACAAAACTCAAGGAAAAGTAAACTTCAAACATCACAATGGAGCAGCAACAGCACTTGATAAACTTGTTTTTAAAGCCAATTCATTCATTCACTCAACAAATATTTATTGATCACCTACTATGTGCTTTCCCAACTATCCCCACCAGAATCAGTGTGTAGTGAGACAATGAATGCTCTACATAAGCCCACAGTGAAGGACACTGTACAGCTCTTCTTTTTCCCTAACATAACTTTGACTTTGTTCAGGAGAGTACTTGCCCTAAAACTTTTTATTTGGAATGCAAAATGATGATGTTCCCATTCCATCATGTCTGTATTAGTAATTTGCTGGAATAAGTTCTACAAAAACAAACTTTACTAATTTATTGTTCTGCCATACAGTAGTACATTTCATATAGAAACAGTGGGATGAGTGCTTAATCCTTTTCATTCATATAAGTTTTCAAAATAATTCAGTCCCAATGGCATACTTCAAATGTAACCAGTTTGACTTTTAAATACCATAATAAAATCATGGATTTAAGACATGATCAAGGTGTTTTAACCCATTACACTCATTATCCTTGTTAATGCTTGAATTGTCCTATATTTGGCAGTGGGAACCTCTTTTAGTTGGCTCTTCAGTCTTTTCAATGTGACTCTGATGGTGCCCATACTACCTGAAAGACAAATGTCTTGGTTCCTTATGTCCTAGCGCTGGAATCAGCCACTTTTCCAAGAAGCCTTGTTTTACTTTAGTGAGATACTAAACTTCAAGATCACAATCTGGACACTAGGGATGCTCACTGCTATTGAGATGGCCACTGTCTCTCAGTCTATTTGGTAGACAGAGCTAGAAAATACATGTATATATTTTTAAATAAAAATAGCTCATGAGTTCAGAATATGATTTCAGACAAAATGGCTGCCCCCGTGCCAAGGGGTTGTTTTGGTTAGCTAGGGGTTTAGGATGGTGGTTGTGGCAGCCAGGCTCGGTGACTCAGTTCATAGCTGCAGTTCCAGTGAGAAGCAAAAAATGCTTCACACCTCCTACTTACGAACCCAAACACAAATAAGAAAGGAGTTTATAGAACATGCTCAGAAAGCAGGAGTGGTCATTCCTCCACGACGTTTAGAGTGCCCCATACATCTGGCCTGTACAGCTGATATCTTTGACATCTATGTTCCTCCAGAGGGTGATACTCATGTGTCATCTGTTTCAAAGGAACAACTGGCATAAAAAACGGAGCAATTGCAGAAGAATGTAGCATCACAACTGTCAATATGGAAGAGAATATGATGCTAATTTTAAAATAAAGGACTTCCCTGAAAAAGCTAAGGATATCTTCATTGAAGCTCACCTTTGTCTAAACTCACACCGTAACCAACTTCATACCTTGGCAACAGAAAACTATTTTCCAACTTCAGCCATCTATGACAAGTTTGGCAGACTGATGTATAGACTAGAAGGGGTGTCCAACTTTTTGGTGTCTCTGGGCCACACTGGAAGAAGAAGAGTTGTCTTGGGCCACACGTTAAATACACAAACACTAACGAAAACTGATGAGCAAAAAAAGGGTTTTAACTAAATTTACGATTTTGTGTTGGTTTGCATTCACAGGCATTCATGCAGCCCGCAGGCTGCAGGTTGGACACCCTGCTAGAAGATGTGCCCAAGGATGTCCTGGGGTATGTTGTCTTTGAACAGCATCTGACAAACCCATATGGGAGCTGGAGAATACACGGCAAGACTGTCCCTCCAAGGACAACCCCTCAATAGCCCATCCATAGACGGCAATGATCCCTGGTCCGAGCTGAAACCCTGGGAAGACTATGAACAGCTACAACGAGAGGCCCATAAGCCTCAGCTAGCCTGATGGCAGAAGTGATTCCTGGGGTGAAGTGTGGGTGATCAGGTCCTAGCCAGGAGTTGTGAAGTCCCATCTCCATCATGCTGCAGAAAAAACGACCTCTGTTCTCTCCTTCCCGCTTGGTTCTCTCCAGCAGTCTCATCCTTGGTAACCCAGATGATGGCTGGGCCCAGGTGCTATTAAGTTTTATATCTACCTTCTGGGTCTAGATGAAAGACACTTTGTTTCAGAGGACATCTGACACCAATCTTTCCCACAGTAGGGACTGTCAGGAGCAAACTAGTAGAATTTTCTTATCAGAGGACAGGGTTCAGAGTTTGAAATAAAACACTCTCAAGTGTTCTGGGTCAATTCTGGTGGGTTCTGTCCATATTCCCCGGTTCAGGTTAGAAGCAGACCAGCCTTCAAATGGCAGAAATGAGAGACAGGCTTAACTGAGAGTGATGTGATATCCAGGAAATCCAGAGTTGGGAAAATAATTAGTGTTTATATGGGGTGGTATCAGTTAAAGGGGTCTTTTCTCAAATACTGACTCACTAAATCAGCATCTGCATTTCACAGAAGAATGTAAATACAAAGGAATAATTTATCGCCCTCCTCCAAAAGAATACTATTTCAGTGTTTCCTTAACTTTTTCCTTATTATATCTTATTTCTTTTTCCCACACTGAAAAATCCTGCTTTTCAAATGTGTTATGTCCTGGAAGAGAGCTTTGGCTGAAGAGGTTTGAGAACCCCTACAGCGCAGCGCGCCACAGCTCCTTAAGGCCTTAGTTCCACACACTGTCTACAGTTTTCAATTTTGCTGTCAGTATGTTCCTTTAATGAGAGGATGTGCAGCTTAGAAAACCATGCAGTTCCACTTTCCCAAAACATAGATAACTTAAGTTTTCTCCTTCTTAGTCAAGCCACAAGTCAGAAAAAACAATCCAACAGTTTCTCTAATCATAAGATTTCCTTTGCTTTTCTTTTTCTCTCTTTCTTCTTCCTTTCTTACTTTCCTCCCTCCTTCCCTCCCCAATTAGCACAAATCTTTCACATAAGCAGCACTGTGGTCTGTGTCCTATTGTTCATGACGTAAAAATAAAAGAAATGCAAACTTCAATGTATTTTTTTGTCCTTTTTATTTGCTATTTAAGTCAGGACTGATGTGAAGAAGGAATGATAGGACTTTCAAAAACAATACATTTTCTCTTTTTTTTCCTATAAAGGAAACCACTTAAGCTATCATAACAAGGTAACAATGACAGCTATATTTTTCTGGTCTCTGTATTTGTCTGAAGTAAAGCACTATTTAACATGGTAATAAAAATAGTGGGTTATTTTGCATCCACAGCATTTTGAAACCTACACATAAATCTCTAGATTATACCCTTTTATCATATCAAAATATTTCTTTGTGGCTGTAGCAATTAGTAGTCACCTTCTACAGAAGGGGTTATGATCTCTAATGGCTACAGAGGCCAGGCAGGTAATATAAATGAAGAGTGGGCAGCGAGTAAGAAAAACAAAATGCCAGAAATATTAAGTAAATTCTATTTTTACTGAACATAATACAAATATGTATAATGCTGGTGATTACATTTCAAATTGAAAAAGCCTACATAATTTTTATATTTTGTTTCATAATTCATTATTCCTTTGATTTGGATCAGAAAAACGTTTTTATTTTTTAGCCATGATCACAACACGGGATCTGGTACTCAGCACTGCTGCACGCAACACAGAGGGCAGAGTTTACACTGTGTTCTGAGCAGCTCATGATGCAGGCATTGTCGAGCACTGACAGGATGTTCAGGAACCGTTTTGTACGCAGCGCATCTACTCTCAGGATATTCACACAATTTTTGTAATTGAATGGCATCATTACTTAGTTTTCAGTACTATATTAGTAAACTTTGTTTTAGTAATTTATCCTGTATTCTTCATTCTACTCTATCAGTATTACTTAAGGCAATACTTAAGCAATATTAATTATTTCCATCTTAAGTTTGAAGTCTGAGAACCTATTTCAGAATTAAGGCCATCATATCCCTTTCCAGATGCCAAGTGCAGTGTAGGAAAGTGGGTCAGATTATTCCTTATCTACTTCATTTCCTATTAAACCAATTTGATTAAAAAAATAAATCCACCTAAAATATTGCAATATCAAAAGTGTTCCAATTGGTACTGCCAACCTAATAAAGTAAGTCTTTGGGAAAATATTTATTGATGAGATATGGATTTTTCCCTGAATCACATTAAAGAATCATAATCCACCCCCTCCACCTCTTCCCTGGCCTGCCACTTCCTGGCACCAAACCATGACTAAGCCCCATGGACTAAGAAAAAGGCTTTTCTCCTGAGAGCTTGGCTACTGATTATGTTTTGCTCCCTTACCCCTGTCACCTTAAAAAAAAAAAAGGGGGGGGGAATGTCAACTAGGTCACTAAGCAACAGTGCTCATGATATCAATGACCTCCAATTGATAAATAGCATCTTAACTACAAAAAATATATATAAATACATGATGCAGACGCCTTCATTGGGCCTCTCCTGAATACAGTGACTCTCTGGGCATTGGGACCCTGGAATGTATGCCTATAAAGTTTGTTATAAGAGATAGTGGCTTGTGTGGAAAATGGGGCTTTTAAGACAATGTAGCTTCTGTACCTGCTTAGTAAGAATCCCGTATACTTGCTCTTGAAGCTGCCGCCTGGGAGAAGACAGTTTTGCCGTATGAGATGGTGTGGTGATATGAACTGCTGCTAAACTGCAGCAAAGACTACTCCCGCTGGCAAGCTCGGACTCCTGCCCTACACTGACCTCTCAGTGGACTGATGCTAAGTGTGGTCTCTAACAGTTGTGAGTCTGAATGCTTAGATGAACCTAAGAAGAGGCCTGATGTAAGGTACGGATTTTTCCCTAAATTACGTTGAAACGTTATAACCGTCACCCACCCCTTCCTGACACCAAACCATGACTAAGGACTAAGCTTATCCAGTTCCAGGACCTGACAGATATAACTTTTTAAAAAGATTTTATTTATTTATTTTTAGAGGGAGAAGGGGGGAAATACATCAATGCATGGTTGCATCTCACGTGGCCCCCACTGGGAACCTGGCCCACAACCCAGGCATGTGCCCTGACTGGGATTCGAACTGGTGACCCTTTGGTTTGCAGCCCACACTCAATCCACTGAGCGATACCAGTAAGGGACATGTTTAACTTTTTAATACAAAGAATATCTGGATAACAATGCAATGAAGTAACTTTTTTGTGGCTAGAAGTCATCACCTAGAATTTAAGCTTTTTATCAGATATTATGCTCACAATGGTCAAAGGAGGATCCTATTGAGGTTACTTTTTCTAAGTATGACCTATCAACATTTACAGTTAAGACTTTTTCTACAATACACAAAAAAGTATTTCCTAGAGTTGGCTCATTGAAGATCCATATCCAAATCAACTCTCATCATTAAAATAAAAATCTCAACCTACAAATTAAAAACTCATTATGGGAAATATCATTAATATCTGTGCTTTCATCAGCTACAATAGAAAATATGACAAATGACTTAACTTCTTGTCCCACTTGTTCCTAGTAATCTATGAGTATTTCCAATTGTACTTTCATATGCAAATGTTCATTCTAGTTTAATAAACTTTCTTCATGGCACTCAAACTCAATAGCTAAACAAAAAGGTTTTAATATACGTGCAATATTTTTTTCTTAATATGTAACTGCTCATCATAGCATTCAAAAACTAATTTCCTTAAAATTTCAGTTCTCACCCTTTCCTCCAATCTCTCCATCAGATTATCTTTCCCCATTATCTATCATACTCCTTACTATGGTTTATTTCATACTATTACAAATATGAACTCAATTATGCCCACCCCCAAATTCGTGTTAAAGCCCCAATTTTTAATGTGATATTTGGACACTGGGTGTTTATACTGTGGTAATTGTGGTTAAATGAGGTCAGAAGGATGGGGCCTTAATCCAAATAGGGCTGATACCCTTATAAGAGGAAGAGCCCTGGGCAGTGTGGCTCAGTTGGTTGGGCATTGTCCTGCAAAGCAAAAGGTCATCGGTTGGATTCCTGGTCAGGGCACAGGCCTGGGTAGTGGGTTCAGTCCCTGGTCAGGGTGCATATGAAAGACAACCGATAGATGTTTATCTCCCTCTCCCTCTCTTAAAAATAAAAAAATTGGAAAATAAAAAATTAAACAAAGAGGAAGAAACAGCAGATTACTCTCTTTCCACACATACAAACAGAAGAGGCCATGTAAAGACACAGAAAGAAGGTGGTCACCTACACTCCAGGAAGAAAGCCCTCACCAGAAACTGAGTCTGTGGGTACCATCTGGAACTTCTACCCTCTAGAACTATGAGAAAATAAACTTGTTCTTTAAGCCCCCAAATCTGGTATACTGTTATGACAGACAGGATAGACTAATACACTACATTAAATTATATTATTTTGCCATGTTAAATTTAAGCTTTATATCAGATAAGCTAATAATGGCCGCAAGAGGATCAGCTATAGGTTACTTCACTTATTGTAACAGTAGGAATATTCTACACTTCTGCAAAAAATCAGCCTCCTTCCAGTTTTCTTAGTGTATGAATATAATAAATTGTTTCCACTTTAACTATATGAGGAAAACAAAATTTAAGTACTAGGCCAAGCAACTGAGGACTAAGGCCAATTTCAGGGGACACAAGAGAGAACTACAGCAAACAGGAGAACATGAGGCCTACCGCGGAGGGTTAGCCACTGCTGACACAGAGAAAGTATGGCCCATAGTTACCACTCTTCTAATTTTCAATTTGTAATGTTGACGGGAAATTCAAATTTAAAAAATACACATGTGAAAACATATGCTCCCACAAAATTTCATACATGAGTGCTCACAGAAGCACTATTCCTAAGGGCCAAAATGTGGAAACAAGCCAAATACCTTTCAATTCATGAATGGATAAACAGAATAATGGGACATGATCTGGTCACAGAAAGGAATGAGGTACTGACACATGCTACAACATGGCTAACCCCTGACAACATTATGCCAAGTAAAAGGAGCCAGACATCAAAGGCCATACATTATATAATTCCATTTACATGAAACAATAAAATAGGCAAATTTACAAAGAAGTAGATGAGAGGCTTTCTGGGGCTAGGGGTAGGGAAATATGGCAAGTGATTGCTTAAATGTCACAGGGTTTCTTTGTGGGGTGATGAAGATGGCCTGGAATCAGACAATGGCTATGGTTTTACAATACTGTGAAGATACTAAAATCCACTGAATGAAAATGGAGAATTTCATCTTTTTTTTAAACAAAGAAGCACTGTACAGACTGAAATAAATATGTTTGCAGGTTAAATTAAGTTTTAAGCTGCCAGTATATATACAATTTCTATTTTTTACTAGAGATTCTCAAATGGTACTCTTTTCTTGTTCTTAATGTAGAAAAGTGTATGACTGTAAAAAATTAACAAAAAAAAACAAGTCTTTTTCTAATTAGCATAATAAAACTAAAAGGTTAGGATTTTCCCCAACTTTGTTTTCCCCCTTAAAAGTCTCTCTTAAGTTTAAAGTCCCTTCTAAATTAGAATACACTATTAATGTCGGAGTGAAAACATACATTAAATTTCATAGTGTTCTATAAGCACAGTAACTTCCAGGTAGAGTACCACTAGGATGATATCTTATATCTTAGACAGCAAAGGGCTTAAATGACACTTAATACTCACTTCAAAATCTACTATAGTCTAATAACAATTCAACAAGTATTTGAGAGCTTCAAGCTTGGTAGTACGACTGACCCTAGCATCAGAGCAATAAAAATAGCCCTTCATGAACTGCTAGTGGAACTTAGAAAAGGGGTCAAGATGGGATTCCATATGGCCTAGAATTTCCAGTGAAGAACAGGACTTCAGGGATGTAAGTGCATGATTAAGACTCAGAAGGAATGCCTAGGACAATGGAGTAAATGAAGTCATCCAGATCACCTGGAACCAGCGGTCATGTAAGGAAACGGTAGGAGGTAAGACTAGAAAAATAGACCGAAGACAGTCTATGAGATTCTGGTGCTAGTTTAAGAAATTCAGACTTTTTCAGAAGGCAAGTCTAATTATCTTCTAAACGAAAGTCAATTTTACTTTTTAAGCCATATGATGCTGTTGGTAGTGAGCACTTTTATAGATCACTTTTATAGATAATGCATTTCTCCTTGGAACCCCATACAAAATACAATCTTTTGGTATGATGGGCTGAGTCATCCCTTTTTACCTCCCAAGGTTAGGTAAAGAATGGACATTTACTCATTAAAGAAAAATCTATTTTAACTGTAAGAATAAGAGTGGCTATTTCACTCTTTCTCCAGTTTCTGTTTATTTGTCCTTCTTGTCTGATTTCCAAACAGCCAATCATACTTTTGTCACGTTTTGCCGTACCATTCTAATACATTGGGTATTTTCTAACACTGTTTGCAGCTTTCAAGTTCCCTATCAATAGGCAATGTTTGTTTACATAGGAGAGTAATAAAGATGACAAACCAGAATCACATTTATTTGGTCTTCCTATGGAACAGAACACAATAACCACACTTGAGAGGATGGAGTAAGGGAGAGGCAGGGCTTTGGGGGCTGAGTAAAAATGACTACTCCTCCAAACAATGTGTAAGCACGGCATCAAAAGTGTACAGACTCCACACAGAGTCTGCCCAGGTGTGACCACTGGGTATGTCACTAACAGGCTGTCCCTGGAGAAGTTACTTAAACCTCTCCTTGTCTCACTTCTCTCCCTGAAAGAAGGAAATAGCAATGTATTACCTAATAAAAGGTTGCAAAGATTATATGACAACAGTTTTTATGACTATTGACAATGTTAGTTTTTTTTTCATCCACCCTAGTGTAGGTTTCACAAAAGCAAGGATTTTAATCTGCTTTGTTTAAACTGAACTCCCATGCCCAAAATCACATTTGGCACATAATAGGTGCATTAAGTATTTATTAAATGAACGAATAAGAAATATTTTACTGATAGAGAGAGTAAAAGAAATACTATTTAAAAGGAAGAGAAAAACAAAAAACATTAAATGTCTTGCTTCTCCTCCTATACTTTTTCAAGAGATGTCCTCCCCCACAGACTTTCTCTTACTTGTACTGAGTATTATAACCTCAGCATTAAGTGAGGAATATTTTCAGAAACAGCTGTGTTTGTTTCCAAGCTCAGGAGGAAACAGCCTCTATAGCCTTGCTACTCTAGGTGCCGTCCTCTGACCAGCATCAGCATCATCTAGGTCCTTGTTAAAATGGCAAATCAGCCTTACTCATAACAGGAAGCCTATCAAAATTTGTAAAGTGCAGTTCTAGATCACTCTAGATAAAGCACATAGACCTTACAAAGATCAGGGTTCAAAATCTAGGCTCTTACACTTTATTATCTTTAAGACTTGGAATTTATAAACTTCCCAATTCCTTCATCTGCAAAATTGAAATAGTAAGGGTAATCACCTCCCAGAGCTATGAGAATTAAATGAAAATGCACGTGCAACACTCGGTAGGCTGCAAGGAAAGGAAATGTGTCCACTAAATACTCGCTTCTTTTATTGTTGAAATCCCCCTTCCTCCACTGTAACACTCTACAGTGAAATTTTAGAATTAAATACTCGGAAGAGCTTTACTTTACTGAAGAAATTGTTCATTTTGCTTTTCTTTGTAATTTAAGCTAGAGTCTCCCTTCAAGAACAGTGTGAAATTTAAGTTCACCTAATAGGAATAATTAATTGCCTCTTAAATTTCTATTGTCTTCCCCTCTTTTTCCAATTTATATTCTCTCTGCTCTTAACTTTAATTGTGTATGAGAATAAATAAATACAGGAATAACCAAATTAAATGACCAAATGAACAAATATTGAGTCTAAACTCAGAAGTAATCCTTAAGAAGTACTAATTTTAAAAGTCTAGAAATTCAATAGGCTACTTTAGTAGACTACTTTAGACTAAGCTTACTAAAATAGCCTAACAATTCAATTTTAACACGTAGAAAAGAATTTTTCAAATCAGAAATAAGGCTTACAAATAAAACCACCACAGATACTGAATCCTATAAACACTGGCCAAAGGAGAACAACAATTAGGATTTTTGTTAAAAGCAATGCTTAGTATTTAGAAACATTATATCCTACACTACAGAGTATAATTACTTGTTTTTAAGTAATGCTTACAGCTAGTGGATGATACTATGAATAGTTTTCTCAAAGCAGCAAATAAGGTAAAAACATCCTGCTTTCAGGTTCTCATCGAAACAGTAGAAGAAAACTAAAAGCCAAGGAAGAAAGCATGATAGGGAGAGCAACTTCCTTCCCCTGCCGTTCATGGTATGTTATCCACCAAAAAGTATCAACTAAAAAGATGCTAGACAAAATTTCAATTGTTTTTTTCCTTCTGGAAAGGTTAGGACTTGGTTCTGTCTTCTAGAAAGGTTAGGATTTATCTGCTTAGTTAAGTGAATTAGAAACTCAGTCAGAATATCAGGTTTAATAATTATAATTATTGTAGACCTAAGGAGTTTGTTAGATGAAACCAAAACAAACAAAACAAAAAAACCCCACTAGAAAAACCCCAATAACACTTCACATCCACTAGAATGGCTACTATAAAAAATTAAACAAGCAAACAAAAGCACAAACAAGGGATGGGTAGGAATGTAAAATGTGCAGAGGCTGTTAAAAATGGCATGGTGGATTCTCAAAAAATTAAAAATAGAACTCCCATATGATCCAGCAATACCACTTCTGTGTGTATACGCCAAAGAAGTGAAAGCAAGACTTGAACAGACCTTTGTATATCCATGTGCATAGCAGCATTATTCATAATATTCAAAAAAGTGACCACTGACAGATGAATTAAAAAAATGTGATACATACACACACAATGAAATATTATTCAGTCTTAAAGAGGACGGGAATTCTAACCTGCTACAACATGAATGAACATTGAAGAGATTATGCTCAGTGAAATAAGGCAGTCACATACAGACAAATACTGTATGAATCTCTGATAAAAGGATCCTAGACTTTGTCGAATTCATAGAGACAGAAAGTAGAATAAGTGGCTTCCAGGGGCTGGGGGAGGGGAGAATGAGTTTGTGCTCAACCGGCACAGTTTCAGTTGAGAGAAATGACTGTGGAGATGGATGGTGGTGATGGCTGCAAAACCACGTGAGTGTACTCACTGCCTCGGAATTGTACCCTTAAAAATGATTAAAATAATAAAATTTAAGTTATGCATATTTTACCACAATAAAAGAGTTTGCTAAGTTTCTTCATATTCTTAAATCAGTAAAAGATAGTTTTTATGATTTGAATATTTTCATTTAAATTTCTTAAATGTCCAATATAAAAGAACAAAGTACTCAATTTTCTTCTTGCTTTTCCCCCCCATTAACTGAAATAAAGTTCAACCTCCTTTTATAGGAAGCCCAACAAATTTTCAAATTGAGAAAATTCCAATTTAAATAAAGAGGCGTGAAGAAGAGAGAAGAAATTACAAAACAAAACACACAAAAAAAACCTTGTTTAGGTGTTTCTTCCTCCTTTTTAGTCTCCTCTTCCTCTAAGCTGGGACTTTCCCGGGAAGAGTTGTCTTGTTGGCCGGAGTTTTTCAACAGTACAGGATCAATCTGTGCTTTCAGGAGTGCAAGGGTCTCAGCCAACTCATTTCGATTTCTAAGCGAGGGAAAAAATAAGACATCATAATAATCTTTCTTCTGTTCTGAAGAACTTTCAGAATAGTAATAGAAATTAAAATTTAGGAAGCAAAACACTGGTACAGCTAAACTGAATTAATTTTAAATTTTAAAATAAGTATAGAAATGACAATGTATTAAAATATACTATTCTCTGTATTGATTAGAATGGCAATGCAAAGGTCTGGCTGAAAGGAATAATTAGGAACAAATTAAACAACAATCAAAGTTTTATAATTTTAAAAGTACTATGAAATCTCTAAGGAGTGCAAATCAATATAAAACTTGCTTGAAGTACCATTTCTTTTCAACAGAATGATTCGAGTTCTTGATTTACTTGAAATAAGAACTCTTTTCCACCTACAGAGACAATAACATTTGATATTGTTACAAAATTATGATCCAGGTCTTTCTGAGTAATTATGGCAGAAAGTCAGCTGTAATAACACATTTTGAAAAACCTAACAATTTCGGTTACCGATGCTGTTTTATTAATTATAGTTACAACCACAGTCAGGGAATTCATTTTGAATCAAAAATACAAGAAAATCCCAAATAAATAAGATTCTAATCTACATATTCTCTATTTTTTTTAATATTTTTAAAAGATTTTATTTATTTATTTTTAGAGAAGGGAAGGAAGGGAGAAAGAGAGAAAGAGAAACATCAATGTGTGGTTGCCTCTCATCCGCCCCACACTGGGGACCTGGCCCAAAACCCAGGCATATACCCTGATTGGGAATTGAACAGACGACCTTTTAGGTTGCAGGCTGGTGTGGCTGAATCCACTGAGCCACACCAGCCAGGACTATATTCTCTATTTTTCTACCAAAACTGGAGGTGTGATATGTTCAACTTAAATGCCAATCACAAATAAGAAAACTCAGTTGGATATCTTTCCTGTTCAAATTGGCAGTGTGTAATAGTGAAGATAAAAAAGAAACCCTGGACAAAGAGTTAGAAAACTTAGTTCTACTTCTGCCACTAAGTTAATTAATCAGTACCATGAGCTTCCTATCTGTGTTCTGGAAGGACTCTGTATGCACTTCTAATTCTGTACAATTAGTACTAAGATGAAATCACTTGTTTTCGTACCTGTCATGACATGCATGCCCTGGACCCTCCCACCCTTTTCCACCTTTATTCCAGCTAAATTCTACTGCTTAAGAGCAGGGGCACTGACCCATGAGGTAGGCTCTAAAAACTGTTTAATAAATGAATAAAATCCATGTTCCTAACTAGATGGCTATGGGCCCCTAAACAGGTCATATATCTTCCACCAGGCCTCAGCTTCCTTATCTATAAAATAAGACTGGATTCCCTCGAGTATTATTAAATTGGTCTCCTAAGTAAAGTAATGAAATTGCACTGATGGACATGCTCCAGAAATTAAAATGGCAACCATTTTGCCTTTGTGTATGGGACTGAACACTCAGATTTATACATATTATAAATATGAGCATACCTAATAAAATGAACAGTTTAGAATTTTAATTCTCCAATAGTAGAAGGTCAGATTAAATGCTCTTTAAAGATCCTGTCTGGTAATGCCTCCACTATAAAAAGAATAAAACCTAATGACACAAAATAAATTTATTTTTGGCAAAGTTCCTACCTCTACTTCATTATACCAACCTGCTTCTAATCTGAGGCTCTATCCATTTAATGTTATTACTTCTCATATTTCATTGAGGATTTCATATGTAGTAAGTGCCTCAACCTATTATTTTTTTCAGTCATGCTGGGAGATGCAGAATATACTGAAGTTTTTCACAATACCTATTTCAAAAAGCTTCCAAACATCAGAAGAAAGCCAATATTGCTAGAAAATCCAGGTCAATTATTTCCACTACTCTAAGCAACAAAGGAAGTTAGCAGAAATATTTATTAAGAAATTCCTAAAAGGCTTTTAACCTGACTGTGTTAAAATACAAGCCTAATGTAGTGATTATTATATGAAAACAAAATCCATCCATCTGGATTTTGCCTATTCTAGCATAACAGTTACATTTAGTATGCTAAGTGGTTTTTCAAAAGTCTTAAATTTGGCCCTGACCAGTGTTGCTCAGTTGGGCATTGTCCTGAAAAGTTAAGGGCTGCTGGTTTGATTCCCAGTCAGGGTACATGCATGGGTTGTGGGTTCAGTACCCCGTAAGGGCGTGTACAAGAGGCAACCGATCACTGTTTCTCTCTCTCTTTCCCTCTCTCTAAAAAATATTTTTAAAAAATCATGAATTTGAACTAGTCAAGGAATTTTTATAAATACCCATATATGCAAATTATATGCAACTTTTTACAATTATCTATAGGAACTTTAAGAGTAGATTATGGACTCTATAAACAATTCTGTTGCTTTTCCCTCCCTTCCTCCACTGTGCTATTCTCTTAAAACATTTCTTCACCAAGGCGTATTAAATCAGTTACGTCCCTCCAAAGTACCATGCTCTATTTTAATGTCAGGTGTGTGCACTTCTATTCCCTTAGCCTGGAATGTGTTCCCCCTGGCTAACTCAAATTACTCTTTTAAAGACAAGGGTAGCATGAATAAACAAATGCAGTATATCCATCCAAGGGACTATTATTTACCTAGAAAAAGGAATGAAGTACTGATTCTTAGTAAATACATGAACTTTGAAAACACTGTGCTATCTGAAGGAAGCCAGACACAAAGACCACATGTTGTATGAATCTATACATATGAAATGCCTGGAATAGGCCAATTATAGAAACAAAAAGTAGGCTAGTGGCTGCCACAGGCTGGGAATGGCAGAATGGTGAATAACTGCTAGTGTTTCTTTGTGGGGTGAGAAAAATGTCCTGGAGTTATGGTGGTGATGGCTATACAACCTTGTGAATATCCTAAAAATTACCGAACTGTATTTTTAAAATATGGTTGCTCAGACAAGAATGTAGATATGAAGGGGGTAAGGAATGATCAAACACTAGAGACATCCTGCATAGAGAGCTAACTGGATTTGCTCATAGAGTGCATGTAAAATGAGAGAAGGAAAATGCAAAGATGTGCCTGTAAGACCTTGGATTCAAATACTGAAAAGCTGTGGTTGCTATTAACAGAGATGGGGAAACATGTTAAAGTGGAAAGGGTTAAGAAGCTCAATTTGAGCCCTGACTGGTGTGGCTCAGTGGACTGAGCACCAGACTGGGAAGCAAAGGGTCACCTGTTTGATTCCCACTCAGGGGACATGCCTGGGTTGCAGGCCCAGGTTCCCAGTAGGGGGCACATGAGAGGCAACCACACATTGATGTTTCTTTCTCTTTCTCTCTCCCTTCCCTTCTCTTTAAAAATAAATAAGTAAAATCTTAAAAAAAAAAAAAAGAAGCAGCAGCTCAATTTGAGGCAGACTGATTGATTCTGACGTAACAATTCTAAACTCTTGCATTTTCCTGTCTGTATTGGAAGTTAATCTAGATGTTGGTGAAATGGAGGATATCATCCTAATTATTATATTGTGGAATATAATTTTTCTCAAGAGTTCCTAACAAGTCTAAGGGTTGTTCAGAATTTAAGTTAGTGGCAGGAATTAAACCTTCCAGAGGCAACTAAGCTGACAATCCAATTCAATTTAAAAAATAAAACAAAACAAAAGGACAAAAAGAAGCCAAGGCAAGTGTGGGTTAAATATTTGGTTCTTCCATAGCACGCAGGGACGATCGCCATCGCGGATGACATGTATAGCAGTGTTTTCTCTCTATTTCCCCACACCTCTCTCCCACAATACGGAGAGACTCTTAAGAAATAGCATCATGTCCTTGCATCTCCACAACAGTCTTTAGTAAACACTTGTAATGTAAGATTCCAGGGTCCACCAATAATATTCCATCTTTTTCATAGAATTCCAAACTACCAAGGAAACAAAAAATAAATATAATTGAATGTGGGAGCCACAAAGCTGAAGGAAGGCATTAATGAGTAGTATCAAAAGCAGTGGTGTTAATAACAGAAGTTAACATCAGTGATTACTATGTTTCAGGCACCTCAAGAGTTTTACATAAATTAGTTTATATAATTTCAGTATAACCTAGGTACCGTCATTACCCCCACTTTATAATGAGGAAAGTGAGGAGGCACAGAGAGGGACAGTATTTGCCTGCAGTCACAATTAGTGCATATCAAAGGCAGAACTGAACTTACAGACAGTCTGACTTCAGAGACCATCTTCTTGATCACTGTGCTGTATTAGCAGCATACGGTTTAGAAACATCTTGACAGCGTTTATAATTGTAAGTACATGAAAACTACACTCTTTAGAATTGGCTTTTTGAAAATGTCAATTACAAATTTTAAAAATATTTTTGAAGTATAATCTACATACTTTGCAATGAACGTATCTTAAGCATTTAGTACATCAAATGCAGTTTTGACAAATGCATATACCCATGGAATCCACATCTCAATCAAGATAAGGAATATTATTACCAGAACAAAAAATTCCCTCCTGCCCTGTCTTACTCAATCCCTCACCTCCACAAAAAGCAAGAAGAAATGAGATCAGTTTAGTTAATTCCTAACTGATAATAAATGGAATCAAACAATGTGAACTTTTGGGCTTCTTTCATGAAGCACAATGCCTTTGAGGCAAATACAGCTGCATGCATCCTAGGTCATTTCTTTGTATTGCTTAGTAGCAATACATGTGTGAAAGCTTCTTTATAAATAAAGAAGCTATGAACATTATTATAGAAGACTTTTTGTAAACACATTTCCATTTCTCTAAGGCTGGGTTATGGAGTAACAGTTAATTTAACACTTGAAGAAACTGCCAAACTGTCACCCAAAGTGGTTATACCTTTTAACATACCTACCAGCAAGGTATGAGAGTTCAGGTTAATCCACATTCTTGCTAACATTTGGTGTTGTAAGTTATTTTTATCTTACTTACTCTAGTGGAAGTAAAGTGGTATCTTGAAAAGGAACAGAATATGCCACCCCCAAATGTACCATTTTGGCAAATTATTTTAAATTGAAATGACATGAGAAATAGCTGGCTCAAGAAGGACACTCTGATAGTCCTGTGTGCCCCCGAAAGGAAGAAATAAATCTCCCACGTGAAGGTTCCTGGCCTACGCGAAGAAGGGGCCCTTATCGCCAGGGAGGGACTCCAGGCCGTGAAGGCTGTGTGAAGAAGCCTAGTTACTTCCTCACCGACTCACCGCCCCAAGCCCAAACTTCTTTATCTTGTCAGTTGTTCCCAAGTATATTGTTTCTTTTTCTAAAATGTATAAAAGTTCCTTGATTTGGTTACTTTTTTGAGCCTCATATCTTACTTTGGGGTCTAGTAAATAAAAAAATTAAATTTGCTTTTCCCTCCCTTCTGCTAATGTCTTATGTGAACTTAATTATTAGGCCATCCAGAGAACCTAGGATGGGAAAAGGTAAAAGTTTTCCTCCTCTACAATCTCATTATGATAAAAAATGGAGAATTTTCTGATGAATAATACTTTTTCATGTGAGTATTGACCATATGTTTCTGTCTATAAAGTAACCATGCAACAGTCTGTGCACACAATTTTATCTTCCTTAAAAGACTTGACATAAAAGCACTTTCAGGAGATCATTTCTAATCCTGAAGAATCACCTAATAGAGTCTGGTCTAAGATTTGCTAAAATTCTAGCACAATTAATATTAATAACCAAATACTACCACTTTGTGGTGTTCACAATTTTTTGCTTATCTTTTTTATTCTTAATGAAATTCTCTTGACATAGCCCTGGCGTACATTAATATTACTTTTACAATGCTATTTGATCAGATATAAAAAATACTTTTCTGTACTTTCATTTAGACCTAAAATAGAGATGAAACAGCTGTAACAAATACTACTCTTCCATGGCAATTATTATTTGAACATTAACTAGAACAACTGGACACTGGCTACAGCTTAAATATTTTTGGTTTTGAAACCTATTAGACACTTGCTTAAACTACAGTAACTATGTATGGTGCCACTTGGGAAATATCAAGGGGACTTTAGACCACTGTCTAACCACTAAGAAGTACACCTAAAACCACTACGAAATAAAGCTGAATGAAAAAAAGCATACAAAATTACCATTTTTAAAGATTAAACATCATAAACATATACTGTTAATTTCATATGGTTCAACTGAATTTGGCTAGTTTTACTCTTTTGCAAGTAAATAAATCATATTTACCCTTAAAATATCATTACTTATCATGAATACTTCCTTATCTATACACCTCATATATATTTATATTATAAATTTTACAAGAGACAAATAGAAATGGCTATTTAATAAATGTTTTAAGGCTGTGGTGATGCTATGGTATTACAATTTTTTTGAAACTTTTTTTAGAGTAGTTTTATGTTCACAGCAAAATTGAGAGGAAGATACAGAGTTTTCCCCTATACTCCCTGTTACACAAATTTATATTCACAATATAAATTTATTAATTTAATGAAATAAGGAAACATTAGTGTGACAAGCAGGTGTTTAGAATTTGGCTTTAAATAATGCTACATAGCTCGGAAAAGTTGCCGGGCATGTTGCCTACAGGAATTCACATGTTCATAAAAGTTCTACAAAAAGGTTACAAGTAACTTCGCACCAAGTTCTCTAAAGAAATTTGTGTTAACATGAGAAAACTATGTTCCAGTATTCTACATAAGCATTTGCTTCTGAACACATGCCACGGGTACTATTTTATGTTTATCATAAACAGATTTTTTGTACATGGAAAGATGATTTTTAAAAAGGCAGAAGTCAGGGAATAAAACCTGGAAGAACGATCAAGAATGAGAGAAGTAAAGGACACACCAACGGAATTTTGCCCTTTCCTCTTTTTGCTGATGAATATTTCTTTTATGAAGTGTTTCAATCTTTGGGTTAGAAATGTGAGAAATGCCAACAGTTAATAAGATTGGGAGAAATGGTATAGATTTTTACTGAACATTAGCTATAGTGCTAATATGATTTCTCATATATTTCTCACAACATGTGTATTTGGGGAAGTGTTAACACCCTCACTTTAAAGTGCAGGAGAAGAAAATAGAAAAATTACCGGTAAGTCGCCGGCCTACCGAAGGCAAACAGAAACACAGCACAGATTCAAACACGCTTGTTCATTCTAGACTCTATGCTCTTTCTCTCACATCACGCATTAGGGTACAATATAATTAAAACAGTGTACAAGATATTTTTGCATATATGACTAATCAATAATAATCATAATTATTTTTCTGTCATACTTTCATCATCTACAAAGTATGACAAAGTATCTCTTAAACAAATATGCAAGGATATTTGTGTATTTGATATAGGAAATAACAGAATTGGGGGTAAAACATCATGAACAGAACCTCACTCAATTTATTCACAGTGAGAGATGGTGAGCAAATTTTATTTGAGGACTATTTTGTTTATTTCCATTTAGTAAATTAACTATTATAATATGAAAAAAAGGAGCTTATAAACAATCACCCACAAGCTCATTAAATTCACTTTTATTCTTAAGGATGAAAGCTGAGTTTCCATGACCCAAACAAATATTCTAAATTTCTATGGATTATCTCTTCAAAACTTTAGTAAATAATCACTAATAAAAATCTGCTAAATTCCAAATAAGAAAAAATAGATGAGTTAAAGACAAAAGAGTATTTCATAAGCCAATTGTTATATATCTATTAATTGTCCCTACTTAAGATATAAATCCTGATACTTTCTAAATTAATAAAAACTGAGTATTTATAATGGAAGAAATTCTATATAAGTTGTAAAACACAATATTAGAGACACAAAGATTCTGAATAACAACCTCAGTGTCATTTGTTGATTTTTTTAAAAGTTATATTTCAAGGTTTTACATTAAATGTTTCCATTCAAATATATCTGTTAATATAAACAAGAAACAAGATTTTTAAAAAAGATTATGACAAATAAGTACAATGTTCCTCAGATTTCTTTAGAACTCCAGTAAAAAAATGCACACACAGTAAAAATACATTAAAACATCAAGACAAACTGACCAAGTTAAAATAATTAGGAATAAACAGAAAGTCCTAATAGAAAACTATTATCTAAATAAGAACCAAATGATTTTTAAAAATATTTTTGTCTGACAATGGGTTTTTTGGTACGTACTATCAATGGATTATTACTTGTTAGAATGTGACTTCCTGAAGTACAAAATACATGCTCTGATATGGACCACACTGCTGAATATATTTATTTATCTGACAAATAAGGAATTAAGTGCCTGCTATGGGTATTGTGCTGGGCACTAGGCTAGGTCCTGGAAACCCCCCAACCCCACAAAAAATAGAACTGTATCAGCCTCAGAGACTGAATCTGAAGAAATCACAGTAAGCAAAATACAAATAAATGTAAAAAGATTCTAATAAAAGATACCTGACGATGCATTTCCATGATGAGCCATCTTGATCATCTTGTTCTTCTATGTACATTCTGACATTGTGATCTTGATCCAGCTGGTACCAGTACATGAGGCCATCTTTGTCTCGGCCAATTGGCTGGAGACGCATAGTATCGGCATCTTCCTCATTAATAATATTCTTGAATTTGAGATTGTCATCAAACTGACACTCACAGAGGTACTGGAAAATAGTCATAGCATCACTTAAAATACCCCACCATAAATGTTTCTCCATTACAGTAAGTGTGATATGTTCAACCACAGAACTGATTCAGGAACAAAAGCAAAAAGAATACATACAGTTTATCAATCTTTTACCACCCCCCCTCATTTTACAACCTGCTGGGAACAACCAATTTAAAAAGATAAATTTTAAGTTAACATTTTATTTTAGTATTACATAAATTTACAGGTTTCACACAGCCAGTAACACAAAAATCAAGTTGTATTTCAAAAGTAGTGAGTCTGCAGTAAGTCACCCAAATTGTCTCATCACATAAAATTTTCAATTATTCTTTCTCTCAAAGTTTTTAAATGAACAGTATTCTCAAAATGGCTACCTGTTTTTGAAAGCCTGAGATACATGCAGTTTTCAAGAAAGGTAGTCTCACTGATAGCTGTTTCTAGATAACTATCTTAAAAAGATATTCACATGATTAAATGAGGAACTGACTGGACTTTTTGTTATACATTTCTATATATGATTAGGGGAGAAAGTTAGCTTTCTTCCCTGAGCCTCTCTGCCCAGGCAAATAATACTTGAGGTTCCTATCAGTCTCTTTGTCTTTGCCTGTGTTATCTAGCCCAGTAGCCTCTCTTCTGTGAATAGTATTTGTTTTCTTCATTATGCTGGCCACCTTGCTTATACTAGGGCCAGCACTCTGAAATGGGGAGGAAGAGAAAAGGAAACTCAAATTTGAAAATAAATCTACTTTGAGGAGACCTATTTGAATCTAGTTGCTTTGGTTATGTGGCATGCCCCTAGTCATCTGAAAACTGTCAAATGACTAATTTAGTAAATCAGATTAAGCACAGTATGCAGTATGTGTTAGCAATGATTGTGATAGCTGAAAATGATGAATAAAATTAATCTGGGGAAACTGCTTGCCCAATTCTACCTCAGTCTCTATAAGCACAGATCATTAAATTTAGATATACTTGTATATTAAAACACAATCAAAAACAGTAATTTAAGGAATGGACTGGTTTTGCCCTGGCCAGGTAGCTCAGTTGGTTAGCACATAGTCCCAGTACACCAAGGTTGTGGTTCGATCCCCAGTCAGGGCACATAAAAGAATCAACCAATGAATGCATAAATAAGTAGACTAACAAATCGATGTTTCTCTCTCCGCTTCTCTCTCTCTCTCAAGTCAATAAAAAATAAAAAAAAATAATAAATAAATAAAGAGTGGACTGTTCTGTCAGAAAGAAAGAAAGAAAGAAAGAAAGAAAGAAAGAAAGAAAGAAAGAAAGAAAGAAGAAAATCTATCCTTTCCCAATAACAATAGAAATGTCTACTTTCCAGTTGGGAAAATTCCCAACTCAACCAAGAGTCAAAAGCGAATTTTTAAATTAAAATAATTATAACAAATAATAAACTTATTACCTTTAGGAGTGCTAATTTGCATTCAACACTCATTTCGAGATAGCCTTTCTTCTCCATTTCCCATGCCCAGGTGCTATTAAATTCTTGGCATATCTGTTAGAGAAAGTTAGTGTCTTAATACATAAAGTTTTATTTATATAGTTTTGCTGTATAATTACATTAACTGTTCTTGATAATATATATTTATAAGGGAAAAAGTTTGTAACAATCCAATCCAATTCTATCCTAAAATGCGTACTACTTAAATATACCAGAAATGTTTATTATTGACTACTGACTGAATTTAAGTACTGATCTCTGCAGATCTCTCCTCTACTCTCAAAAATTTTATACACATTTTTGTAGTACATTCTCCCAAATGCAAGTAATTATCGATTCCTCCTCTCCATATGGACTGGAAGTTCATAGAGGGCAAGCACAATAGTATATTGATCTCTATGGTGACAAGAGAAGTGTATCAAAAAACATGCCAAATTGTAAGTATTTTAAATCAAACCATTCTCCATCTTAATGTTCTCTTATTTATGAGTAAAGGTTTCACTCTGCGGCATTCAAGACCTTCCGTAATACAGCATAAACTTAAATTTCTAGGCTTCTCTCCATATGTAAGCATTCCAGGGAAAGCAGAGCCACCTAACAAGCTCAGGAAAGGAGACCTGGATAACCACTCTACTCAACAGCAGGGAGGGAGGAACCCATCAGGAGAAATGCCATGGGTTCTATCACCTCTGGGAGCCAGTTTCTTCAGCAATAAAAAGGGAGCAAGAATACTGATCTTAAAGGCTATGAAATAGGCATGAGAAAAATGACATAAAGTACCTAGCAACTTCAATAAAATCTGTCTTTGTTGTCTTAGTGTCGGGCTTTGTTTGTCTTTGACATGGGGAGTCCTTGGATATCATTCAGATAAAAATTTTTATTTTAAAACTGAGAAACATGAAATTTAGGGATTCATTTATCCAGTGAGTCCACAAATATTTACCAAATGCCTACCCTATGGCAGGAACTAGTGTGCGGGAAGACAGCCGACCTGCCATTGTGAAGCTTACGTTCTGAGAGGTGTCCAACAGGTAACATTTAAAAATTTCAAGTAAAGACAAATACTATGTTGAAAATAAAATAATGTGATAATCTGAGTGCTATTTTACATTTGATGCTGAGGGAAAACCTCATTTTAAAAAGTTGACATTTGACACAAAAAGCTGAGACAGAAGACAGAAATGAGCCACAAGAATATCTGTAGTAGTAACGTTTCTATTCCAGGCAGAAGACACAAGCTAACAAAAAGGCCTTTAGGTTTGGCATATTAAAAAACCAGAAAAGATCAGGCAGTGTAAATGAAGTAGACAGAATGAGGAAAGTAGCAGCGGATAAGGTTAAAGAGGTAACCAAGGGCCAAATGATACAGGCCAGGGTAAAGAATTGAGATTTTATTTCAACTATGATGGGAGGCTAATGGAGGATTTTAAATGCAGGAATTTACGATTTATGTTTCGAAAATGGCTGTTGTATAAAAAATGGATTGAGGAGGAGAAATAATGGAAACTAAGAAATCAATTTTAAGGTAAGAGGTAACGACAACACAAACTACGCACTGGCAGGAGTGAGAACAGAAAGGGGTAGGCAGTTTTATTTTGGAAGCAGAATCATCAGAACTTTTGACAGAACAGATGTTCACAGAGGGTGACCGGAAAGAAAACCCGAAGGGGACACCTAGTATCCTTGGCTTGAACAAAAGGAAAAATAAAAGTATTTTGACTAAGATATTAAGAGAGTAACTGAA
Organism: Anoura caudifer; assembly: GCA_004027475.1. Lineage (NCBI taxonomy): Eukaryota > Metazoa > Chordata > Mammalia > Chiroptera > Phyllostomidae > Anoura > Anoura caudifer. Next base: position 320,351 of record PVKU01001092.1, read on the forward strand.
GGGAGTTAACAAGAGATCTCTTTTGTACCTAATGAGCTTGAGGCATTTATTAGACAACTAAGAAGTGCCTTGCTTGAAGTTACTGAACTGAGACTCCTGAGTCACAGATCCTTAAGCCAGATCTTTCCAAATCTGAGCCAAGAAGAACTTTATGGTGGAGCACTGACAGGTCAAGGGCTGTGTCTGTGAAACAGTATGAGACATACAGCAAGTACAAAACAAATACCTGATGAATAAATCAAAGACGTGCAAAAATAATGCTTTACCTTAATTAAAAAAAATTCTTTTATGTTAACCACTAATAATTTCTCTAACCAGCACATCTCAAAGAACATTATAAATTCTTACTAGAATGATAATAGTTGCATTTACTGCATGTTCACTATGTGTCAAGTACTGTTCTAACTGCTTATTTAAGTCAGCTCTCACAAGTGTTAGATATGTGTACTGCTGTCCTCAGATAGGCATGCGCTTTAGCCAAGGAATGAGAGATACAGGAATTACTACCTTTAGTTATTTAAGGTGAAATCAGTGTATATTTAAGATACCAATCAGGTCAGCTGTCACTAATGGAGGTATAGACAAAGGCCAGACTGAGAATTATAAATCACCTAGCTCCATTATTTATACTCAAATTACACCCTCACCAACTCTCCCTGACCTAACATTTAAATATGTACAACTGTTTTATGTATAAGATTCTTTCTGGAGTACTACACCAGATATTTACTGAGCATATAAAGTACTGGGAGGGCAAAGTCTCAGCTCTAAGAAATTCAGAATTCAGAAAGAGAGATAGAGATAAAGTCATGTAATCAAGTAGTCAGTGAATTATCTACAAACTAAGTAACTGATATTATTATAAATTACTATAAAAATACAGAAGAGACTTTCGGTCAAGATGGAGACATAGGTGGACACACCGTGCCTCCTCGCACAACCAAAATTAAGGACAACAAAGATTCAGAATCAAGAAAACAACTAGAACTGATAGAAAATTGAATTGTATGGAAGTCCAACAACCATTCATCCAGACAAGTAAGAGGGGTGGAGACGTGGCAGGAAAAAGGAGGTTGGAAGATCCGGGCACACAGGCAGCAGTGGCTGGCAGATCCCAGGCGTGCAGGTGGCAGCTAGCAGACCCCAGGCACACAGGCAGCGGCTAGTGGACCCCGGGCACAGGGTGGCAACGGTGCAGACCCATGAGGCCGTGCAAGGCAGTTGGCTGACCAAATGGTCCCACATTCGCACGCAGATAATCCAGGCGAAGGGGAAGTGGCAGAAGGGACTGGAATCCAAGAGAGAGCAGAGCAAGCGCCATTGTTCCCCCCCCACATACAGCGTCACTACCCAGCAACTGGGCTGCCCTGCTCTGGGGAACACTTAAGGCTCTACGAAACACTACGCCCCTCACTATGAAACAGCCGCAACCAGACCAAAAAAAAAAAACCCCAAAATGGCTCAAACGGGAGAACAAATCAAAGCACCAGAGCCAATTCATCTAAGCAACCAAGAGACAGCCAACCTATCAGATGCACAGTTCAAAGCTCTGGTGTGATCAGGATGCTCACAGAACTGGTTGATTTTGCTTCCAAATTAGATGAACAAATGAAGGCTACAATAAGTGAAACTAAGGGAACCAATAGAGATGGGAGGAAAACTGGGACTCAAATCAATGGAGTGGACCAGAAGGAAGAAAGAAACAAACAAACAAAAAAGAAGCAAGAAACAAGAATTCAAAAAAATGAGGAGAGGCTTAGGAACATCCAGGACATCTTTAAATATCCCAACATCCAGATTATAGGGGTACCACAAGGGGAAGAAGAAGAGTAGTAAGTGGAAACTTATTTGAACAAATAATAAAGGAGAACTTCCCCAATATGGCAAAAGAAATAGACTTCCAGGAAGTCCAAGTTCAGAGAGTTCCAAAAAAGTTGGGCCCAAGGAGGAACACACCAAGGCACATCATAATTACATTAACCAAGACTAAAATGAAGGAGAGAATTCTAGAAGCAGCAAGGGATAAGGGGACAGTCACCTACAAAGGAGTTCCCATCAGACTATCAGCTGATTTCTGAAGAGACCTTGCAGGCAAGAAGGGGCTGAAAAGAGGTATTCCAAGTCATGAAAGTCAAGGACCTACATCCAAGATTGCTCTATCCAGTAAAGCTTTCATTTAGAATGGAAGGGCAGATAAAGTGCTTCTCAGATAAGGTCAAGTTAAAGGAGTTCATCATCACCAAGCCCTTACTATATGAAATGTTAAAGGGATTTATCTAAGAAAAAGAAGATAAAAAATGTGACAGTTAAAAGACAACAAACTCATAGATATTAACAACCACACCTAAAACAAAAGCAAACTAAGCCAACAGCTAGAACAGGAACACAAACCCAGAAATGGAGATCACATGGAGGGTTAGCAACAGGGGAGTGGGAGAGAGGGGGATAAGGTACAGAGAACAAGTAGCATAGATGGTGGATAGAAAATAGACAGGGGAAGGGCAAGAATAGTGTGGGAAATGTGGGTGGGAGGGGGTGTGCACAGTGGAGGGGAATGATGGGGGAGAAATGAGACAACTGTAATAGCATAATCAATAAAATATATTAAAACAAAACAAACAAAATATTAAAAAAATACAGAGGAGAGAAATAATAATTCAGTCCATGGAGGAAAGGAGGTAAAAAAGGTTTTATTAAAGTGATGACATTTATGCTAGGATGTGGAGGATTAATGAGATTATACCAGACAAGGAGGTAATGATCATTTCAGGGAAAAAAACCCAGACCATGCAAAGCAATAGGAATGCGAGTGACGATCTGAGTGTCAATGTAAAGGTGAAGAGAGGAGCTCTTTATAGGGAGACCTAGACCCTTAGATCTTGGGTGCTCAGGGCTAGGAGTGGGCAGAGACAAGGCTGTGAAGAAAAGAAATGAGCAAGGCTGGGAAAGTAGGTCATGGCTTGTAAATATGCGGACTCAACATGCATTTGGAAGTACTGATGGAAAAGTTTTGTTGCACTGTGCAAGACTGACAGGAGGATAAATTCTGAGGTTAAGGAGACCAACTAAAGCTGTTTTGCAACAAGTCAAGAGAAAGGTGATGAAGCCTGAGCTAAGCTTGGCAGAATACTCAAGAAAAGGCAGATTCTGATTGTAAGTGCACTTACCTTACAAAAGTAGTAAAAAGTTCTGTAACTTATACATGGTTTTACTATTTATGAAAGAACTTTCTCATACATTATTTCATTGTAAGTGGGTATTCTGTAAAACTTCAATATTTTTTAAAGCAAAAGAAAGTTTGATTCATCTTTCCATTTCCTATAGTACCTACTAAATACAGGACCTTGTTGGGAGTGGACACTCAGTAAATATTTACTGTATCAATGTTCTTTGGTGTAACTACTGAGATAACTTACTGTAATGATGAGATATGTGGGAACACTGCCTATACTGTAATGAGATATGTGGGAACACTGCCTATAAGACATGCACTAATGGTTATACGCAAAAGATGTTACTTTAATTCCTTCAAAACATACCTACAGGAAATATTTCAATGGCAAGTTTTCTCAAGCAACATGGCTTTGAAAATCAAAAGAATACCCAAAACCCAACAATTGACCAGAGCATGCATTAATTAATTAGTTCATTCCACAAACATTTTATCAGGAATTTATGGTGTGCCGGACGCTGTGCTTGACACCAGAATAAATAAGATACTATAACTCCTGCTAAAGGAGCTCAGGATTAGACAGGCAGCTGGAATCTCAGTTAACTTATAAATTGGGCACATTTATACACGCCAAAATTTGAGAAACTATTCTCATAAGTAGCCTGTTCTGAAGTCTTAGTCAAGGAAAAGGTATCCTGGAAGTATCTGACATAAGTCTATCAAGAAAAATAAAATCTCTAAAACAACTACTTTATATTTACATGTATGATTTAACCATATACCTAAAATACACATGAAATGGAAAGAATGTATGGAAAGTACCTCCTTCTAAGTAATCTGCTTTATATCACTCTATCCAGACATAAAGGGCATACGGCCTGGGTGTCAGGGAGTTGAGATCAGTCCTGGCTCTCCCTATCATCAGTGCTATCAGGATTTGAGTCAATTACCTCTCTGAATTTCAGGATCTTCATCTGTAAAATGGAGGTTTTTGTTGCTAGTAAAAGAGATGAGATAAAAGAGATGCCTATCAGATAAACTCACTGAGCCATTGCTGCCTTATATAAATGCAAACCTGAAAATGGTTCTAAGAAAATCACCGTAAGAACCAAGTGAACACAAGGAGAAAGAGAAGGAATTGAACGCTGGTAGGAAGGAGGTTAGTGTTCTTCAAACTGTACACAAATTGTTTCGTGACACTTTTCTTTCACATATATAAATAAATATGTCTAAGATTTCACTAAAATCACTGGTGATTAATTTAATTTCCTACTTTCATTTTCTAGGTAATTACCCCTGTTATACTACATGGCTTTCCTTATTGTGCTCTGTATCCAATTCTATAGGGAGTATAATGAAGCTAAGATTACTGCTAGATTTAAGGAAAACTCCCTGTTTTTATAAATTTTATTGTGGAAATATATATAATAACTTTTGCCATTTTAACCATTAAGAGCACAATTCAGTGGCATTAACTACATCCACAATGTTGTATAACCATTACCACCTTTTATCTCCAAAACCTTTTTATCACCCAAACAGAAATTCTTTAACCATCAAGCAATAACAACTCCTCATTCTCCTACCACCCTGCAGCACCTGCTAGCCTATAATCTACTTTTACGTCTCTATGAATCTGCCTATTCCAGATAGTTCGTATAAGTAAAACAATGCTATTATTTGTCCTTTTGTTCTTGGCTTCCTTCATTGTGCATAATGTTTTCAAGGTTTATTCATGTTGTAGCACATATAAGAACTTCATTAGTTTTTAGGGATGAAAAATATTCCATTATATGAATATACCACATTTTGTTTATTTATCCACCGATGGACACCTGGTTTGTTTCAACCTTTTGGCAATTATAAATTATGTTGCAATAAACACAAGCATACAAATATCTGTTTTCAATTCTTTTCAATATATAGCAAGGTGTGGAATTACTGGGTCCTATGGCAATTCTGTTTAGCTTTTTGAGAAACTGCCAAACTTCTTCATAGCAACTGCACTACTCTGCATTCCCATCAGTAACATACAAAGCGTTCAGTATCTCTACAACCTTACCAACACTTAGTAGTTTCCTTTTCTTAAAGAAAAATAGCCATCCTATTAGGTGTAAAATGGTATCTCCCTGTAGTTTTGATTTGCATTTCCCCAATGACTAATGATTATTGATCTTTGTATATCTTTGGAGAAACACCTACTCAAAATTTTTGCTCATTTTTAAACTGAGTTGTCTTTTTGTTGTTGAGTTTTGGGAGTTCCTTACATAATATAGATATTAAATTTTATCAGTTACATGATTTTTCTCCCATTGTATAAGTTGTCCTTTCACATTCTTCATAATGTTCTCTGATGTTTTTAATTTTAACAAAGTTTTTAATTTTAATAAAGTCCAATTTATCTACTTTTTCTCTTGCTGCTCATGCTTTTGGTAGTCATATCCAAAAATCTATTGCCAAATCCAAGGTTATCAAGATTTATCCCTATTTTTTAAATCCTCACCCAAGGACATGTTTATTGATTTGAGAGAGACAGATGTGAGAGAGAAATTTCGATCAGCTGCATTCTACATGTACCCAGACCAGGGATTGAACACACAACCTGGGCAGGTGCCCTAACCAAGAATCAAACCACTGACCTTCTGGTTTACAGGATGACATTCCGACCAACTGAGCCACCAAGAGAGGATGATTTAGGATGATTTATCCCCAATTTTATTCTAAGAAGTTTTAGCACATTTATTCAGGATATTGACTTGTTCTGAGTTAATTTTTTGCATATGGTATGAGGTAGAGTACTGCATTTTACAAGTTGTTAAATTTCAACAAATATGTATTTTTATACTATTAGTCAAAAGAAGTTTTAAAAATACTGCAATAAGTACTCAATACTCCATCCTTTTTCAACTAAGAATCAAGACATGTACATATCATTAATCTAATCTTTTTAATGTGTTCCTAAAGTTTTTATACCTAAGAACTTTTAGTTAGGAGGTTCTATTTTTTTTTTCATTTTTTAAAAATTTTAATTGTTATTCTATGGAGGAGGTTCTATTTTTATTTCCCAGGCTTATCTGCTTATCTCAAGCAATGTGAAATAACCTGAAATTGGTATTTTTATGTAACTGCTTTCAAAAGACACTGATATCAGAATCATATGTATGTTTACTAGATAAGTAACTATGGCTATGAAGGAGCATGTAACTGGAAGGTCATGACCAACACAAGGGTGTGCACACTTGGAAAAAACCTGAAGGGAGAAGCAGGTTCCTGAAGTCTACCCAAGGACACTTCTGCAACAGGTTTCCCAGACATAATTAAGGAATTACTGCTTATTGTAAAAGCCGTCAAGTATATTACTATCAAAACATATTCATTGGCCCTGGCTTGAGGGCTCAGTTGGCTGGAGCATCACCCCTGTACACCAAAAGGTTGTGGGATCATGTGCGGGAGGCAACTGATTGATATTTCTCTCTCACATCGATGTCTGTTTGTCTGTCTCTCTCTCTCTCATCAATAAACTTATACTCATAAGGATTAAAAGAAACAAAAAACAAAACCATCCACTGAACCACCTGAAGTCACATAGGAGTTCAATAGAAAACTACAGAAAATGCAACCTAACATTTCCATATCCACAAGTATGAATAATATGGCATAAGTTGCTATCAACTTCCAAAGGAATTCCAGCCACAGAAACAAAAATATTCCTTAAAATTGCTTCTGATAATAATTAATATTTAAATAGCATTTGCTGGGTTCCAACTATTTGACAGGCACTCTGCTGAGTACAGAAGCTAAGTAACTAAATTAACCTTACATACCTAGTAATTAGCAGATTTCAGGTTTTGCCCTGTTAAAAATCCAGTGCTCTCTCTATACCACCACATGCAATTCATGTATTATGGTAAATTATGGCTACACAGAATAAATGATACTCTTTAAGAAACATTTTACAAAGTTAAATTTATGTAAAAATGCTTTCCAACATATAAAGCATTCAGTATTCATTATGTGGCACTGCTTCAGTATCCACTATCTAGGTGACCTCAGGGATTACTTAATTCTCTATGACTTGGTGGTGTTATTCATTAAATGATAATGTATGTAAAATAGCATCAGACCTAGTATGAGTAAGCTCTCAAATATCTGATACCATTATCAAATTTTGGAGCAGTTAAAACGTTCATAAATTGCTGGTGGGAATGTGAAATGATACAGCAGCTATGAAGTAGTCTGGCAATTCCTCAAAAAATTAAACATAAAATTATCATATGACCCAGCAATTACATTTCAAGGTATATACATAACAGAAAAGAAAATGCATGGCCCACAAGCTTGTACACTAATGTTCATAGGAGCACTACTCAGAACAGCCAAAAAGTGACAAAAACAAAGTGATCATCAACTGATGGATAAATAAAATGTGGTATAATCCAAACAATGGAATAGTATTTGGCAATAAAAAGGAATGAAATAAGTGATAGCATGTTACAATATGGATACATCTTAAAATCATTAGGCTAAGAAGTCCAACATAAAGGCCACACATTTCATGATTTCATATATTAGAAATGTCCAAAGTAGTCAAGTCCCTAGAGACAGAAAATAGATTAGTGGTTGCCAGGGGAACAGGGACAGGTGTTGTGATTGGGGCTGTTGCTATTGGGTACTGAGTTGCTTTTTGGGGTGATGGAAGTTGTTCTAAAATTAGTGGTCATAGTTGTACAACATAATGAATATACTAAAAATCTATAACAAATATACTTTAATATGGCAAATTTTATGTTCTACCAATTATATCTCAACAAAAAAGAAAAAATTACTATAACAAGGCAAATAAGTATTAAAGATAACCACCTTAGTTTACTTTTGAAAAATAAATATGGCAGTAGAAAAATATCTAATCCTTGTCAAAATACAACCAAAGGAACAAATGATAAAAGAGGGCTCTTATGACTTCCTAAGGAGTAAAAGCAATGGCTTTTTGAAATTGCCATTTAGCTTAAGGCCATCTGCTGGCAAACTTACTCGCTTTCAAAGATTTCTAAACATGTTACTAGAGACCAAGGGACAAAGATTACCCCTTATCTTTACTTTTGAGGGACAAGTGAATGAGGTCATTTTCTATTGAGGAGTACAGAAACACCCTAAGAGGTACATTAGATTATGTTCCACTGAAGGTTATTATCCCTCACATGCTCAGCCCCAGCAAATACTCCTTGCTTATTCTAAGAAGCATATTTAGTTTTATATTTTAAATTTCTTGAAATTAGGAGCCCTTTAAAATCAATGATAACATTCAATATGATAGTATTTTTTTCTTTGAAAAACTGTCTCTAAATAATTGTGTAGCATGCACTGAAGAAATAAAGAAAAACAGCAATAATGTATTACCATCCATCTCTTAGAAATTATTCTGAGGCTAAAGGAAATCAAAGAAATAATTTATTAAAAACTGGCTTTCCCATTTCTTTCCAAGGCCTCTTATGGGCAGGAGGCAGGGCAGTAGAAAGGCAGGGGCACCGGTACTGAATTTGATGAAGGCAGGTATTTATTAACATGGTGGGAGTCATTATCCATGGCTAGGTGTCTGAAATTGCTCATGTGGAAGCCATTATCATTAACAACCACAGGAAATAGAGGAGTTTCATGGAAATATGAGAGTTTATTGGCAGAGAAATTTCTTTGTGACTGACCAACTAAAAGAAACATAAAGAATGTTAAGGCTAAAGCCTATTCGACTAGGCAAGGGGGTTAACAGGTCCTAGCAGAAGTGCTAGGTGAAACGTCCATTCACTAGGGTTCTTTATTTTAGGAAGTTAATTCCACCCTAGAAGTAAAAAACTTACCAGCTGGGTGTTCAGGCCCCTTTACATTCTGGGTTGCACCGGAGTGCACTGGAGAATGTATGTTGGCAAGTACAGGATACAGCAAAACAGTAAGTGCCCTTGGTTGAGCTGCTAGACGCCTCTCACTTTCCCTCTCTTATCAGTTACATGGACTTACTGATTCTACCTTTGAAACAGCTCTCACATTTACTCAGTCTTTTCTACCCCTATTACCAAAACCATAATTCAGGTGTCTTCACTGCTCAGCTGCATTATCACAATAACGTCCTTTCAAATGACCCCTAGGCCGCCACTCACTGCCACTCTCTCTAGGTACTTTATATTACAATGAAACTAAGTGATTGTCAATTTCTTATCAAATTTCTACTCATTCTATAGGTCTTGATTCATCTGTTTTTAGGGAGACACTAACAAAAGATGACAAACAGATGCCAACACTAATTTGTGGTAGAAGTATAGTCTGCTAAATCTATGCTTAGCAGGAAAAGCTTAGCCTGGGAACATCTACCATGAGCCAAGGAACAAGGCTCAACAAATGCTAGATATTTGCTCCAGATTTAAACAGAATTTTATATTAATTACCATATTTTGCTGTGTATAGTGCACACATTTTTGCCCAAAATTTTCAGGGAAAAATAAGGATGCGCATTATACATGGATAGTACTAATTTTGTATCTATATAAATGTTTTTAATTCTTTTTAAAATTTCTTATACCTTGTATCTGTCCTTGTGTTTTGTAATAATTTGTTACATAAAATTTCTTGTACCATAATGTGTTCAAAAATAAATGCTAAAATTCCTGTATAATACAAAATACAAGTATCTAAATGTAAATACATAAATAATTAAATTAAAAAATTAAGTCAAAAGATTTTTTCCTGAAAGTTTGGGCCAAAATCATGGGTGTGTGTTACACACAGGAGAACATTATACATGGCAGAATACAGATGTATTCCACTGACTTCTAACAGAACATAACAGATCTCTGCAATACATACATACAATGGTGCCACAAAGAGACGAAAAGACCAAGAGCCATGTAACAGGGAAGGTAAAAATTTCCATAAGAAAACCAGCTAATATGGCTAATGAGTACAACTAATAAGTAAATATAGAGATAAGCTTATTAGCAGGCAAGTGAAAGAAAACTAACCAGGGGTATCCAAACTTTTGGCGTCTCTGGGCCATGCCAGAAGAGTTGTCTTGGGCTACACATTAAATACACAAACAGTAACGAAAACTGATGAGCAAAAAAAGGCTTTAAGTAAATTTAAGATGCATAAAAGATTTTTTAAAAAGGCATTCAAGATGCTTACAACCTATAAGAAAGGCAAATGTAAGGGGCAATATAAGTGGTATTTTGAAGCACTGGATTCACAAAGTCATGGGCTTGAATGCTGGCTCTGCCATTTCTAGCAATGTGAGAATGGACGAGTTATGTAGTTTGTCAAAATCAATTTCCTTCTGCAAAAAATGAGAAGAGTAACTATTTCAAAGGTGAGCTATATAAGGGAAGAATTAAACAAAGGACCTGGTACATAGTGAACATTCAATATAAAAACTGTATTAGAGTTTCTTTAATGGAGTTCTACATAAATTTATGAAGTAACATCTTCCTAGGAGAAGGCCTCAAGGAGAAAATAATACTTCAGCTGAGATCTAAAGGATAAATAAGTTTGCCAGGAAAACAGACTGGTGGGAAGGCATTCCAGGCAGAAGATTAACAGCATGAACAAAAACTCTGCAGAATGAAAGACAGCATGTTCTATGAGTGGCACAGAGTATCAGCAGGGTACACAGGAGAAAATGTCATTACATGTGGCTGAGGAGAAGAGACTCAACTAATAAGAACATGCTAGTTGCTATCATAGTTGCTATCACAGAGTTTATATTTTTAAGTGAAAGAGAACCGCCAAATAATTCTGAAAGTGGTATGCTACTTTTAAAACTTTGTGTTTTAAAAGAAGGCAGTAGAAGAGTGTACATGGAAAGCTGGGAGACCAATTAGAAGGTAAATGTTCAGGTGAGAGATGATCAAGTCCTGTGGTATGGTTGCTTCTATTAAGTAAATTACCTTGATAGTATCTTTCATGTGCCTTAAAAATTAGGTAGTAATAATGTAAGCTTCAACAGTATCTTCAATAATACTTTTACTCTTGAAGCCAATATGTCAGACGCTATTTGGAGTGAATTTCATACATTATTTCATTGAATTCTCACAATTCTGCAAGATGAATGTTAGTTTCTCCATTTGATAAGATTGCATTTTATCAGTTTTACACATGAATCAACTTGGGTTCAAACAAGGGAGATAAAGTTTCCTGAGATCAACAGGGCTAAAGATCCAAGAATGGAAACCAAATTTTCTTACACCAAAAGTCTCTAAGTCATTACATATCTCATCTAGTACCAATAAGTAAATCTGTTTAATGGTTAACATCAGGTTAGGTTTAGAGTAAATAATTAAATGCAGTGATCTTGAGAACTTCATGATTCTATTTATATTTTTTACAGAGAAACAGCATATCTGATGAAAATGGCAAGGAATTTTTGGAAATTGCCAATCATTGGTGAGTTTTTCCATCAAATTATAAATCCCTCATTAACAGAATAAATCTGTATTAGTTTTCTACTGCTTTGTAATAAAATACTACAAATTTAGCATCTTAAAACAACACCCATTTACTATCTCACAGTTTCTGTAGGTCAGAGTCCTGTATAGCCCAGCTCGGCTGGGTTCCCAGCTTACAGTCTCACAAAGGTGCTAGCAAGGATTTGGCAGGGCTACAACCCACTCTCAAACTCATTCAGATTGCTGGCGGAATTCATTTCCTTCTCATGTTTTCCATATCACCCTCCACTTTCAAGCTGGCCAGTGTGGTAAGTCCTAACACTTCAAGTATCTCTGACTTCTTCTGCCTACCTCCTTCTGCCTACCTCCTTCTGCTTTTAAGAGCTAATGTAATTTACACTGGGCTCATTTGGATAATTCAAATAATCTCCCTATCTTAAGGTCAACTGATTTATAAATTTAATTACAACTATAAAGCCTCTTTAGCCATATAACATATTCGTGAATGTAACACCAAGGAGCGAAGACCATAAAGGTCAAGCTTCTGCCTACCCTATAACCCTTATCAGCTTTTCTAAACGCCTTCTACAGCACTGAGTGACACCCATTTCTCTAAGTATGCTTTCATGTTGAATACTTCCTACCATACCATTTTGGTCTACTTGTATCTTTCACACTCTTTTTTTCCTAAGCATTATTCTTTAGAAGGAAGGAAGAGATCAATACTTAACTTTTACCAGTCATAAGCTTTACCACAAACATCAAAAATATGAGAAAATTTTAAGTCTATTTGCATATCCCCCAAAACTGCTTTATCCTGAAACCAAGCTGCACTTAAAGCATTGGCATTCAACGTGGCATTTTTACTTGTGTGCATTCTGTGGTTTTCTTTCTTTTCTGTAATCCAGACTCATAAACATGTGTCTCATATATTTCCTGCAGTACCTTACCTCCCTTACAGAGCATCAGAAAATGTTTACTAAATAGGTGGATGAAAATCTGCCAACTTTAGCATCTGTGGATTCTTAGCTAACTAGACTACTATTTGCCTCCATACACAAAAATTAATTCAAAATGGACCAAACATCTAAATACAAGACCTGAAACAATAAACTACATAGAAGAAAACACAGATACTAAACTTATTGACCATGGTCTTAGAGAGGATTTTATTAATTTGACCCCAGAGGCAAGGGAAATAAAGGCAAAATTAAATGAATGGAACTATATCAAACTAAAAAGCTTCTGCACAGCAAAAGAAATCGCAAACCAAACAAAAAGACAACCAACCAAATGGGGAGTGATATTTGCAACAACATCTCTGACAAGGGGTTAAAATAAAAAATATAAGATGAACTCATAACAACTCACCACCAAACAAACAATCCAATTAAAAAATGGGCAGAGGACCTAACAGTCACTTCTCCCAAAAAGACATACAAATGGCCAACAGATGTACAAAAAGATGCTCAATCCCACTAGCTATTACAGAAATGCAAATCAAAACTATGATGAGATACGACTTCATATCTGTTAGAATGGCTATTATTAACAAGACAAATAATAGCAAGTGTGGGAGAGGTTGTGGAGAAAATGGTACCGTCATTCACGACTGGTAGGAATGTAAACTAGTACAATCACTATGAAAAACAGAACGTCCAGTCCTCAAAAAATTAAGAACAGAGTTACCACATAACCCAGCAATCTCTCTTCTGGGTATCTACCCAAAAATCTTGATAATATTTATTTGCAAAGATATATGCACTCGATGTTCACTGCAGCACTATTCACAGTAGCCAAGACATGGAGACAACCCAAGTGTCCTTTGACAGATGATTGGATAAAGAAGATGTAGTACATATATAATGCAATACTACTCAGCCATAAGAAAATATTAAATACTTCCACTTTCAACAACATGGATGGATCTTGAGAATATCATGCTAAGCAAAATATGTCAGATGAAAAAGTCAAGAACAATATGATCTCACTCATATGTGGGATAGAAAACTGAAAGCAATAAATGAATGAACAAGACAGACAACAACAGTATGGCGGTTACCAGAGGGGAAGGGGATAGAGGGAAGGTATAGTAAAGGGTAAAAGAAGTCAAATACACGGTGACAGAAGATTTGACTTTGGGTGGTAAATACAAAATTCAATATACAGATGATGCATTATAGAAATGAACACTTGAAATCTACATAATTTTATTAACCAATTTCACCCCAATAAATGTAATCAAAAGAAAAAGAAAAAAGAAAAAGCCTAAGCCCAGATAGCTGCACTGCTAAATTCTATTAAACGTTTAAAGAATTAACACTAATACTTTACAAACACTAGTAAAAAAATTAAAAGAGGAAGAAACATTTCTGAACTCATTCTATGAGGCCAAGTATTACCCAAATACCAAAACTGGACAAAGACATCTCAAAAACAGAAAACAAGTAAAACATCAAATATCCCTTATGAACACAGGAACAAAAAACCCCAAAAATAAATCAACAAACCAAATCTAGCAGCATATAGAAAAGATTACGGACCATAACCAAAAGGGTTTCACTTGCAGGACTGCAAGTTTCAACATATAAAAATCAATCAATGTAATACACCATAGTAATAAAGAACAAAAACTACACTATTATCAATAGATGCAGAGAAAAACATCTGACAAAATCCCATACGTATCATAACAAAAATACTCAAAAAACTAGGAAAAGAGAATTTCCTCCATCTGATCAAGGGTCTATAAAAACCCCTTGGCTAATGTCACACTGAATGTTAAAGACTGAAAAATTTCCCCCTAGGATCAGGATCATGACAAGGATGCCTGCTCTCACCATTTCTATTCATCAGTATACCAAGGACCCCTAATTAGAGTAATTGTGCAAGAAAAAGAAATGAGGGCAACCAGATTGGAAACTGGGAAGTAAGACTATCTATATTTGCAGATGGCATGTTCTTGTATACACAGTCTTAAAAATTCACACACAAGAAAACTATTTGGACTAATGAGTTCAGCAAAGTTGCACAACACAAACAAGATCAATATACAAAAAATCAGTGGTATTTCTACACACTGGAAATGAATGATCTGAAAAGAAATTAAGAAAACAATTCCACTTACAATAGCACAAAAACAAGAAAATACTAAGGAATTAAATGAACAGAAGAAGTACATGATGACTGGACTCAGAAAACTACAAATCCCTTTTGAAAGGAATTAAAGACCTAAATACTTTAAAAGACAACTTGTTTTCATGGGTCAGAAGACTCACTTTTGTTAAGAAGTCAATATTCTCCAACTTTACATATAAATACACAATCCTTATCCCAATCTTAGCTGGAATTTTTGCAGAAATCGACATACTGATCCTTAAATGCATAAAGAAATGCAGTGATACAGAATGACCAAAACAATCTTGAAAAAGATTAACAATTTCAACATTTACCACAAAGCCACAGTAATAAGAGAGTACAGTACTGGCATAAAGAATGACATATAAGTCAACAGAATAAAGACTCCAGAAATAAACCCTCACATTTATAGTCAACTGACTTTCTACAAAGATTCAAGGCAATACAACGGGGAAAAGAGTCTTACCAAGAAATGGTAATGAACGACTGGATATCCACATGCAAAAGAATGTAGTTGGACCCTGATCTCACAGCATATACAAAAATTAACTTAAAATGCATCGCAGATCTAAATATAAGAGCTGAAATTACAATACTCTTAGAACAAAACAGAGGATTACATCTTCATAACCTTGGGATGGGCAATGGCTTCTTGTATATGATGTCAAAGTGCTAGCCATAAAAGAAAAAAATAAATTAGACTTCATCAAAATTAAAACTTTCACACACCAGAGGACATTACATAGAAAGTGCAAAGTCAACACACAAAATAGAAGTAATTACTTGTAAAAATATATCTGGTAAGGGATCTATAAAGAGCCCAGAATGTACTAGGTAACACTTTATATCCACCTGCACAGTTAAAACCAAACAACTAGTAACACATGGGAAGTGTTGGTGAGGAGGAACGGGGATAAATCGGAACTCATATATTCCTAGTGGAAACATTAAATGGTGCAGCTGCTTGGAAAAACATTCTGGCAGTTTCTCAGAAAGTTAAACATAGAATTCATATAACCCAGCAATTACACTTTAGATACACACTCAAAAGAAATGAAACCACATGCCTACCCAAAAACCTGTACATAAATGTTCACAGCAGCACTATTCACAATAGCTAAAATATGAAAACAAGCCAAATATCATAAACTGTAAAGTGGATAAATGTGGTATTATCCATACATACAATGGAATATTATTCAGGCATAAAAAACAAAATTCTGATACATGACACAACACAAATAAATCTTAAAAACATGCTAACTAAAAGAAGCCAGATGAAAAGGGCGACATATTATATGATTCTATTTATATGAAACATCCAGAATAGGCAAATCCATAGACTAGTGATTGCTAAGGACTCAGGGAAGAGGGAGTAATTGCTAACAGCTACAGGGTTTCCTTTTGGAGTGATAAAAATATTTTGCTTTAGAGTGTGATGATTGTGCAACCTTGTGAATATACTTTAAAACACCCCACTGAACTGTATACTCTTGAAGGGTGAATATATCTCAATTAAAAAAAAAAAAGAGCCAGAACCTTTGGTTATGATCATGTAACTGAAGGGGTTTGTAAAATCACCTCATTCCATTTCTCACATTTTACAAAAAACTAAGATACAAGTGGTGAAATAGATTATTCATGGCCCTAAAGTGTAGAACTGGAATTGTTATACAGGATATTTCTGCCTCCATTCTAAGGAAATGGGAAAAACACAAACCCGCTGCAATAAATGGATCTATTCACAAGGGACTGCACCATTTAAAAATGTAAAATTCTGTACCCTGAATTTCTTCCACCTCTTTCCAAGTTCCAGGACCTTGATTCTTAATCATTAATAAGTATTTTGTTAAAGGCAAAACAGCAACTTCATTAGTATTTTAAAAAGTACTTCAAGTTTCTAAAAAGTTCAACTATCATTCACAGTTTAATATATTTCAGATACTTAATTAAACATTAGTTAACCAGGATTTCAGAAAATCCCATAGCAATGAATTTTTGAAACGCTGAGCCATCTTTGCAATGCTTCGCACTTGCACAAAAATATTGAAATATTTGAGTTTTTTCAAAGTTAAGACACAAGTAGTGTAGGAAGAGAAGGGTAAGTATAAGTGGGAGGGGTATAAGGAGAATAAATGGTAATGAAAAAATACAATAAAAAATCAGCTGTTCTATAAAAAAACGGGCACTACTACCATTGAGAGTTTAGGGTCTGTATTTCCCCTTATTGAATCTGGGGACAATTGTGGCTAGTTCAACCAACAGAATACAGTGAAAATGACCTTTCCAAATTCTTGACCCAGAGAATTAGTGAGCTGACTAAAATGATTATTGTTCCATGTCACTTAATTTGGAGTGGTGTATTATACAGCAAAGATAATTGGAAGAGCAAATATGATTTTTATAATAAAAATAAGCAACCCGTTTCCTCTTTGCATGGTACACAGTCCCCCACCAAAAAACAGCAGATATGAAAATACATGTGTATATAAGCATATCTTTTTTTAAAGTCAAGTAAATCACATGATTTTTCAATCACCTAAAAATATAACTTGATATCCTGGTATGTTACAGATTTCAAAGTACCCCCCAGAGGACATCATGCATATAAGCATATACATCAGCTTAGGCTTCCCAAAACTGTGTATGTAGTTCTTAAAGTTTGGCTGAAATTCCAGGTAATTTTTCCTGAATGGTCTTGCCTTTAATAGAATTTAACCTAAAGTAACCATTTTCTGATTACTTAGGTTGTTCTCATTAAGGGTAGGTTTGGCCTACTTGATAACTTAGAAGTGCCTCATACTTCTTTGGACATTTTATCTTTTACGTAAGGGGCAAATTCTGGCTGTCTGCATATCCTGTGTGATCTAACGGGAATAAAGACTTTCTTGGGCCTTATCTGTAACTCACTTGATTTGATCAGGATGATTTTAAGGATTAAATGAGAGAAGATATGAAAAGTACTAAGCACAGTATTAGGCACAAAAGAGACATAATACCTCTGAAATCTAATTTTAGAACTCAAGACTATTGCTTAGTACCTGCAAAAGGGAATCCATACTGATAGTAATCATATGAATTTCTAAGTCATATTTTGCAGCTTTTAGTGGACTGTTTTAAAAGTTAAGGTTATTATAAAGCATAACATAAACTTATGCTAGGTAGAGTAATATTTCAGTAATAGAGAAGGCAATTTACAAATATTTACCTTAATCAAATATTTTTCCCATCTGTCTGCTGTAACAGATTTGCCAATCTTCCTCATCAACTTCAAATGGAGCTCCACCAATTCTTTTGGTACTTAAAAGAAATAAAAAAAATACTGTTAGCCAGCAAAATAAAAAATCTGTAAACATGAAAATTATAGAAAAAGAACTTTTCCCCAACAGAGTAATTTTTCAAAAAAGATGCTGATTTTAACTATCTTTTATATCTCTGAATCAGAAAAGACTAAACTAAGGCAAGAAACAACTAAAAACTACTTAAAGATAAGTAGGTAAAGTCCCGTTTTCTTTCAAAACACCATCAAGTAGGAGAGAACTGCAATGCAGACTACAGGCTTTTGGGTGAGCCTTGAAGTGTCAATGTAGGTTCACTGATTATAACAAATGTTATCACTGAGGTGCAGGGTGCAGATAATGGGGAAAGTTGTACCTGTGAGAAGAGGAGGGTATATGGGAACTCTGTATTTTGTGTTCAATTTTAAAGTTGCCCTATGCAGCCAAACTGCTCTAAGAAATAAAGTCTCTTAAAAAAAAAAAAAAAAAACCCATCAAGTAAAAGTAGTTAACTTTAGAGTTCATTTCCCATAACACATATTTGGTTTCTTTACTAAGACTGCAGACCAACATAAATTCACAGAATTAAAAAGGAATCAAGAACAGCCCTGGCTGGTGTGGTTCAGTTGCTTGGGCATCATCCTACAAACTGAACAGTCACAGGTTAAAAAC
Source organism: Anoura caudifer (assembly GCA_004027475.1). Taxonomy (NCBI): domain Eukaryota; kingdom Metazoa; phylum Chordata; class Mammalia; order Chiroptera; family Phyllostomidae; genus Anoura; species Anoura caudifer. Next base: position 339,037 of record PVKU01001092.1, read on the forward strand.
CTGGTAAAGGCACTTGCCCTGGTTGTGGGTTCAGTACCCAGTCTGGACACATGCAAGAGGTATCCGATCAATGTTTCTTCCACATCAATGTTTTCTGCCCATTCTTTCTCCCTCCTTTCCCCTCTCTCTAGAATCAATAAAAGGAAAAAAAAAGGAATCAAGGAACATACATTCCAAGTTGATAGCTCAGAAACAGTCTGTTTTCAAACTTTCAGAAAACTACTCTTCCAATCCATCCCTTACGTATTGTGCTAAACTCTATGCCATCCTTACAGATGCTTGACAACCTTCAAGAATGAAAAATTTACTTGCCTTCCAAAGTTCTAATTATTAGAAAGTTACCCTTACACAAAAATCAAAATCTGCCTTTCTCCCTGGTTCTTGTTCTTACTGTGTCATACTTTCTTCTTCTATTGGAATCTTAAAATATTTGAAGATTGCTATATTTTCCCTCAGATTCTCTCTTCTAACTATAAACAACTGGAGTTCTCCAAATATCCCTTGGTCATGATCTGATTATATTGTTTAATTGTATTAGACCTATGGGAAATGAAAGACACACACATGCCTGTCAAGTTTAGCATTTCCCAAATACCAAAAATCATTAGTAACCTAAGAGATATCATACTTATACTATCCACAAGGTTCTAAAATCAAATACTTGAGGAAAATGCTAGATTAAAAAAAAATGTTTTTTAATCTCAGGACTTAAGATCTTTTATTGATTGTTTCTATGAGCATTGTGAATATTCAAGATAGGGATATAATCTGCAGCACTTCCTAATATATTTGATCATAGAATATTTTTGGTGAAACACAGTATCTTGTAGGATACAAGTGCTCTGAAGTACAGTTGGGAAAATGATGAACTAATTTTTTTCAGTTATTCTTTCAGACTCTTTATTCTCCACTAAAGCTACTTTCAACTTGAAATGACCTTTAAGTATAAAAACATTGAGCCATTCAAAAAAATTTTGTGGGCTGACTATTAGTAATCAACAAATAGACTCTGCCCTTCATAGGCCTACATAAGTGATGAGCCATCTTAGAGCGGTAAGACCAAAGGAGAGTTGGAGGTTAAGGGGAGGAGTTAGGAGGGGCAGCTATAGACCAGTAAACAGACAATTATACTAAGCCAAGACCTGAAGTATGGGATTATTATTGGGGGGGGGGGGTGTGGAGAAAAGGGGAAGGACACTGCTTACAGAGTTAACTGTAGATGCGAAAAACAAAGTGATCATGAACTAGAGGCATGAACACACAGAAAAAGGACATGATCATGAAGAGCCTTATAAGGCTAGGCTGAGAAGATTATATTTTGTTTCAAAATGTAGGCAAGAGTGTGCTTTGTGACTTAGAAAGATCTCAATGAATGAATTTTGGGAAAACAGACTGTTTTTATTTGCTTGTTTGTTTAAGAAGGTGGGGGTACAGGACAGAGATTAGATGTAAATTCCGGAAAATATCAATCAAGAAAGATGAGTCACTTGAATTAAGGTACAGGTGGTACAAAGAAAAGTGGATAGATTTGAGAAATGTTTAGGAAACAAATAATAAAAATTAGTGATAAAGAGTCAAGAAAACCTGATGCACTGACCTCGAAAATGAAGTAGATGCCAAAGATAATACAATAGTAAGTAAAACACTGGGCTCAATCCTCGACCCTAGCACTTCATACAAAGAGACTATGATTGTGGTCAAGTTCTCTGAACACTGAATCTCAAATTCCTCATCTGTAATAAAGGGCTGCACTAGCTAACTCACAGTTTCAAAACTGCAGAACATTATACACAGCTAAACACTTTTATTTTCATTTTTGTTGTTAATCAGTTTTGATTTCTTCTTTTCACTTTTACCCAAACACTAAAGTCTTAAAGATTCTAGCTTTTGTATCTCAAGCCTGTTCCCTATTTCCCCCAATTTCTCTAGGGTACCAATGTACCACCTCACTTTAGAAAACTAGTTATGGACAATTTCCTGTCCTCCAAAAATAATGCTTTCATGTCTCTTCCCAGTTCACAAATATTTTTATGGCCCCTAAATACCTACATAAACTCATTCAGATTTTTTCCCCATTGCCTCAGAGTCCCAAAATTCAGTTATCAACCTAACTCTCCAATCCTCTCTCATTTCTACACTGAAATCCTTGATTCAAATCATTCTGGTCTAAACACTATCCACTAAGCATACCCAGTTCATTACCCATCTTGGCTTTATTCAAGCTCTCCAGCTTACCATTTTCTGGCCACTTGAAAGATACACATCTTTCAATTTCTGGTAAATAAAAATTGCTAATCTGTTAGCAATAACAGATTAGCTTATTGCTTTCCAATGATTAGCAACAGTTTTGTCCCTGGAATGCCCACATTACTGATACTGTCTGTATCACTCATTTAGGAGTTGCCTAAAAGTTCTGAATTGTTTGTGCATGCCCTCCATATCATAAAGATACATGAAATCACAAAAAAGTTGATACAATTGCAACTATTTTTAAAAATCCAAGGTCAAAATACATGCAACAAATGTCTCTCGTCCCACTTTGCAAATGGAGCCATTGCTGGTTCTGGCATGTAGTGATAGATTATACATTACTTGATTTGCGTGTTAGAGCACTGGCTCTTGCAGAGCACCGTCCAATAGAAAATAACATGAGCCACATGACTTCAAATTTTCTAGTAGTTCTCTCATGAAAGCAAAAGAGGTCAAAATTAATTTTAATAATGTACTTTATTTAACACTATGTATTTCAATATATGACCTGTATTTAAAATTTTATATATTTTTACTGATTTTTAAAATGTTTTTTAATTGAAATATGATTAGATGTGTATTCACAGAGATGATTACCACAATGAGTATAGTTAACATCTGTCACCTTACATAATTATAAAATTTTTTTTTCTTGTGATGAGAGCTTTTAAAATCTATTCTCTTAGCTACTCTCAGATATGCAGTACACTATACCTGTAGTCACCATGTTGTATATTTAATCACCATGACTTACTATTTCATATGTGGGAGTTTGTAACTTTGGACCCCTTTCATCCATTTCACATGCTTTTTTTGTACTAAGCATTCAAAACTGATTGTGCAATTTATACTTATAGCACATCTCAATTCAAACCAGCCATATTTCAAGTGCGCAAGAGCCACATATGGCTAGCGGCTACAGTACTGGATCAATCATACAGAGTTAGAATATTTAAAACAAAATGTATAATCCACAACTTACTTACATGTTTTTGAGGTATAATTGATATATCACATTATATTAATTTCAAGTGTATAACATAATGATTCAATATTTGTATATATTGTGAGATATTTATCAAAATAAATCTAGTTAACACTCAATTTATTATACTTGTAGTTACAAATAGAACTGATAAGCTGATAACCTATACGAATACTTGTAGCTCCCAATATTTTGTCAATTAATAATAAATGGGCAAAAATGTCATTAGAAAGATTAAACAACATTATAATTAAATTGAAAATATTAAAATTCCCATACTTTGCACAGCCATCCCTTAATATCCACGGGCCATGAGATCCAGGACTCCTGGGATACTAAAATCCACAGATGCTTAAATTCCTTATATAAAATGGCACTGTATTAGCATATAACTTATGCATACCCTCCTCTATACTTTATATCTTCTCTACATTACTTATAATACCCAATACAATGTAAATGCCAAGTAAATAGTTGTTACATCATACTGTTTAGGAAATAATGACAATAAAAAGCCTATACATGAAGCTCAGCACAAACTCAACCACTGCTGGCTTAACTACATAGTACACATCAGCAACAATTAATGTTAAAAATATATATATTTTCCATTAGCAGTAGGTTGAATCCAAGATGCAGAACCTGCAGATACAGAAAGCTCACTATACTTCTAAAAACAATGCTGTATATTCAACAGACCATTCTATGATAGTGGAAATAGTCTATATACTCACTTTCCAATGTAGTAGCTATTTCAGCTACTAGTTACATGTGACTACTGAGCACTGGATATGTAGCTAATAAAGCTGAGGAACTAAGCATTTAATTTTATTTTTAATTAATTTAGACTTCAGTAGTCACACAGGGCAAGTGGTTATGGTTTTGGATAGTGAAGCTGAAAATTATCAATCATATTTTTAAAACACACAATCATTTTCTAAAATATACAGAGAATCTTCAAATTCACTTATTACCTGAAACATTTTCTAAATACGTAGTTTCATTTCCAGAACATCAGGCAATTGTTAACATCCTTCTAAAAAATTATCTATTAACCAACTTCATGTCACTCTGAAAAATATAGGTTTGATCCCAAAAGAACCAAGATCTCTACCTTTTCATATGACAGATTTGATACATAACCTTTAACACATCTGTTTAATAAGACCTTAGCAGGTGAAAGATTCTGAAGCAGAAGAAAAGGTCAGAGGCTTTTTGAATTCATGAAGTACCTGGCAAATGATATGGGTATGAAGCAGCAGAAACAGGCAGAATTCCAGGCTACATTGCTGATCCAATCACCCAAAGATGTTCTATATTTTGACATTTTTCTAAGCAACTTTCCAGCACGAAACCTCAAGAATGATGCTGCTTCTGCAATACTAGTCTTGTTATCCACAATTCTTTTTAAATGGTAGAAATTTACAGTAGGTCATAACTAAATGACCTGATTCTTCTCATTTCTCAATAAAGTCTTTTACTTAAACTTCCTCTATGCTTATAGAAGGAGATACACTCACAAAACAGTTGATTTTAAGTGGGCCACTGATAAAAGAGCACTGATTTTAGATACAGTGATTTGAAGGTAAGTTTATAATAAGCTTTTATTTACGGCCAAGGTTTTACAAATTCAGTTGTGGGAGGCAGTTTTATCAATAATGAAAATGGTTCCACAGGCCCGTTTATCCTTAAAATAATTATTATGCGTTTATATACCTTATCTTCAAACAGTTCATTTAATCAATCATCCTAAATGTTTTCTGAAAAACTAAGAAATGGCTCAACACTACTGCTCTAACAGGCAGCCAGGTCAGAAAGGACACTTGGCAAGATGGCGGCTGGAGAACAAGACGAGCAAGACGGTTGCTAGCAGTCCTACATTTTCACGTCTATACACCAGGAGAAACAACTGCGGGGTACGACAGACCACCCGACTCAGGGTTCCAGAGAAGGAAAAGACAGACTCAAAACCCTCTGACTGTAAAAACTTGTGGGGGTTGTGGCAGTGGGAGAGACTCCGAGTCTCACAGAAGAGCTTGATGGAGAAATGCAGGGGTCCTGGAATGTACACAAATCCACCCACCCTGGAATCAGCACCAGAAGGGCCCAGTTTGCTTGTGGGTAGCAGCACAAGTGACTGAAAACTGCCAAGAGCCAAACAAGCAGCATTGCTCCCTCTCTGACCCCTCCTGCACATATGGCACCACATTGAAGCAACCAGGGTTGCCCACCCTGACTAACACCTAAGGCTCTTCCCCTTATGATATAACAGCTGCATTGAGACAAAGAAATATGGCCCAAATGAAAGAACAGATCAAAATTCCAGAAAAAGAACTAAATGAGGGAGAGACAGCCAACCTATCGGATGCGCAGTTCCAAATACTGGCAATCAGGATGCTCACAGAAATGGTTGACAATGGTCACAAAATGGAGGAAAAAGGGAAGGCTATGCAAAGTGAAATGAGGAGAAATGTACAGGGAACCAAAAGAGAAGGAAAAGAATCCAGGACTCAAAATCAACAATTTGGACCAGAAGGAATAAACAAACATTCAACCAGAACAGAATGAAGAAACAATAATTTAAAAAAATGAGGAGAGGCTTAGGAACCTCTGGGACAACTTTAAATGTTCCAACATCCAAATCATAGGGATACCAGAAAGAGAAGAGGAACAGCAAGAAATTGAAAACCTAGTTGAAAAACTAACGAAGGAGAACTTTCCCAATCTGGCAAAGGAAATAAGTCTTCCGGAAGTCTAGGAAGCCCAGGGAGTCCCAAAGAAGTTGGACCCAAGGAGGAACACACCAAGGCACATCATCATTAAGATACCCAAGATGAAAGATAAAGAGAGAATCTTAAAAGCCGCAAGAGAAAAGGAGTCAGTTTACCTACAAAGGAGTTCCCATAAGATTATCAGCTGATTTCTCAAAAAGAAACCTTACAGGCAAAAAGGGGCTGGAAAAAAATATTCAAAGCCATGACAAGCAAGGACCTACCACTAGATTACTCTATCTGGCCAAGCTATCATTTAGAATGGATCGGCAGATAAAGCGCTTCCCAGATAACGTACAGTTAAAGGAGTTCACCATCACCAAGCCCTTATTATATGAAATGTTAAAGGGACTTACCTAAGAAAAAGAAGATCAAAACTATGAACAGTAAAATGACAACAGACTCAGAATTATGGACAACTGAATCTAAAACAAAACCAAAAATGAACTAAGCAAATCACTA
>PVKU01001093.1:0-113130 GCA_004027475.1 Anoura caudifer
TATTTATCACAGGTATAGAAATGTTTTTTGGATTCATTTCTTACCTGGATCATTTTGTTATATATGCATCTTATTATGTGAAATACAGTTATTTTCTGACATTACTGGGATTTCCTATGACAGTAAAAACTTTATAGCACATTATTTATTATCATGATAAATATTTTGCCTGGTGGAAATTTTAAGGCAAATATTAGAGCGAGAAGGATAATATAATAACAAAACAAAAACACTTAAAAATATCCCCTTATTCACCTGTTAATGAAGCACTGTGATCACAGAGTTAAAAAGATGACAGGAAATCCTTGGCACTTGGGGTGATTCCTGGCAGGTGGGGCTGGCGTTATGTCATAGTAAGAATAGTATTTTGTGATGGATGGGAATGGACAATACTGAACACTCTTGTGGGGATGATCTGTTTGAGATGGCTGTTCCCCTCACTGCAAGCCACTGTGGCATACTATGCTGACTCCTGCTGGCCTTAGGGGTCAGCAGGAGTTTTCCCTGTTTTCGTGAAACCTCTGTGTCATTGCACAACAGCTTTCAGATATGTAAACTACTAAACCAAGTTAATTACTCAAGAATAAATACAGAAAGACCAGTTAACTAATGACATTTATCAAATGGTCATTTTGCCGGGCACTGTACCAATTTGCCAGGCAGTCCTGGAGGACTGCCTACAAATATAAAGGTAATCTACAATTCCTGACTTTGTATCCTGGGGCAAAAACTATGTGTGAGCAAAATAGGTTAATGACATAATTTATGTGTTTAGATTTATTTTCAAGTGCATATATGTTTTATTATTTTTACAAACTAGGGTTTGTCCCTAGAAGCATAAGTAAGATGGTGAGGGGGTCTGGAGTCTTGTAACAAGAGAGCAGTTGGGAGAATTAAAGTGTTTTTAGCCTGGGGAAGAGAAGACATAATGGAGAAAAGATGGTTGCCTTTAAAAATTTGAGAAGCTGTCAGTTGGGAAGAGGATTAGATTCATTCTCTGAAAGTCCAGAGGGCATGCATATTATGAACATTTCAAGGAAGTAGGTTTTGATTGAAAGAAATTTCTAAAAATGTGAATATACATAAACAAGTGATGAGTTCTAAAACACCACAGGGTGTGTTTGGGAAAGAATTTGTGCACCAATTAATCCAGGTTCATTTGGGTTAGTATTTTAGAAGGTACCTTTCAACTCTAAGATTTTTTGATTCTTGGATATAGAAATTCTGCTTTAAACAGACTCTATTTGTTTGTTATAACTAGTTACAATGTTACAGAACAACCAGTGCTATTACAGAACAGCCTCATGGAGGTCTACTGCTTGATGACAATAGGCAAAACTCTGGAGCCAGGGGTTAGTGGAAAAGGAAAGGATATGCTTATTTAAACATTACACAGTTTTGGAATAATGGTAGGTTTATGCTTCAGAGTCCCACTCTCTTTAAAACATCCAAAGACAAATAAACCTGCCACCCTCTGCTAGACCAGACCAATTCAAAGATGTGCCTGGAATCTCCTTTTCCACATTTAAAAATACTGTCCTATGGAAAACACAGATGGCTGTAGCCTTCATCCAGGCTTCATGGCAGGTTTCTGGTCACACTTCAGCTCCAGGTGTCTCTCATGACTCTGTAGCCAGGCAGAGCCACACAGCATAGCCGTGCTGCCTCTACTTTCTATGCAGAAGGGGTGCTGGGAATGTTCCTAGAAAAGGCAGACTCCAGGACCCAATGGGCCATGAAGTCAGGCCACTTATGGCCAACTGGGCTAGTGAGGGAGGGAAAAGACTGTATGTTTCCTCGCATGTTCTTGAAGCCTTGGCCCAAAAACCCATGCTCTACAGAGCATCCAAATTTTCAACCAATGTGTGTATGTGCTATGGTCCACCATATTTGTCACCCCTCATCCTCCAGTGTCTTTGCCTCTCTTCTTGCTCACATTTTTTGAAAGTGGGCAGAAATTTCCCAACAGTGCACAGAAGCACAAGTGTCTCAGCCAAAGTGGGGAGTCTGGCCCCTACAGCTTGCACAGGCTCTTTTAGGCTGTGTCAGGAGCTTCCCAGCTTCTGTGATAATTAATACTGGTTTGCACAGCCATGTTGCCTTTGTTTACAGTTGCCCCAAGTTGTGGGAAAGCTCTCATGTGGTTTTAGTGGTTATTTCAATCCAAGTGACCTTCAGACCTTTCTGTAACCCCCTTTCCTTTAGGGGAGTGGTGCTGGCTCTGGTGCCACTTCTGGGGTCCTTCACCCACTCCTCAGTGATCTGGCCTGACCCACCCTGTTACAATTCCCCCTTTTACACCTCTGGACTTTGTTCTTACAAAGACAATGAACAAAGGTCTCATTCTTTCATAGCTATTTCCTGCTGGCCATGGAAGTATTTCTAAATATTCCTTGTGTCCAGAGTATCCCTATTGGAAAGGGGGTCTGGAGTTGAGGGGTCCCTGAATGCAAGGGAGAAGGATCTTGCAGAGTTCAGGTCAGTTGTCCGTCCCTGGAAACTGGTGTATGTGATGTCCAATGGATGGCACTGCTGGACAAGTTGGCATCATTGTTGTATTTTGGAGGGTACAAATTTTGCAAGAGTTAGAAGGCATGATCAGAATCATAACCACTAAATGACAAAGACAGGGACTAATTCAACAGTGTCTCTGACTGATTTCCTTGGAGGAAGGTGTGAAAGGTGTCTCACATCATCTGAAGTGCATTTGCCTGCTATACTTAAGTTGGGCTAAATCTAGGATTCCCCCTTTAATGTGTATGGCCCTTTTCTGTCTAAACCATTAAGACAGAAAAGGAAAACAGATTAAAGCAAAGCTGACACACCTCCCCATACTTCACCAACTCAATCATTTAGTCCAACCAAACAGTTGTCTCAGGAAGTGGTGATACAGATGGGCTTCTTAAGAGGCCAATACTGTGTAACCAAACACCCAGGTATTGAGGTATAGGCATACCTCCTATGAAGGTACAACACACAGGTTAATTTACATAAGTCATAAATCAGTCTCTGAGTATGCAAGACTGCCTTTTGAGCAGATGTCTCATTGCAAGACCTTTTGCTGGAATGACGTTAAATAGTGACAATCTGACAAATCTTTCCTACTTATAAATTGAACATCTCTGGTGATGTCACAAACCCAGTTCAGATTCCAAGTGAAAACAAAACTTAGAGGACAGCTGCACTAAAGTCTAATATCTACCACTGAACATTACAATTTTCCTCAAAAAATGATTTTTCACCTTATGGTCACCCATATTGTCATCAAAGAATACTATCAGTTTTTACTTTTGCCTTATTGTTTGCATAAATGCAATGGGAATAGGAGTTAACCACATGGGCTCTTTAAATCTGCTTGACTGGAACCTACACAAGTCATCTTTAGACTGAGCTACAGTTGGCCCTTCAGGTTGCAGAAGCCAACACATGTCTGCCATCAGTCTTTGCCTGCAGTACCTATTTTCCTCAAGTCCTTGAGGTTCCCAAGGACTTAAGATTACATCTTGTCATATTTCAGGAAAGCAACCTTTGTTCCTTTTGTGGAAAGACTGCCATGAGCCACATGACCAACCAAGTTACCAGGCCCTCCAGTGGGCTTTCATTACCTTTGAAAGTCATTCTCAGTTCCTCAAGGCTTTCTGGTAACAGAGTCCAGGCATGCCTCCTTCAGGCATGATATTCCAGTTCAAATCTTGGTTAACAAAACCTCCATTGGCAACTGGTCTTATTGGTTTCACGCAAGGAAATTTATGCCATCGCTCATTCATAGAGAATGGCAAATTCTGGAGGGTGAAAAATACAAAGCATGAAGGAAAATCCTCATCCTTCCAGTACTCACTGAAATTGCATCTCCATGCCATATACCTTCTATTACTTACTTTCCCACTTAATGTGAAGCTTTAACCCTCAGAAACCGCAATTTTATTTCAGAACAGAAACAAAGCAAAATCTAAAGCAAAGACAGCATTTCAAAAGGGAGGAGGACTGGATCTAGCCTTCAAATCTTATCTCACACTAATTGGTCACACCTAATGGTCACACAGACAACCTTACTTAGATTGGAATGGTAGATATATTCTCTCACCCACCACTGCACAATATTTTGGCAGGGACAAGACCTCTCACCAAGCTGGACCCTAGCTGGCACCCAACAATCTTTCCTAGGTCCAAATGGCAGAGACAGAGGATTCCCAGTATACACAAACAGCAAAGTTTCCCCAAGTATCCACAACATAAGACATAAAGGAACAAAACAAACCTAAACAAAGGATAAATATACCCAAGCCCTGAGATTCCTTTCCTTTCAGGTTTAAAACTTTCACAACCTGCTATATATCTTATACTAATTTTAAATGACCATAATTCACTCTCAATACTTGTTCTTTTCAACAATGGGAAGGACACACTCAAACTCAGTATCAAGCTGAGTCCCTAGGGCTAAAAGTTCCTAGGACCAAAGTCCCTAGGTTTGCAAACACATTCTATAAGCACAGGCCTTTGTTCCTATTCCTTGCTAAATCTTGCTGTAGAATAGGGCTTTGGGTGGTACCTGGCATTTACCCTAGTTTAATAAATTTGCTGAGGAAGCCACCATCTGGGAAATGCAAAACAGGATAAAAAGGACTTGGCATTTGGAGCTGCTGTCTCTTTCTAAAAGAGGAACTCTAAATCTCCTTCAGAAGTAGAGATCCAGCTTTCCCTTCCAGCATCAATCACACCAGCAAAGTATGGTAGAGTCCTCCTCAGGTGATGCTCACTTTATCTGTGTCTTCCAGGTGTTTAGCAAGTCTTGGTCTCCCAGCCAGAATGGGTGGGAGGACTCATCAAATGGGTAGATGGACCTGCAATAAGTAAACTTGTTTAAAATGGTTAGTGTTTTCCCTAAAGGTTGTGCTCAATTTTTGACTCATGCTCCAAATCTAGAGGGAAACTCCTAAAATAGAGATCTGGTGGTGGGGGGGGGGGTGGTTCTCCCATACACTATTTCAAAAGAGCTTCAATCCAAGCCAAATTAGGGTGTTACCCTAATTTGGGTCAAGGCAATGTGGAATGCCCGATCCCATTTCAAATATCCTCCCTGGCCTATTTGCACCAGTGTATTCTTCATTTTTCCCAGTCATTCCCACAGATTGAGGTCTGTAAGAAGCATACAGTTTCCATTGGATCTGTAGTTCCTGTCCAACATTCTAAGATATCTCTGAAGTGAGAGATGGTCCATTGTCACCTTGAATGTTGTAAGGGAGTCGAAAACTAGTTCCTTGTTGGTCCTTTTCCATGAAGCTGTTCCCATCTGTATGTGACTCCCAGTCTAGCACTGTCAGAGGTTAGGCTAAGCAATTATGCTAGAGTGTTGAGTCTCCTCTGAGTTTGAAAGCAGGGTGGCCAACATCAAGATAGTGGTAGTCTGTGAGGCAACATTTGGGTTGTCTAACAGAATGACATGGTTGGGAACCATAGGATGAATGTCCTCAATGGTTTGGATATTAACCACTCCACCTGGGGCTCCATTGGTCCAAACAGCTTAAGCTACCTGCTTATTGATCTTGTGCAGGAAGAATTTGCCTTTGGATCCTTGCCCACAAGGAGTACCTGCAGTTGGATATCAGTTCCAGCTGGGCTTCTACATATAGTTGCTGCTTCTGAGGGAAAAGGGTTACTTGGGTATGCAATTTAGAAAGGAAATCTTCACCCAGAAATGGAATGAGGCAGGTGGCATGTAGAGAAAACTGCATAACCTTTTGATTTCCAAGCTGACATTCCAGAGCTTGAAGGAATACCTGTCTTTGAAATTGTCCAGTCACTCCAGTAATCCTTACTGCATCTGAACTTTTCTTGCTTATCTTTACATTTAGCATTGAGTATATAGATTTTGTATCTCTAAGGAAATCAATTGGGAATACAGTAATCAGTTGGGAGATGTCTGGGGGAGCTGTTGAGCCTCCCCATTCATTACCAGATTCTCTTCTTCTAGCATTTCTCAGTGAGGGTTTTCATCTTATTTTCTTTCTTTTTTTTTTTTTTCAGTTTTTGGTATTTCTTTTTCTAGTGTCCCCTCATCTTTGCAATAGGCACATTGGCTCCTCATGTATCTTTCCTCCTTCCTTTCAAGTTCCATCTCTCCTGGTTTACACACACTGTTTCTAGGAACACCATGGCCTGTTCTAACTTCCTTGATTCCCAGGCATTGTAAACTTTGACAGCTATGTCCACCTATTGAGAAAGATTCATTCCCAATGCCCCATCTAAATGCTGGAGTTTCTTTTGGATATATGGGGCACTTTGCCCAATAAAAGTCATGTTCACCATCTGAACATTTTCTGGTGCTTCTGATCAGCATCAGTATGCCTTGTATAGGCCTGATAGAACCTCTCTAAAAATTTTGCCATGGGGTGTGTACATGCCCCACAGCAAAAGCCAAATGAGGACCTTTCTGAATATTCAGTCTTTTTTACTTGGGCACTGCTTCCTTAAGCCCTCCCAATATGCACCTTTTGTAATGTCACAGGAGGGCTGTCCCTACTGTTTACATCCCACTTTGGCTCTGTCAAAGGAATTGCCACAGCTGGGTTGGGGGGTGCCGTTAGGATTTTCTCAGCGGAAGCACTGAGCCTCTTCATTAATCTTATTTATAACCATCCATTTCTCATCTGCTGTTTGAAGGATATTAAGGAGGACCTGCACATCTGCCCAATTTAGATGATGAGTGGCAAAAATGGAGACAACAAAATCTGTCATTTTCCCAGGGCCCTTCCTATAGGAGGGGTTGGAATTCTTCCAATTCAGCAAGTCTGAAGGGGAAAATAAAGTATGAGCCCAATAGTAGCCAGTGGGCTGGACTTTCTGATTTACTCTGCCTATAGGGTATTGCCTCAAAGGGAACTGCTTTGCTCCAGATAGGCATGATCCTTGGCCAAATTGGGTGCTCTGACTGGTCTTTCAGGAGGAGACCCATCCCTCCTCATATAGGGGTTGAGCCACTGGCTCTTTGGGCTTTAATTCAAGGGTAGCTAGTAAAAGGGGTGGTGATTGGGGAGGTCTTCCTGCTATCACCCCTGAGTCCCCTGGGTTCAGGGCGCTGCTGAGATTCATTCCTCACTCTCCTTTTTTTTTTTTTTTCTTGTGTCTTACTCTCAGGGAGAGGTTTTGAGGCCTTTTCCCTTCTCTGCTCCATCAAGAGATTCTCTATCCCTGGTGAAACCCTATTATGTAATGATATAAGTGCATTGACATAACATATTTTGGCCCATTTGTGCAACCATTGTCAATACAATTCCAATTGCATGATGGTACAATAACTCAGGAGACCCATCCCTCATCATATAGGGGCCATTTTCCCCCACAGTCTAAAATGAATAGGTCACACAGTGTTGCAGTAATAAACCAATATGTCCTTAGACATTGGATAATGACTGTATATATTCCAGTCTACTAGAATTCTACCCATTAGACTCCCTCCAGGAGCTAATACAGAATTGCTTCTATTGGCATGGCCATACAGGCCAAGACCTATGACCAAAAAAATCTAAGGAAACTGAGAACATATATACAAAAAAAAAAAAAAAAAAAAACTGATCAGGGGAGGGAGGTGGGGATGGCTAGGGTGGGGTGGGGTGGTAGGGGGAAATGCATACAACCGTACCAGAAGAACAATAAAAAAAACCCTGATATCCATGACTCCATTATTCCAGAGTGCTCACAAGCAAATCATCTGCCAACCAATCTCACAAACCATGGTCCCCATAGCTCGGCCAGTCCTCACCTGGACCCCATTTCACAGCTTCAAATCTTGGGTGATCCTCATATTTTCTTAGAGTCTGTCCCTTTCCCAGACCCATTTCCTTTCTACTTGCCAGTTGTATTTGAGCATCTGATGCCTCAATAGAATGTGCAGATTAATTCTCAGCAACTGGGAAATCCCACAATCCCAATCTCTCACTCCTGGGGGTAAGGGGAAATTCAACCAATCACAAACAGCTAGGGCCACACATTGTGAGCTAATGCTGTTACAGAGCAGCCAATACTATTACCAAACAACCTCATGGTATTTCACTGCTCATTGTCTATAGGCAACACTCTGGAATCAGAGTTTAGGTGAAAAACAAAAAGAATTGTTTATTTAAATGTTATACAATTTTAGAATAATGGCAGGTTTCTGACTCTAAGCCAGAATCCCTTTAAAAGACAAATAACCCTGCCACCATCTGCCAGACCAGACCAATTCAAAGATGCACCTGGAGTCTCTTCTCCCCCATTTAAAAGTACCATCCTTTGGAACATGCCAGTGGCTGCAGCATGCGCATCCAGATTGTTTGGCAGATGTCTGATCACAGTCTGGCTGTAGTCATCTCTCGTAAGTCTGTGTGTGCCTGGCCAGGTACAACTGCACAGCACAGCCAGCACTGCCACTGCTTTCTGTGCTGGAGTGACACTGGGAATTCTCTTTGACCATGCAGCTTCCAGGGCCCACCAGCCCATGAACTTGGGCTCCTGCAGCTGACCAGGCTAGTGAAGGAGGGAAAAGAATACATGTTACCTGATGCATTCTGTTTTAAAGCCTCAGCCCAGAAATCCATGTGTGATGGAGCATTTGGCTTTTCAAGCAATGTATGCCAATGTCTGCCATATTTGTCTGTCCAGTGTCTTTGCCCATCTTCTGGCTGCCATTTTGCAGAAGGGGCAGAAGTTTCCCAGTTGTGCACAAGGACACAAGTGTCTCAGCTCAAGGCAAAACATCTGGCCTCTACAGCTTGCTTAGGCTCTTTGCAAGCTGTGTCATGAGCTGCTTAGCTGCTGGGGCAATGCACCCTAATTTGTGCAGCCATGTTGTCTTTGTTTTCAGTTGCTCCAAGTTGTGGGAAGGCTGTCATGCAATTATGGTTGTGATTTCAATCCAGGTAGCTTCTTGTGCTTCCTGCAACCTTCCTCCTTGTGGGTGGTGAAAGTGTTGGCTCAGGGGATCACTCCACAGTAATCTGGTCTGACCCACCCTGTCACAGAAATAGCAAACTCTACATATCCCAATATCTAAATATAAACATGTCTTATCTGGACTCCTGGGACTGACTCTGCCAATGCCCACCTTTGTCCAACAATGCTTTCCCCCCATCCTACAGCAGGTAACCTTCTTGGGGGCTTTCCTAATGGCCTTCCTAGTGACTTCTCTTTTTGGCTCAAAGTCATCACACATGCTAGTCCCTTTGCCTACACTTCCTTTTAATTGTCTCTGCATTAACTCTACATTTCCATGTAAATGTCTCTCTTTCCTATTAAATCCAGGCTTACTCAGCAAGTTTCTTTCTTTCTTTCTTTCTTTCTTTCTTTCTTTCTTTCTTTCTTTCTTTCTTTCTTTCTTTCTTTCTTTCTTCCTTCCTTCCTTCCTTCCTTCCTTCCTTCCTTCCTTCCTTCCTTTCTCTCTCTCTCTCTCTCTCTCTCTCTCGATTATTTTATCTTATTTATTTTAGAAAAAGTGAAAGGGAGGGAGAAAGAGAGGGAGAAAAACGTTAATGTGTGGTTGCCTCTCGCATGCCCCTTACTGGGGATCTGGTCTCCAACCCAGGCATGTGCCCTGACTGGGAATCAAACCACAACCTTTTGGTTTGCAGGTCCACACTCAATCCACTGAGCTACACCAGCCAGGGATGCTTCCCCTTTTAAAGGCCTACATAGCATTGTATACAGTTGACCCTTTAACAACATGGATTTGAACTATGTGGGCTTTTTAAAAAATGTTATAAATGTATTTTCTTTTCCTTGTGATTTTATTAATAATATTTTTTCTCTGGCTAACTTTATTGTAAGAATACAACATTTAATACATATGACATAGAAAAATGTGTTAATTGACTGTTTCTGTTGATGGCATGGTTCCCTGTCAACAGTAGACTATTAGTTATAAATAACATATAAGCAGATCTTTAACTGTTTAGGAGTTGACTCCTGTGTTGTTTAAGGGTTAACTGTTCTTCCTTTTGTAACACTCCTCACTCCATTTGAGATTTGCTGGTCACTGTACTTATTTCCTGCAGGACTCAGATCTTTATGAGGGTGGGAACCCCTTTGGTTCAGGCTGTATTATCTTAGCACAGTTCCAAGTAGAAGCCTTCTTAATAAAAATGTTTGTTATATTAATATTATCCTGGTACATTTAAAAATGATTATGTATATGTATAACAGATTTACTTTTAAATTTTTAAGAACTCATGTATTATGTGTGGTACCATAGTGGAGGAAGATGAGCTATGATAATTTAGAAATTGGAAAGCCTTTGAATATTTTAAAGTTTTATTTCCTGACAATGGTGCATAGTTTCTTTCACATGGCAATGCCTCCAGTGTTCTCAAAACAGTCCTCCCTACACGTCACCACAGTCTTCACCAAAGAGGAATAAAATTGCTGGTCAGAATCCCTTGATATGGGGCAGAGTAAGCCTAAAGGGGAAAGAACTACTAATAGTGAGAAAAGGTGGTAAAGAGAAAAGACAAGAAATTGCTTTGCACATAGTTTTACTTGGTTTATTTTTTAGATGAAGTAAGAATTTAAGATTAATACTTTCACTCCTTTCACTTCACCCCAAATTCTAAATACACAGGAAAGTGTTTGGCTATGATCTTGGAGATGAAAATATAGAACATTTTACTGCAATCCAGCTATATTTACTGTTTTGGTTTTTGAAAAAATGTTGTTTACTACTGTTGTTGCTTTTGCTTAAGGAAAGTTGGTTTAAGTCTCACAGGCATTTTGCAATTTATTAATAGGTTTTCATACCAGCTGGCATAAAAGATTACTGGTCAGTTTTCTTGATGGATCCTTTAAATTCATGTTTCACTACACATGGTTTCTCTGACTATCTTCAATAGTTTGGAGACCAGATTGAGAAGGCAAGATAATTTGTTTTGAGTTTGTATGACTACATGAGACCATTTCTCCTCCTGCTCCTCCAGTCACTATTTGCTTTTTCCCAAAGAAAAATAATGCAAATCTTGCACTACTGACTGTCCTGATGAATGTGTAGGCCCTTGGTTTGCAACTGAACAGAGCAAAGGAAACACATGGTCAGATTCACGTGTAATATTCATAGGGTTACTACTTATAGAAGTATTTAGGAGTTATCTTATCTAAGGAAGAGATGGTAGAGCAGTTATTTACTCTTTTATAATAGCAGCCATTGTCTTAGGAACATCAGCTGAGAACTTGGTTTAGTGAAAATTAAAAGAAGAATAAGGCCTATGAGCTACCATGGCATATGCAGGGATCTGAATATATGTGGATTTGTTTTCAGTAGAGAGGGGGTTTTAGTTGTTTTTTCTAAGACTGAGGACATGTCTCTGATGAGTCATCTTTACCTTCATCTGATCATATTAAAGTCAATAAATATTTCCTAAGCAATTTAGAGGAATACTGAGATGAGTAAGGACTTCGCATCAAGGATCTTCTTGGGATTAACGGTATAAAGATTACTTAATTGCACTTGTGGGGTCATATGGATTAGATTTGTTACCATAGTCCCATTGGTGAGGTCCTCAGGGCAATAGAGCGAGCAGATGTTTGTGTCTAAGTCACAAAGCAGGATGATAAATTCTGTGGTTGTCTTTACCTTAAAGCAGCGACTGGAACATCAAAGGGGGAGCTCCCAGGTAAAGCCATAGTGGGGAGGCATCATTTGGGATTTGATGGCAACTGTGAGGAGTGGGGGTGCTACAGAACATCTCAGACCATAACAGATATTTGAGAACTTTTGGTAAAGAAGTTTGTGGATTCTAGAGTTTAAGGAACATGGCGATAAAGTTGGATGAGGTGAATAAATGTAAACTGACCAGGGAAGAAATTGCTATAATAATCATGCTTAAAAGAATCAGAGTTCAACCTGGCTTCTAAAAGGGCAGCTCTCCTCCCTGAATGAACATCTTTGCTGTTGTCCTTCCCTTTGGTGACCTCAGCTAGGCTCAGCCACTCTGCATGGCTGTGTTGTTCCCTAGGGTGACTCTGGCTCTGTGTGTGTGAGTGCATCCTGCAGAAGCCAATAGTGATGCTTGTCCTGGGCTGCATGTGAATATAGATCCTCATCTCCAGTACAGTCAGATTGTCACATTTGATGAGTTCTAGATATGAATAGGAAAAAAGGTAATAAAACACCCATGTCACACCAATAAGCAACAACCAGAGCTGTGAAAGAAAATGGGCCACACTACTAGATATCTCTCTCTCAGCCAAAAAAAAAAAAAAAAAAAGCAGAAGTCATATGAATTCAAATATATAAAAAGGCTGTGTCCTCCACAATGTCAGCCCCATTGAAAGCCTTGCTATCATTGCCCTGCTGCATCACTCAGTCTGCAAAGTCAGAGGGTGGTGACTGGAGCCATAGTGAAATAGTGCAGGGACATCTGGCACTAAGTTTAGCAGAACCCCATGCGATTCTGGGTAGGATTCGTCTCCAGAATCCTTATGTGGTCTCAAGAACAACTGAGAAAGCATGGCCAAGAGCTGCACTGTATTGGAAAAGGCTGTTAATCTTAGTCTTATTTCCCAAAGCCCATGCACTTCATTTTTTTTAAAGGCTAGACAGACTCCTTTGCTATTGGTCTTACATTACTTAATAAAAATGAGAACAATGTGTGAGTGACTGTAAACATATAAGAAGGTCTCTCTTCTCTGGGCAATTTAGACTTACAGACCCTGTCAGATGTTCCCCTGGACATCCCCAGGATGACCCTCTCACATACCCCAGGTAGGAACATGTATATGTAAAAAAAAAAGGAGAACATGCAAGAATTGGGAGTCTTTTTCACAAAAGCACTGAGCACTTGGGCATAAACCATTCACATTTGTGTAAGAGAGGGAGGGAAGAGGCAATTCTTGGGGACTGAGGCTGAAGAAGGTGAGATATTTTTCAGAATGCAGCAAAGCCATGTGGTGATCCTGCCTGAAGCAAATATTAAAGTAGCTCTTTGTTATTTATTTGTCTTATGTTAAGACAAATAAATGTGCCTTTCACCTTTCAAGAAAAGAGGTTAGAAAAGATGCAGGCAAGAAACTGCAACCCTCACCCTTCATAAGACCCTGAATACATGTCTTAAATCCTGTACATTTTATTTTCTCAATGTTTAAATGTAAGTAATTTAATGAATTCTCTATTTACCCCAGTGAGCTCTATCACAATAAGCAGGTCTGATCACAATTCTATCCTCCCTCTACCAGAGACGGTGTTGAATGCAGCCTCTCATGGGGGAGAATGAGGAGGGTTCTCCTTGAAGACAAGGCTGGTTGTCCTGTTACTGTCTGAGGCCATCACAATCAGGGAGGTGACCTGGGCTAGGCAGTCAAGGGCTCATGACAAAGTGGGAAGAACCTCTTTCTTTTTCAGGTTTCTATAGTAGTTTCATATTATTAACAGTGGATACATTAGTAGAGTGTGTTTTGGGAGCTTTTCATTCTTTCTCATAATTTGTGTTTCTTTCAGATTACACCTTTGCTGGATGTCCTTAGTGTTGTTTTCTTGTGAGGCCATAACCTTGGCTCCTGTGGTGTCTCCCTCACTCCTGGGCTTTATGGTGGCTCCCTTTTTGACGTGGCCTCAGTTCCCACTGAAGACTCAGTTCACCTTTAGCTCATATTTTCTGCTGGAGCTCCAGTGCCACATGTATGTGTTAACCAGGAGGCCTTATAAGCATCTCAAGGCTAATATTTTCAAAATCCAATGTATTGATGAGTTTGCTTATCAATAACTTGCATATACCAGATTCTATGCTAGAAGTAAAACACCAAACCCACCATTAATATGTTCAATGATAAGGCAGCTTCAGTATAATTTTTAAGAACATGAGCTTTGGAGAAGGAAAGACTGGGTTTGGTCACTTTGGGGCTGTATAAACTTAGACAAGTTATAGAACTTCTCAAAAATCTCAATTTGTTCCTCATTAAAAGAGGATAACAACATAAGGGTCTTGAAGCCAGTGTAAGAATTCAATGTGATAATGTGTATAAGAAGGATGCATAAACAATGCATGGTATACAGCTGAGATCAATAAATATTACTGGTTATAAAAATGTATAAAATAAGTGTGGGTACATTTAATGGTACTTTGGTGGATTGAGGGAAACTTATGGTACCAGAGGTTTTGCAGTCACTGCTCAGAGATGAGAAGCAGGCAGCCAGGTGGGTGGGGGCCATGTTCCATCCTGTTTTTGAAGTGAGCATTGAAGTGGTCACTGAACAGTGTAGTTCTGAGAGCAAAGAGTTTGTAGGGACTAATAAGGAGAGGTGGAGGCAGAGTGTATGCAGACATCCCATCATGAAGTATCTCATGTAAGCCATTGAAGGAACTGAAGCAAGAAAATGGCAGGGTCATATTTGTATTTTAGAAAGAAGACATTGAGAACTGTGTACAGTAGGTTGGGGTTTTGCCAGCTGAAAGCAGTGAGACAAGTTAGGGAATTGCAGCAATCTAAGCAGAGTGATGAGAGCCTGAATTAAGGTGATGGTTCTAAAGACTGATACAAATGACAGGGATCTGAGTGGAGATGAAGGAGGTGGAGTCTGCAGGACTTCATAGCTCAATGTCAGGACTAAACAAGGAAAACAATCTGAATTCTTGCCAAACTTAATCTGTAGGCAAGTAGGTGATGGGAGTACCATTCCATGAGCAGTAAGTGGTAGAGAAAAATGTCTTGATAATGGGTTCAGTTTAGGACTGAACAAATTTTCTGTTGGATTTATTAAAGGACTGATGTCTAATGGAAGACAGACTTTTCTTCTAGGATGTAAGAAACCAAATCTGGGAGATGATCAGTGGCCTTGTGTGTTCAGATGGAGAATCAGGTCCCAGGAGAGGAGGAAAGGCAAACCTGGGGAATAATGCACATGTACAAGGGAGAATGTAGTCATGGGTTTCAGAAGAGAATAGGAAAACTTGACATTACGAAGAGTGACTAAGGGAGTGACTCTTATTGTCACAGACTCAAGTATATCCACTTAAAGAAGAGGAAACTGACCATTGTTCTGGGCAACATGGAGACCATTCATGACCTTGGTCAGAACAATTTTACTGGAGCTGTGGAAACAACACCAGGATATAGTGAGTTGAAAAGACCCTGGAAAGGAGGGAGGGTGTCTCCACACTATTTCTACTACCTTGAGAAGCTTTATCATGGAAAGGGAAGAGGGAGAGAAACCAGAATTTGAATTTGAAATAAAGTTTTTACTTCGTTTTTAGAGCAAATGTGGGAGAATGCTGTGTGGATGTGTGGATGTCCTCTATTTTGTTTCCAATACTTGACACACGTAAGTATTCACAAAACTTTGTTGAAAACAAAAAATTAAATTCTAAACATAGAGCATGGTCCCAAGCCAGTCAGTAAAATGCCAAAATATATTAATGATATAAACCTGGTACTGACGGTGACGTACAAAAAGGAATACCATTTAGTGACATTTTAAATTAATAAGTGGGCAGATTTTATAAGTGAGGAAGCTGGACCATGCAGGGTTGGAAAGGCAGGGAAAGCAGTATTGAGACTTTCATCACTGCTCTGGGCCTCCAGAATAATGGGTGAGGTGTGTCTGTTGGTATGTAAACATGCTGACATGGCATAAAGAGTCTGGTTGCTTCAAAGGCTTTGTCTTGGCTCTGAGGCCCACTTCTCCTATCTTGGGGTGGAGGAGAAATACCAGAAAAGGTGTTTAGGAGAATTGTTATTGGATTGGAGAAGCTTAAGCAGTACCCTCTCACATCTGTGAAATGAATCATGGCAAGAACCATGACAAAAAGGACCATTTATTTAAGTGCCTATGAAACCATAACAAGAAGAAAGGTCCAACTTAGGCCTCTTTTATTCTCCTTTATTTTGGGTCACAAATTTTGGAGCCTTCTGACCATTCTGACTCTCAAATGAAGATACCTATTTCAAGAGTATTCCTTACTGTATGTGTTACCTGAAGATTCCTTGAGATCTTGATGTCATCCTTGGGGATGTTTCACAGTAGCCCTGGGTGAATCTTACAAAACCCCTCACAGTGTGAAGCATGAAATATTTCTAGTGATCATCAATATTTATCAGATATTTTGGTGAGAACTTTCTCTCCAGCGTCATGCAACAGATACAAAATCCAGTCTGCTAACTGCAGTGAATTGCCTGAGCAGGGCTATTTTTGTCTTAAATACTACTGCCTTTGTATAAATGAGCCTGGTTGTTCCATCAGGAAAAATCAGTATTATCTTTTGCTCTGGTTCTCTCCTGCTCCCTTTGAGTAAACCCATTATCTAACCAGGGGTGTTCAACCTTTTGGCATCTCAGGGCTACACTAGAAGAAGAGTTTTCTTGGGCCACACATTAGATACACAAACACTAACAAAAGTTGATAGCAAAAAAAAAAAAAGGTTTTAAGTAAATTTATGATTTTGTGTTGGGCAACACTCATAGCCATTCTGGGCCATGGGTTGGACACCCCTGAACACTATTTACTGGTATTCTCACTTTAAAACTTCACATGTACATAATTACTTTTAAAGATAACATAATGGTATAGAATTTTTGCATGTATTGTTACTTATGATTATTTCAATATTTCCATTAGGTAACAGTTAAGCAATTGAAGTATAATAATATTACTTTTATATCACATACTTGTTAAGGCTATACTTAATGTAGAACCTCAGTTTCTTGTCTCCTGAGTCAGGGTGGCTCCAGGAGAAGTGAACACACTGTGTGGCAGCTGCTGTGCTAGAAATTTGCAAATATTAACTCACAATTGTGAGGCATTATCACTAGGTCTATTCTACCTGTGAGGGGGATTGAAGCTTGGAGATGGAAGACGATGTTCTCCAGGTGGTACAACAATAAACTGTAGAGCTGATTTATACCCATATACAATTGATTTCAGACCTTGAGATATGTTATAATACCTCTGTGGCTTGGCCTGAGCTATTGTTCTATGACCAAGGTCAGTGCATCTGGCTGCACAGCAGTGTCTGACTCTTGGGCTCAGCCCAAGGTCTCCTTGCTGTGCTCACCTAACCTTGGGCCATGTCAAGAGGCAGTATCATCAGGGAGGGATATCTTAACTTGGAATATCCAGCAGGGATACTTTTCCTACTTGGTTTGTTGGAATGATGCCTATTTTGTTGCATTCAGAGATGCCATATGTGCTGGCAATTAACCTCCAGGACTGTGCACATTCATTGATGCCTTGGGATAATTACTCTGCTGCCTCAGCCAGCCCACCTGTAACATAGGCCTGGGGTGCAGCCAGAGCTTAAGAAGGGGAGGGCTAGGGGGCTGGGCTGGGGTGGGAGTAAAAGACAGAAAACTGTACATGAACAACAATTAAAATAAAATTAAAAAAAAAGAAAAAAGGGAGAAGCTTCAAAGTTAGTTTGTAATTTTGTAGCTACTTCATGGGCAGAGGGTGGGAAGAAGCTATTTTCACTGGAAATAGTGTTATCTCATTACTCTATCGACACAGATCTTAATATCTAGGTTTGAGATTGTGTATTTATTTATAAAGAAACTTCAGAGATCATGGAAATGTGATTAGTTACCAGCTTACTGATGATAGAAAAGACTGTAACATTTCTTCAGCAGTTAAAGTATCAGGTTACTGGGAACTTTCCTCATGCTGACATTTCATGTTTCTGGTGGAATTCCATCAGTGCCTGAGATGACACCTGGAAAGTCCATAAAACTTCAAAGATCCATAAACAAGTCAACTTCCCCACTTCAAAAACCCCAATGTACCCTTGCACTTCAACTTTTGCATATGTTTGCTGAGTTAAATTCACCCCCAAATTAGGGGTTTGGAGCTATGTGAGTGTGTGACCCGGGAAATTCTGAGCTTCTAATGGGATGTGGAATTACTGAGTTCCTGGACTCTTCAGGAGAGGTTGACTTCCTCACCTTGTACTTTTTTTTGGTCTGGGTAATACTGACTAAGAAGTTCCTAAGGGCAGAGAGTTACTTAAGTGTCTTTAAATGATGAGTTTAATGATGGGTGTGACTATTTGATGTTAAGAAAAGTCAGAGAACTCAGTAGCTCACCTCACTGCCTTGAGTATTTGCATTAGTCTGGTAGACTTAATGCCTCTGGCAGAAATAGAAAATACTACCCACATGTGAGTTATGATTGCAGTGAAAATCATCTCTTGAATATATTGACTTGGGTGTACTGAAGGTTTTGCTTGTGTCAGTATGTTCACTGTAGGTATGCAGAGCAGAATGCGTATATTGTTTTCAGATGAAGACCAATTCAACTTTAAACATTTTCCCCCAATTCTCTGGTGCTACAGAAAACTGTCAGACTTCAACCCTGGTTAAATTGCTCCGTTTCTATTGGCTTCACTTAGAAATCAGTCTCATGTCCAATTTACAAAGTTGAGACCCAAAAGGAAAAGTAAATTTCTTGTGAGGTCATTCCTATAATCTGAACACTATCTGGTAGACTTCTTTCCTGAGCCACCAAAATGAGAAAGATCTTGGATATCAGTCCAGCTGTTGGAGAGAAAGGAAGAAGCAGGAAAATAGCCAGGAATGGGATCTTGTGTGAGCCCCAGGTATGAACAAACAAACAGGAGAGAGAATGGTGCTGGGCATTGATTATAAATACTTATATAGGATCAGAAAGAAGCATATCCCACGTGTGTGTGTGTTGGGTGACTAATAAAAATTGTTTGAAGAAAAATAAAATGCTTACTCATTTCTTTTCGGGTATTTAGTCAAAAAGAGTGTCAGAAAATCCAAGAATATAGCTGTTTGCTTTTTGTTTCAAAAAGCCGAACAAGTTCTAGGAATATTAAAAGCAGGAGGAGAGTTGAGATGGTTGTCAGCTCTATTTGGTAGGAGATCTGGGTGTGAGTGTGTGTCTGGGAATTTTAGCTAATTTCTTAGTGGCCAACACCTCAGTCAGCATTCCCAGCCAGCAGCCTGTTTATCAATCTTCACAGAAATGTCTTCAGAGATGGGGAAATTTCAATACCTCACTAGTGAGGTCCAGGCTGAGGGGACCACTCTTTCTTCAGTTTTGTTCTCTCAAACAGACTTGTATGAATGACTTGAAGAAGTCCAGCAATTCCTCAGTCCTGACTTTGGGAGCTCAAGGTTTGTTTTCTGATAGGGCTCTTTTGAGGCATTTGAGAATATTGAGAACACATCATCATGATTATTTTATTTTATTTTTTATTTTTCTAAAAAGTAGCTTGATATTTTTGTATTTCTCTATGGGTAAAATCATGGGAAGTTATTTTATGTTGTTTGACAAATGATATTGCTAACCCTCATAGCATGTTGTGTGTGTGAGGAACACATTACACACAGCACACAGTTTTCAACCTTCTGTAGTCTCTTAAAAGATGGGTGTGATCTGCTTGCTGTAAGCATCAAAACATCTCCAGAGAGTGGTTCATATTGGGTTACTGCCTGTTAGTTTGATTGATATAGTTTAAACACTTACTTTAAATAAAAATACACACAAAACAGAGCCCCTTTCAGATCACCTTTGATCTGTAAGTGGTACCAAAACAAGAGATTTTACTAGGAACTCACCCTTTCTCTGTCAAATTGGTTGGCTATTCACATATTTTTAGAAAAGATAAATATTTTGCCCATCACTTGAGATTAAAAGTAATTCCATAAAGCTGCTTTGATGTAAAATTTTAAAGATTTTCTGGCTTTCTAAAACCTTACATACCTGCAGAAATTCTCTGTGGCTATTTCAGCTGATACCTAATCAAAGTTGGTGTCCACTGGAGACCACTAATGAACCCACAAAGCAAAGCTCTGTGGACATTTCCATGATCACAGTAAAATCTTCCTTTAAATTATATTTTGTACATTCCAGGAATCAAAAATTGGAAGAGTTAGCTGAATCTGTATTTCTAATTTTTCCTTGCTGAGAACTCCCATAAAAATTTATATTTTTGAAGTTGGAAAAAACCAATAATTTCCAGGTTTGGATTATATTCTGGATATGTTTCTGAAAATACAAGAATTTCTCTGCTGATACTTGGGAGAATTAGGATGATAAGAGCTTATTCAAAAATTGTATGTTACATAGATATTTAAAAATTATATAGAGGATCCAGTTAAGATGGAGGTGTAAGTAGAGATTCTTTGCTTCCTTACACAACAAAAGAAGGATAACAACCAATTTAAAAAAACAGCAACCATAAATGACAGAAAATAAAACTGCATGGAAGTCTGACAACCAAGTAGTTAAAGAAGAAGCATTCATCCAGACTGATAGGAGGGGCAGAAATGGGAAGCCAGGGTGGAGAGGATGCAAGGTAAAGCAAGGGACTAGTTGGGTGATGTGGCAGCTAGCAGTTAGGATTTCCCACATTCACAAGCATATATGCTGGAAGGCACAACTGGGGAGCGAGATAGACCATGCAACACATGATTTCAGCACGGGAAACTAAATCCTTAAAACCTCTGTCTCTAAAATACTGTGGCAGTTGTGCCAGTGGGAGAAATTCCCAATCTCACAGAAGTGTCCATTGGAGAGGCCTACAGGATCCTAGAACATACACAGGCCCACCCCCCTGGGAATCAACAATGGAGAGGGCATAATCCACTTGTGGGAAGCAAGGGAATTGATGGGACATGGGGTGAGAGCTGAACAAGTGAGCAAGCAGCATTGTTCCCTCTTTGACCCCTCCCCAGATGCAACACCACAATACACAAAAGTGGGTTGCCCTTCCCTGGTGAATACCTAAGACTCCATCCCTTACAATATAACAGGTGTGCAAAGACAAAGAAATATGGCCCAAATGAAAGAACAGATCAAAAGTCCAGATAAAGAACTAAGTGATGAGGAGATAGTCAACCTATCAGATGCAGAATTCAAAACACTGATAATCTGGATGCTCACAGAAGTGATTGAGTTTGGTTGCAACAGGGAGGAAGAAATGAAGGCTACATGAAGTGATATAAAGCAAAATATACAGGGAACCAACAGTGAAGGGAAGGTAATTGGGACTCAAATCAACAATTTGGAACAAAGGGAAAAAAACATCCAACCAGAACCTAATGAAGAGCAAGAATTCAAAACAAAAAAAAAAAAAAAGAAAATGAGGAGAGGCTTAGGAATCTTTGGGACAGCTTTCAACATTTCAACATTCAAATCATAAGGGTGCCAGAAGAACAGGAAGAGCAGGAAATTGAAAATTTATTTGAAAAAGTAATTAAGGAGAACATTATTTTTTCCCCAATCTGGCAAAGGAAATAGACTTCCAGGAAGTCCAGGAAGCTCAGAAAGTCCCAAAAATGTTGGACCCAAGGAAGCACACACCAAAGCACATTGTAATTACATTACCCAAGATTAAAGATGAGAGAATCTTAAAAGCAGCAAGAGAAAATGAGATGGTTATCTACAAAGGAGTTCCCATAAGACTATCAGCTGATTTATCAAAAGAAATCTTGCAGGCAAGAAGGGGCTGGAAAGAAGTATTCAAAGTCATGAAACATAGGATCTACATCTAAGATTACTGTATCCAGCAAAGCTTTCATTTAGAATGGAAGGGCAGATAAACTGCTTCCCAGATAAGGTAAAGTTAGAGTTCATCATCACCAAGTCCTTATTATATGGAATGTTGAAGAGACTTATCAAAGAATAAGAATAAGATCAAAACCATGAACAGTAAAATGACAATAAACTCATAACTATCAACAACTGAACCTAAAAAAACAAATACTAAGCAAACAACTAGAACAGGAATGGAATCATTTTGAAATGGAGATCACATGGAGGGTTATCGGTGGGGAGGGGAGGGGGAGAATGGGGGAAAAGGTACAAGGTGTAAGAAGCACAATAGGTAGGCACAAAAGAGACAGGGGAGGTTAAGAATAGTATAGGAAATGTAGAAGCCAATGAACTTATATGTACAACCCATGGACATGAGCTATGGGAGAGGAGATGCTGGAGGGTGTCAGGGTGCAGGGTGGAGGGGGATAAAGGGGAGAAAAAAATGGGACAACTGTAATAGCATAATCAATAAAATATACTTAAAAATAAATTTAAAATTATATACATCTAAAAATACATACACACATTATACATATTATATAACATATTATATAACATAATATATAAATATCTATCTATATGTATATAAAGGGGTGGTCTTTTGTTATAAAAATGCCTTAGTTGGTCATTGTGGGAGACCCAATTGAGCTCCAGGGAAGTCTTCAGAGAGAGGACATGAGACTGTGTACAAGGCTGAAAAATGGTTGAAAAAACCAAGCACATTTCTAGGATTAAGTTGGCCTAATGTGCAAATATATAAGTAGTTTGCATTGCCAAGTTTTTTTGTGTGTTCAAGACTTTGGTGATGTTGGCTTATTACATGGTGGAAATCATGTAAACAGGGCTTATTTCGTGGACACTTGTAACCCCAAGTGCAAAGAAAAAGACATTTCTTACCCAAATTAGAAGTTAAGCATCACCTTGTGGGTTGTGTGTGTCTGGTGACTTTGATATCTGTAGGACTTTTTCACATGCAGGACAAAATGGACTACCTTCCATGAAAATGAATTCTGCTGTGAGAGTTCTTAAGTTCATAAATGCAATCACACTCACATTTTCAAAGATATTTACAATGTGGTTGTGCATCTGTGTTGAATTAGCTTAATTTTTTTTGCTACTATAACAAGTTTTAAAATGAAGGAAGCTATTAGTTTTTATTTCAAGCCAGTTTTCTATAGCAGTTCAGGCTGCTATTACTAGGACACTTACTGTCTTTTAAAATTATATTTGATTGATTATGCTATTACAGTTGTCCTGACTTTCCACCTTTACCCCATCTCTACTGAGCACCCCCCATTCCCTCAGGAAATCCCCCCACCATTGTTCATGTCCATGGGTCATGTGTATATATTTTTTGGCTACTCAATTTCCTTTACTGTAATTTACATCTTCATGGCTATTCTGTAACTACCTATTTGTACTGCTTAATCCCTTCACCTCTTCACCCATTCTCTCCCTTTCCCCTCCCATCTGGCAACCATCTGGTAACAAATTCCTTGTCTCTTATTGCTTTTAAGAGTCTTCTTTATCTTTAACCTTTGGCCTTTTAATTATGATATGTCTTAGACTGGGGCTCTTTGCATCCATCGTAATTGGGACTCTGCACTTCCTGGACCTGCATGTCTATTTCCTTCACCAAATTAGGGAGGTTTCCTTTCACTATTTTTTTCAAATAGATTTTTTATTTCTTTCTCATTCTCTTCTTCTTTAGGCACCCCTATGAGGCAAATGTTGGACCTCTTGAAGTTGTCCCAGAGGCTGTTTATACCATGCTTGTTTTTTTTTAATACTTTTCTCTCCTCGTTGGTCTGCATGGTTGTTTTTTGCTTCCTTATGTTCCAAATGACTGATTTGATTCTTGATTTCATCCACTCTACTGTAATTTCCCTATAAATTATTCTTTATTTCAGTTAATGTATCATTTATTTCTGACTGGGTCATTTTTTATGCTGCTAATATCCTCATTAAGTTCCCTGAGTATCCTTATAAACATCATTTTGAACTCTGCATCTGATAGATTGCTTATTTACATTTTGTTTAGCTTTGTTGCTGGAGTTTTGATCTGTACTATCATTTGGGCCATATTTCTTTTCTCCTCATTTTGGCAGTCTCCCTGTGTTTCCTTCTATGTATTAGGTAGAACTGCTTTGACCCTGTGTCATGGTAGTGTGGCCTAATGTAATAGGTGTCATCTAGGGTCAAGTGGCACAGTCTCACTTATCACCCATACTGGGTACTTGAGGTGACCCCTTCATGTGGGCTGAGTACACCTTCCTCTTGTAGTTGAGTCTTGGTTGCTGTTGGAAAATCAATGGGAGGGATTTACACAGGCCAGTCAGCTGCACCAGGCCCTGGGGTTTTCCAGGTAGTGCAGGTCAAGATCAGCCCCCACCTTTGTCATGCCTGGGGCACCCTGCCTGAGGTATAAAGCAATCTGAGATAGCTGCTACTTGGGCTGGGCTTGGAGAGTCCCAGGCAAAGCCAAGCTGTGAATCTAAGCTCTCTGCTGCTAGGACTCACTGAAGCAAGTTGTTGTTTGTTTGATAAAATTTAGGAGTCAAGACCAGCCATTCTTGTAGAAAAGCAGCATGGGAGGGCCCATAATTTGGCTGGGGCAAAGACTCTGGGGATCTCCAAGGCAGGTCAAATAGTGTTAGCCAAGTTGATGGAGTCTCAGATATGGCATCAGCTTACTAGCTCTGTGGGTAGAGCATTTAGCAAAGAAACAATGGCCATTACTTGCCTTGATGCCAGACACTTCAATTTCTCCAAGTATACCATTGGTGCCTTTCAAGGTACTACCCCAGTGTTGGAGCTCAGAGATAGTGAGTCTGAGTATGTGAGTCTGTAGGGTAAGTGGAAGCAGTCTGGCCTCCTCACCCAGGTGTCTGAGTAACTAAGGGAAGCAGTGTTGCCATAGCCTTGGAGGGGCCTGATAATCAGTGTTCTCATATCCTTGACTCTAGGTCCAATACACTGTTCCCATAACATGAAGTGGGCTCAAATGTGCAGAATTATGTTATGTAATGTTCTAGCAGTTTTCTGGCTTTGTTCCCCTCAAATACTTAAACAAGTAGGGATTCCCTGCAGGGTGTGATGATGAGAGACATGCACAAGGGGACAGGTGACACACTGGGGAGCAAGGGCCATGGCATGTGCCACACAGAGACATGCAGGGAGACAATGCAACTTGCAGTGTGCATGGCTCACCCACCCATGAACAAAGGCATGCCAAACATCCCAACATTCACAGAGTTCTGTGAATATTATTCCATCTGCAGGAATACCATGGACCTGCCTGGCTTTGAAAGGTCACAACACAATTGGCATAGCTGGCAGGATTCATTGCAGAATAGTTTGGACTCACAGAAACAGTGGCCCAGCTAACTGAGAGGATGCAGTGGCAGTACCAACAACTGGCGCCCACCCAAGTGGTGTACACCAGTACTGTGCAAGTGCAGCTCCTGGTGTCCACACACTGGCATCCAGTGCAGGCCTAAATTATCTGTCCAGACCCCAGGGGTGTGACCCAAAAAGGCTCAGCCTCTGCATCTAAAGGGTCATTTGGCTGTGCCAACCTCCCAGGAAGAAGGAGGAAATATACTGCTAGCCCTGTAAGCTAAATGTGCATGTGACACAAGAAGGATTTGGATGGGGTTTGCGGCAACAATCAGAATGGCTATGTCAACCCTTGGGTTTCTGCTCCCAACTAAGGAAGCAGCAGATGTACAGTACTCCTTGGCTGAAAATCAGTTGGTTGCAGTATATGCTGCCCTGTTGGCCATAGAGGACATAACAGGAACTGCCCCCATGACTGTTAGGACCACCTAACCAATTGCAGGGTGGGCCTGGGACTGGATGGCCAAACCTCATAGTGGTATGGATCAGATGCCCATGTTAGCTAAGTGGGGTCTTATCTGCAACAAAAGAATACTCTGTCCACGAACCCTTTGTGGTCTGAGCTACAGAAGTGTTAGGTACAGGTATTTATGTAGATGAGAAATCTACTGTTCTTGTCCCTATAGAAGAGTTGGAAGCTAGCCCCTTCCAGGTAGGGCTGGCACCTATCCCCTCAGATGCATGGTATGCTGATGGGTCCAGCAGGGGCCAATCTGCTGTGTGGTCCACTGTAGCAGTTCAACCAGAAACAGAGATGATCAGTTTGACACTGGCGTGGGGCAGAACAGCCAGTGAATGGAACTCTGAGCCATTTGGCTCATAGAGGTCAGTGAGGTCCCACCGCTGACTATTTGCACAGATAGTTGGGCAATGTATCAGGGGCTGACACTATGGATCTTTACATGGCATACAAATAAATGGGTGGTTATGGATAGATCACTGTATGGACAGGCTTTGTGGTAAGACATATGGGAGTTAGGCCACCAGAAAGAAATCACTGTATATCATGGAACCAGGCATACCCCTCTTGCTTCCCCTGGGAATGATGAGGCTGATACTCTAGCCAAGGGGTGGTGGCTAGAAACAGTACCTGACAGTCCCTCAGGAAGGGAGGTAGCCCAGTGGCTACACTGTCACCTTTCACATGCTGGGCAGAAGACCATGTGGTCCACTACCAAAATTTGGGGGTTACCTGTTACATTGGCAGAGGCACAAGAAGTTGTGAGACCTGTGTTGTCTGCTAATAAGAGCATCCCAGAAGGCCTGTGGGAACTACTGGACAAGCAGTGCAGGGACTAGTAACAATGACCCAGTGACAGATGTCTGTAGTTGGGCCCCTACCTAGTTCAGAGTTCAGAGGGATATAAGTATGCTATTACAGGTGTGGACATGACTACAGGACTTTTAGCTGCTTATCCAGCACAGTACCCAAATTAGAAAGCAGTGGTTGCTGCCCTGGAGTGGTTATGTACTGCTAATGGGTGACCCTTAATTCTTGAAAGTGATCAGGGGATGCATTTTGCTGGGACCTTGGTACAACAGTGGGTTCAGGACTTGCAGATTGACTAGAAATTTCATGTGGCCTATCATTCCCAAGCTGCTGAAATTATTGAATGGCACAATAGTCTCTTAAAGCAAGACATTTGAGCAGCAGCTGCCACCCCTACACTGAAGGGTTGGACAAAATGCTAATGGACTGTCCTCCAGGCTCCAAATGAGAGGACTTGGAGAGGGGCCCAGCTCCGGTGGAAGCACTGCTCCACTGAACTGCTGCTCCAATTCAGCTGCAGGTGCAGATTAAGGATGCCTTGCTGAAACCAGGCATGGGAAAATGGGAATATTCTCTTACCTGCTCCAGAGAGCCTGGAGTGAGGGCAAACATCCACTTGGACATGACCTTAAGAAATAAAAGCTCCCCACATATGTTGGGAGGCTTTTGTTTCCCCTTGGGGCCAAGGGGTAGAGAGAAACTTACAAATAGTGCCCTGAGTGATTGGGACATGGTCCTCAGTCTTAAAGGTGACATATCCAGGGCCAGCAGACCACGAAATGCTTCTTCGTGGCCTCTCTATGATTTATCTCTGGCCCATTGTGAGTTCTCACCTGTTATTGCAAATAGATGCTGAACCCTAGCTGAGGCACAAAAGATCTGGTATTCACACCCAGGAAGACCTGCTCCATCTTATCAGCTGACCAGAAACTTGCTTGTATATTGCCAGAGGACCGTGACTTGCCTTTACTGGTGCCTATAACTACTCTGTCTTTTTGCCCTTAGTGGACTGGGTTCATACTCATGCCTCAGTAGCTGACCAATCAATGTGTTGGGTCTGCACTGAACTCCTCCTGAGAAGGTTGGCCAGCCCCCCCATGGTGCATCTCTACTGCTTCTGTCTCAGATTGAACTTGGCTTGAGAACCAGTGGAACATAAACATCCCTTGTGGAATGCTACCTGGACTGACATCTATGCTAGTGTGAAGCAATGATACAAGCGGCCTGAGCCACTGAGTGGCTACTCTGTATGGGATGGTTTGGGGTAGCTTACAGCTGAGGCCATAGAGCTGGTTGGACGAGCTCCCCTTTGCATTGAGAACCCCAAAGGACAAGTCCAGGTGGGCTGGACTCTTGACAGGTCTGTGTCATACCCATATTCTGGACGTTGCTGGGAGGTTCAGAATGGTGCATGGGCTGCAGTTCTTACTGGGACTCCCTGGGTGGGTGGTTGACATGAGTGGCCTTACTTGTATGGGAATCATACTGGCCATTGTACCTAGGCATGGCCTGATTGCCTGTGTTTTGGCTGTGTGCTGTTAAAACTTTACTGCTGCAGTGGCAGTGCTTCTGTTTTGCTTTCCTGTTGCTGTATCGTATACTGCTGTTGTGGGTTATGGGTGCAGGGCTCTGCCCTCCACACCAAGGGAACCTGGTGGAAGACATCCTCACATAGATTATAAGGTGAGGAACCCAGAAGGGATGGATTGTAGGGTACATGGAGGCAGTCTGGCTTCCTCACCCAGGTGTCTGGGTAACTAAGGGAAGCTGTGTTCCCATATCCTTGGAGGGCCCTGATAACTAGTGTTCTCATAGCCTTGAGACTGGGTCCAATAAACTGTTCCCACAACATGAAGTGGGCTTGCATGTGCAGAATTATGTTATGTTATGTTATGTTACGTTATGTTATGTTATGTTATGACAGTTTTCTGGATTTGTTCCCCTCTAGTACTTAAACAGGTAGGGATTCCCTGCTTAGTGTGTTAATGAGAGACATATGCAAGGGGACAGGTGCCATGCTGGGGAGCAAGGGCCACGATGTGTCCCATGCAGAGACATGCAAGGAGATGCATAGCTTACAGTGTGTGTGGCTCACCCATCCATGAATAAAGGCATGCCAGACATCTCAACAGCTCTGTGAATATTATTCCATCTACGGGAATACCTGGACCTGCCTGGCCTTGAACAGTTGCAACACAGAGTCCTTGTGTGGGTTCTTTAAGAGGAACTGCTTGGGGCTCCAGCAATTTCTCCCATGAACTCAAACCCCACTGGTTTTTGCAGCCAGAAGTTGTGGGGACATATCTTCCTGGCACTGGAATCCTGGGTTGGGAAGATTGGTATGGGTTTGAGACTCCTCACTCCCAAGATATCCTTCCTAAATTTTTATCCACATGGGTATTGGACCATCCTGCTCCATGTCTTCACCCCTCCTACCAGACTGGATAGATGTGGTTTCTTTAATTCTATAGCTGTCAAACACCCATTCAACTTGATTTTGTAGTTGTCAGACTTCCATTCAGCTCAATTTCTGGCATTCCTGAGTGATAGTTGTTTTATATTTTAGTTGTATTTTTGATGTGGTTGTGCGAAGAGGGGAGCAATGTCTGCCTAGACTGGCATCTTGGCCTGAAGTCCAGTCTATTGTTTTTTAACTTATTCTGTGTGAAGAGATGTATTTTTTCATTACATATGATAGAAATAATGTATTAAGTGCTTTCATAAAATTGGCAGAAAATACATCCTTCTTGGAGAAAATATGTCATATACACATACAGATAGAGAAAATAATTTTAAAATTTCAACTCACACAGGGACTATGAAGAATTCTCTGTAAATGTAATGATATAAAATTTAGTTACAACTTTAAAAAATAAATTATGGTGAATTTGCTGGTTTCCTCAGTACAGTGAGAAGACAGAATGTAGGTATCAAATCATGGTTCTATATAAAAGGCTTCCTAATGAATTATATTTTAAGTAAATGCCAGATTGAGAAAGTTCCTAATCTGTGTTACTTGGTAAGGTTTTAAAAACACAGTTTAATGTCAACTACACGTAATGAACTACTAAATTCGGTTGATCACTTTGATGATTGCTTAAGTAAATACATAGAAAAGAAAATGCTTAAATTATTAAGTAATTGAATTTACAAATGGCTCAGTGAGTAATTAAGATGTTTTCCCTAAATTTGCAAGTATTTTGAAAGACATCCAGTAGGCACTCAGTTGGTTCTGTTGACCTGATTGCCCATTTCTGTCACTCTTTTATGCTGTTGTGATTGCTCTCCACATGGGAAAGTTTTCCTGAATAGAGATTTTGACTTCAGAGATCGATGGCAGGGTTTGCTCCCTACATTTTCTTTAAAGCTCCCTAGGAGAATCAAATATGCAGCTGTGGTTGAAAGCCACTATTCCCTTGTATTTATTGGCTTTAAAAAAATCTGTTTCAAGAGCTCAGAAATAAACTCAAGACTCTATAGTCAATTGATATTTCACAAAGGGGGAAGAAGCATAAAATGGAGTAAAAATGACCTCTTCAACAAATGGTGTTGAGAAACCTGGACAGCTACATGCAAAAAAATGAAACTCGGTCACCAACTTACACCATATGCAAAAATAAATTCAAGGTGGATAAAAAAAAAACTTAAATATAAGTCATGACACCATAAAAGTCCTAGCAGAGAAAAAAAAAAAAAAAGCAGGAAATTCTCAGACATTCCATGCAGCAACATTTTCACTATGTTCCCTAAAGCAAGGGGCATAAAGGAAAGAATAAACAAATGCGATCTCATCAAAATAAAAAGCTTCTGCATGGCTAAAGAAAGCTGCATTAAAATAAACAGAGAACCAGCTGTGTGGGAAAACATATTTGCCAATGATACCTCAGACAAGGGTTTCATCTCCAAAGTATATAAAGAACTCACATAACTCCACTCCAGAGAGACAAACAACCCAATTAAAAAATGGGCAAAAGACATGAACAGATACTTCTCCAAGGAGGACATACAGAGGGCCCAGAGACATGTGAAAAGATGCCCAGCATCACTAGCCATCAGAGAGATGCAAATTAATACCACAAAGAGATACCACCTCACACTGGTCAGAATGGCCATCATAAACAAATCAACAAACAAATGTTGGAGAGGTTGTGGAGAAACAGGAACCCTAGTGCACTGCTGGTGGGAATTCAGGCTGGTGTAGCCACTATGGAAAACAGTATGGAATTTCCTCAGAAAATGAAAAATGGAGCTTCCTTTTTACCCAGCAATTCCACTGCTGGGATTATACCCTAAGAGCCCTGAAATACCAATCCAAAAGAACCTATGCACCCCAACGTTCATAATAGCACAATTTACAATAGCCAAGTGCTGGAAGCAACCTAAGTGCCCATCAGCAAATGAGTGGATCAAGAAACTATAGTACATTTACACAATGGAATTCTATGCAGCATAGAGAAAGAAGGAGCTCCTACCTTCTTTTGTGACAGCATGGATGGAATTGGAAAGCATTATGCTAAGTGAAATAAGCCAGGTGGTGAGGGACAAATACCATATGATCTCACCTTTAACTGGAACATAATCAACAAAAGACAAATGCAAACAAAATACAACCAGAGACATTGAAACTAAGAACAATCTAACAATAGCCAGAGGGGGGAGGGGACAGTGGAGAGAAGGGTTTTCAGAAACTACTATAAAGAACACATGGACAAAACCAAGGGGAAGGGTGGAAGCAAGAGAGGGAGGTGGATTTGGCTGGGATGGGGGGTGGGAAATGCAGATAACTGTAATTGAACAAGAATAAAATAATTTAAAAAAGAAAAAGAAAGAAAAAAGAAGAGGAGGTATTTGGGCTATGCAGTCTCCAGCTTGGCTGATGGAGGCAGATTAAAGGACCAAGGTTTTAGAATTTAATGTATAGAGAGTCTAAATGAACAGTATTTTTAAATTTCTATCAATGAATGAGGCAGAAATTGTAAGAGGAGGCAAACAGAAAAGGCTTATTTGCTTCGCGGCAGGGAGTGTGAAAGTGTATCTGTGAATTAAGATAAATAAGGTAGAGTTGCTCCCAGAGTTCATCAAAACCATGTTTATGTATTGATATGCATATGTACATTCATTTTGTACATCAAACTTCATACATATTCATATTAATGAAAAAGTGGAGCTGACAGCAACGCCTACAAAGGAAGACACAAATGGCAGCATCTCTGGACGTGTAAAGTGGCAGAGAGTTACCCTCTGGTTTGGGCCCAGCACCCAG
The DNA here is from genome assembly GCA_004027475.1 of Anoura caudifer. Taxonomy (NCBI): domain Eukaryota; kingdom Metazoa; phylum Chordata; class Mammalia; order Chiroptera; family Phyllostomidae; genus Anoura; species Anoura caudifer. The sequence goes on from PVKU01001093.1 coordinate 31,444, forward strand.
CACTGGCTGCCTGGCTTTGATGACTGCCACAGTAGTGGGAATAATTCACCAGCAAATCATATTTACTTGTCAGAGAGCCTAGGCATTTAACAGAGATCCATGAACTTTAGTAATACTTGCACAAAATGAGATAGGGAGGTTACTTTGGCAATGGATAATTTAATTCATTATGTATAATCAAACCTTATAATAGGTACCAAATTGATGCTATGGGAAATATTTCTTATTTGTGAAGTTTTAAAATATTTACTGGCTGGTGGACTAATGGCACATGAAGCAATTAGGATTACCTGTGAAATCCATTCTTTACTGAATTATTAAAACAGTTTGAAACTTTAAAAATTCATATCTTTTCAAGCACTCGAGTTATCTTTTCCAGCATTCAAGAGTTTTGAGAGCTGGTTCAAGGAAAAATAAGTCAACAAGCTCAGATTTACCAAGAATCAGGGTAGTGGCTAAAGCTTTAAAATGCCTATTTCAAAAAGACTCACAGATACAGAGAACATTTTGACAGTTGCCAGATTGGGGTGAGTGGGGTGGGAGGATGAGTGAATAAGGTGAAGGAATTAAGAAGTGCAAATTGGTAGTTATAGAATAGAGAATGTAGTCAATAATAGTATAATAACTGTATATGGTGTCAGATGAGTATTGGCTTTATAAGAGTGATCACTTTATTAGATCACATAAATGTCTAATAGCGAGATTGTACACCTAAAACTAATACAAATTTTATGTCAATTGTAATTTAAAAATAAAAAATGAAATGCTCTCTTCAAAAAAAATCTGTTTCTCCAATTCAGCAGTCAGCACTTTGGAGACAAAGACATTGTCCAAGACTGTATTCCATGTCTGTAGTGGATATCTGGTCATAGGGAGCAGTTGATAAGTGTTGGATGAATGAGTTCATGTACTAAGTCTTCTAAGATGATCACATCAACTGTTAAAGCTACACAACTTCTAGTAAAATTGCTCAGAAATTAATTTGAGCCATTAGAAAATAGAGCCTTAACTCAACATATCATGAAGACAAGATATATCTTGTCAAAGGTCCCAACCTGTGGACTCAGTAGGGAACAAAGAGAGGGGATCTACATTCAACACTCAAGGGCATGAGGTTCCAAAGATTCTGGGAGGGTCATCATCATCCAGAGCCAGGGACCAGGTAGAACACAACAGAGGACCAGGGAGCCATGTCTGTAGCTCACAGAAGTAAATGATGACCTAAGGACCCATATCCATACTTAAAGGAACTGAGGTCCCTCCACATCTAATGAAGGCCCAAGAATAACTCAGGCAAGAAGCTTAAAGATGTTTTTATAATCTTTTAGCTTCTAAGCCAAATAAATGTAGATTAGGACATCACCAAGGCATAGGTATCTACCACGCTGAACCAGACAAACAATAATTTATCTAGGATTACAAACTTTAAAGTAGACAAAATTTTTTATTTGTTTTGTTTGTTTTGCTTTTACTGATTTGAGCTCTGTTGAGGCCTAGAGAGGTTTACGTTACTTACCTAAGCTAAATGGTTAAGATGTGGCCTAGCTGGCACTTGATGAAATGAAGAATGGTGAATGACAAAAATGCAAAGCAAATGCCAGCTCTATGGGTTCAAATTGTCTCCCCATAACATGAAGGGGACAAGACATGCTTCCAGGGTCCCTCTCCTTGCCTCACTACTCACAAACTCACATTTTCAAGAATTCTCTGAGGCAAAGGTATAAATACTAGCTTATCAGCTTGGAAACAATTTCTTTTAATAAAACTGTATTAAAATATTGACTTGGTTATGATTTCCCCCCTCCTAAGGGTATTTTCTACCCCCCGCCAAAATCCTTATAATTGGTAGGAGGTTTGTTCTTAGAAAGTCCTAAACCTTTAGCAAATACTTTAGCATGTAAGCAAAAAGTAAGTAGAATGTTTAATTTCTTGTGAAAATGAAAGTAAACTTGCTTTCTTGCTTTGTGCAGAAAGAGCCTGAAATTACAGGTTGTGGGATTCGTTCTGTGCCTGTTCAGTGTATTTCATATTATAACACAGTTAGAGAGTGTCTGTTCTTCCTTTTAGTTGGTCTTAAACTGTCAATTTTTTCCTTATCCTGTCCTGTACATTTTATATTTAGTCTTCCTAGTGTATTTGGGATAGTTGTAAGCTTTATAAAACTGAGTCTTTCATACTTTTTAGATATTTTTCCTTTAAAATCCATACTAGCCATAGGCTCAGTTTTCTCTTTTTAAATTTAATTTATATTTGATTATATTTTCCATTATCATTTAAACCCCTTACACCCCTCCCCCACACAATCACAACAGTGTTTTCCATGTGCATGAGTCCTTTTTCCTTTTTGCTCAATTCTTTCACCCCACCCCAAGCTGTCAGCCTGCTCTCTATCTATGAGTCTATCTATTTTGCTTGTTAGTTCAGTCTGTTCATTAAATTCCGCATATGAGTGAAATCATATGGTATTTGTCTTTCTCTGACTGGCTTATTTCATATAGCATAATTTGTTCCAGGCCCATCCACTGCCAGGATCATACTCAATGGCCAAAAACTGCAAGCATTCCCTTAAGATTGGGAACAAGAGAAGCATGCCCACTTTCACCTCTCTCATTCAACATAGTACTGGAAGTCCTAGCCACAGCAATCAGATGAGAAGAAAAAATAAAAGGCATCAAAATTGGAAAGGAAGAAGTAAAACTGTCTTTATTTGCAGATGACATGATACAGGTAGAGAATCCCAAAGATTCTACCAAGAAACTACTCGAACTGCCTGGGCTAGTGTGTCTCAGTGGATTGCATGCCAGCTTATGAGCCAACGGGTCACTGATTCAATTCCTAGTCAGGGTACATGCCTTGAGTGGGAGCCCAGTCCCCAGTAGGGGTGTGAGAGAAGCAACCACACATTGATGTTTCTCTCCTTCTCTTTCTCCCTCCCTTCCCCTCTGTCTAAAAATAAATAAATAAATAGATCTTAAAAATAGAATCTACTAGAACTGGTAAATGAATTCAATAAACTAGCAGGATACAAAATTAGTATCCAGAAATCAGTTGCATTTTTATCTGCCAATAATAAACTATCAGAAAGGGAAATTAAGAAAACAATTGCATTCACAATTGCTACAAAAAGAATAAAATACTTAGGAATAAACCCAACCAAGGATGTGAAAGACATGTACTCATAAAATTATAACACACTGAAGAAAAATCATTGAAGAAGATACAAATAAGTGGGAGTATATACCATGTTCATGGATAGGAAGAATTACCATTGTTAAAATTCTCATACTACCCAAAGCAATTTATAGATTCAATGCAATTCCTATCAAGATTCCAATGATGTATTTCACAGAACTAGAACAAATATTTCAGTTTTAAATTATAGACTGGTTTATAACTGACAGTTCACCACCTAGTGTATTACCTACTCTGTAATTAGATTTCCAGTTAAAAGACAATACCTGAGCTCAGTCATAGTTCTACACAATCTTGTTAGACAGTTGAGGTATTACTTCTTTGTTTCCACATCAACATTGTCTTGTTTGTGAAAACTCTTGTTCTGATTTACAGTTATATTTACTTTACGTGATGTAGCTTATTTGGTATTAATTATTTGGCTACTTTAACAATATAGAAAGAAATCACCCTGAACTAGATACCCATAAAGGTGAAAACCATGACATAATATTTTACTGCTGTTTGACAAGAGAAACTTGGAGACACAGATGTCCCATCTAACCAGTTCCCTGTACAGAGAAGAAGGCAGAGAAATTTAACTTTTCACATTAATGGCTTCTGCTGCAATCAGTACTGCACATTGTAGCAGGTGAGGGAAAGTTCCACAGTGAACTACTTTCAACTGTCATTCCAAGTGAACAGGAGCAATGCAGAAGTACTAATCTGCCCACAGCCATGGAGGCAGCCTATTGTCCACCTTTTCAGTCCAACATGTGGGAAGGCTGGAATAGGTCTACCTATGAGAGAACTGGGAGAGGGATATGAGCAAGACAGTTTGGCCTAACAGGAGCATGACAATGGCAGGAAGAGGGTTTTGAATCCAGGATATTGCTTCCCAGGCCTATCCTACTAAACCATCTATCCTTTGAAAAAGGATAGATGGCTGGACTTCTGCAGGGAGGAGATCCAGGCTCCTTGGAAGAACAGAATCAAGTTTAAGAGTGGAAATGAAGACAGGCCAAGCTTCTGGTTTCTTTGTATAAATGGCTCAGCCCAGACCTTGTACATGACCATGCACACAAACACAAATACATATATATACACACAGAGGTAGAAAAAGGGAGAGTGGGAGAAAGTAAGAAAATGACCAGAGAGAGAGAGAATGATGAGCCTTCTCCCAAGGGAAGTAGAAGGTAGAACTGACTTCTCTTGATATGTGGAAAAATAACCCTGTGTCTTCCTTCTTTCAACCCATTTTAAAACTTTACCTTGGGGTGGAATGAGGGTTTTACACCTAGATGTGTACTGAGAAAAAGGACGTATAAAGAGTCAGGTGATTTCAGTTTCCTTCCTGCAGACACAACGAGTTCTGTTCCACTTTCAGTGAAAAGCAGTTGTGAGAACAAAATAGCTGTATGCTCATGTTGCTGCCCCATCTCCTTTGTACTTTTTTAATGCCATGGACTTCTTTGCCAACCTTGCAGAGCCTGAGGACCCTTCCACAGAACAATGCTTCGAAATACATGGAATACAAAGGATTGATTACAAAGGAACCTATTGTATTGAAATAGACTTCTACCAAAGGATCCTTTGCAGGGATTCTCTGGGGTCTATGTGAAAAATCAGTGTTCCATGAAGCTACATAAGTAAGTGTTACTGTAGAAAATAGGTGGCCCACTCAAGTTCAGGTAATTTGAGGACTATTTAATAAACGCTATTTCCAAAGCTCAGGCAGGTTGTAGGGAAACTGTGGAGAATCTGCAGAATCATGAAGTGCATGGTTTAGCAGAGATAAAAGGAGGGGAGAAGTGGTTGTGAGCAAACCTGGAGAATAGCTACTCATGTTGGGAAAGGCCCCCACAGTGACCTTTCTTGGAGGGGGTCAGGAGCACAGGTACCCCTCTTCTCTGTGTCCCCAGATGGGGCTCCTCAGTTGCTGTATGTTAAGCTGATACACTCACACACATGTATGTATATCAATTTGCATTTCAACAATTCTCTGTTTGGAGTCAGAGATTCCTTCAGCTCCCACTTTGCCATTGTCATGTGTACTGTGTCCTGTTAACCATGAGCATTATCAAAAGGTGGCATAGGAAAACAGGTAAATTACTGTGCACAGATGTCATTGGCAAAATGTTCATTTACCACAAGTTAGTCTTTATTTGTGTTGACAGATATGTAAAAATACTTTAAACCATCTGCGGAATTAGAGTAATTGACTGTTTCCCCTTTTGTTAGAATATTTTTTTGTGATGGATTTTAAAAACAACACATACTGGTAGAGTTTTAGGTTAGCCTGCCAAAGATATCATCTCTCTCAGCTAAAGGGGAACTCCTACCCAAGATTCATCTTGAGAAATGGCTAAATTCAACTAATGGTTAGTATTGTCTTTTTACAAATTACACACAACTATTTAAAAGAGGGAAAGAAAGAGAATTATTTTTTTCACCCCACATAGATTCATTGAAAATGTCATGCCCAATGTTTAGGATTTGTTTCTCTTTGTAATGCTGGAGGATTGGGAAGAGTCTGTCCTGGCATGCTAGTGGTCCAGGCAGAGAGGCAGGTGGCCCGTAGTTTTGGTCATTTGTTCTGGGAACTCAGCCTGTGCTGCTGTGAGATAATTTGCACATGGGTGTACCAGGAGTTCCCAGAACTCCATCCCAGGTGTTCCCTTCCTGTTTTCACTGCTGGTTGGCTGACTGCATTTGGGTGTATGTCTCATGTGTCATAATGTTCTGTTCTAAAATACAGTTAAAAGTGAGATCATATGGTATTTGTCTTTCACCGCCTGGCTTATTTTGCTTAGCATAATGCCCTCCAGTTCCAACCATGCTGTTGCAAAAGGTTGGAGCTCCTTTTTTCTTTCTGCTGTGTAGAATTCCATTGTGTAAATGTACCATAGTTTTTTGATCCATTCATTTACTGATGGGCACCTAGGTTGCTTCCAGAACTTGGCTATTGTAAATTGTGCTGTTATGAACATTGGGGTGCGTAGGTCCTTTTGGATTGGTGTTTCAGGGCTCTTAGGATAGAATCCTAGCAGTGGAATTGCCAGGTGAAAAGGCAATTACATGTTTATTTTTCTGAGTAAATTCCATACTGTTTTCCATAGCAGTTGCACCAGTCTGCAATCCCAACAGTGCACTAAGGTCCCCTTTTCTCCACATTCTTTCCAACACTTGTTGTTTGTTGCTTTGTTTATGATGGCCATTCTGACCAGTGTGAAGTGGTATCTCATTGTGGTTTTAATATGCATCTTTCTGATGGCTAGCAATACTGAGCATCTTTTCATATGTCTCTGGACCCTCTGTATGACCTTGGAGAAGTGCCTATTCAAGTCCTTTGCCCATTTTTTAATTGGGTTGCTTGTCTTCTTAGAGTGGAGTCATGTGAGTTCTTTATATATTTTGGAGATCAAACCTTTGTCTGAGGTATCGTTGGCAAATATGCTTTCCCATACATTTTAATGCTGTTTTCTTTAGCCATGCAGAAACTTTTTATTTTGATGAAATCCCATTTGTTTATTTTTTCCTTTATGTCCCTTGCTCTAGGGGACATATCAGTGAAGATATTGCTGCATAGAATATCTGATCAATGAACCAAACAAGCAAGCAAACTATAACCAAAGATATTGAAATTGGGAACCAGCTGACAGTAACCAAAAGGGAGAAGGAAGGGTATAATGGGCAAAAAGTTTAAATGGTTTACAAGAACAACTATAAAGGACACATAGACAATAACTAGAGGGGGTGAAAATAGGGGAGGGAGGTGGGGAAGGCTGGGGAAGTGAGGTGGGGTGGGGTGAAAAGTTAGAAAACTGTACTTGGACAGCTTTCTATAAAAGTAAAATAAAAATCAAAAGTATTTTTTAAAAAATAAAATACAGCAAAGTTCATGAAGTTCTGCTTCCTTAAAAGTAAACTTGATACCTACATCTGAAATTCTGAGCTTCTCTCCACAGGTTTATTTTTTTCCTTTCTTTTGGTTTGAAAGTACAGAGAAGTTCTCCAAAAGTGGTCTCTAGAAACGAAGGTGGGACCATAAGTTCTCTTTTATACTGGATTTCCTAAATATCCAATTGGCATCATAGGTGTTTTCTGGGCTTATTTTCTGTTCCTGGAAATCTTAACATAGTAGTTGACTTGATGACCAAAAAAGATATCTTATCTTCATTCTTTTTTTTCCAAGCAGAATAATATTTTAAAATTAATTCTCTTTGGGTAAATGGAAGAGAAGGAACAGGTAAATGTGTCTGCTAGTGTTTTGATCTGAACAGCTCTAAAATGTTGTGTTTATTAAGACAGAGGAAAATGCTATGTGTAAGGTTAACATTGCAACCATGTAACTGGTCACTCCTCTAGAGTGTCTGCATGGATTAGGAAGGCTACCAAGTGCCCATCTATTAGCAATACTGCCCCAGCCACAAGCCAACAGTCCTGAAAAACATATGTAGTAAGTCTTTCAAATAAATTTGTTAAAAGCTATTGGGCTTCAGCCTCACCCACTGAAGTTACAACATTAGATCGCCCTCTAACTATTATTTGTTTTCTTAGGTGTTCCTTACTTGTGCAGCTATGCCATGCTGGCCTTTGATTTTAAATGACCCCACTAGGATGAGTGTTTATAGTCCCTGAAGGTCAGGAGGTGTTCAGGGTGATGTATGAGGTTGTGTCCCACCTGAATGCCAAAACCCAGGGCTTCTGATCTCCCTTACATTCCTTGGTCTTCAAGATGGGAATCTGCTGATTCCTTCCAGATAATGGCAAACCACAAAGATACTCTCAGAGAGGGGATACAGTATAAGTGGTAGAAGGACTCATCCTCAGGACAGCATTCCCTGGACTACCTGGTTTTCTTATTATGATGAACTTGGGTGGCAAAGGTACATTTGGACTTATTTCAGCTCACCCGTGAAATCTGAGTTATAACTGAGTTAGTGGCACTGGCTTCTTGTAATACATATTTCTTTCAATTTATGTATTTGAAATCTTAAGATATCCAATGGACAATTGACCCCTTGGAATGAGTCTTTCTTCTATAGCAATTTACTCTTAATATGGTCTCTGGAGTGATGGCACCTTGAAGACCTGCCCATAGTGGAGAGGTATCTTCAGTGTAGGCTGTAAATATCAGCTAAGGTAGGAAAGTCAAATGATGATGCAACATAGTGTGTATTTCTGAACTCTTTGTGCCTTTTGGAAATAAAGAAAAGAGGCCTTTCCACCTATCAGGACAATGTCCAGAGGCCATGCCTGTCTCTGAACAATGTGGCCAGTAGCACATCTTTAAGACAACAATTGCACCCAAAATTCTGTGGACAAATAATGTCTTCCAATACCTTGAAGAAAATTTCACCCTTGTAAAATAAATTATATCCTTAAGGTATCTAAGTTTTATTTTGAAATTTTTTATCAATAATACTTATTCTTTCAAAGGCAATATTTAGGTGGCTTTCATACTTTGCTTCTTTTCATCTCCATACAATCTTATGAAAAGTGAAATTTCTCTTGTTTTATGTAGAGGAAATGAAGACTGGACTAAGAAAGTGGAGGTCCCAGTGCTGTCAGGGGCTGAGCTTACACAAAACATAGATTTGGTTGACTTCAGAGCTGCTGCTTAGTCATGAGACACCAATGCCTCACTTTTATATGAATAAAGTAGTTTGATTTTATTTATTTATTATTTTTGCATTGTTGTTCAAGTATAGTTGTCTCCATTTTCCCACCACCATTTACCCCTGCCCCACCCATCCTCACCTCCCACCCTCAATCCTTCCCCTTTTTGGCTTTGTCCATGGGTCTCTTATACATGCTCCTTAATGACCATTTCCCTTCTTCCCCCCGTTAGCCCTCTCCCCCTTCATCTTAATGTGAAGGACACAACTGTCCTATAATGAAAGAAGAAATGTGTTAGGCCCATGACTTTAGAGGCACTGAGGACTTCAGTGCCATCCTTCAGTTCTGATATTGCTTACAGAGCAGAATCAGTGAAATTGCAGCTCTACACATCTATGTTTATTTCTTGTTGGGAGATATAAGAGCACATACATGTGCTCTTACTTCATAGCAGTCCATGCTATTTCGACTCAGGGGTAAAATTTAGCTACCTGGTTCCATCTGAGACTGTCTTTAGCACTGGATGATAAATATGTTGGCTGAGGAGAGAAGACACAGTGATGTGAAACAGATACAATGTTTGATTTGCAGCATGAAGATGGCTGTCTTTGAATGTAAGTGTTCATGTGGAAGAGGACTTCAGCATATCCAGAGTTGCCCCTGTGGTGCCAGGCTCTGGGGTGCCTGTTGTGCCCTATTAGTCTGGAGAGGCTCAGCAGGAGAAGGGATGAGAGAAGCTGGTCTCAGTCATTTGAATATCTTCAGTGAATAGGCTGAGCTATAAATAATAAAGTATTTAAACTCACCCCTAAGAGCCCACACATACATACCTGGCCTGTTCCACTCTTACAGATAAAAGGGTAGTTGCTTGCCCAGCCATTCTCTCTCCTTCACTCATTTTCTCCTCCTGGGGCCCTTTACCTGCATAATCTCTGAGATCAAATTTCAGCCTGAACATGAAAAGAGAAACATTGGGGGACCACATCATACAGCAGAACAATGGTGGGTTCTCCCAGGCCCCATTTTGTATGAAAGGGGGAAATTACGTGCTATCACTGGGTGAACAAAATGTTGGGAGGCAAAGTAATGAGAGATGTGCCTATTCAGCTGCCTTGAGTGATCTGAGCAATAACTTTTAAGCATATGGCTATGTCTGCTTTGAATGAAATTCATAGAAGGTCAGAAAGAAGTGCTGTCCTGCCACTTTCCTGAAGAAAGGATGTCTATTTCTCTCTCTAAAAAGTGGTTATTTTTAAAATTTAGTTTTGCAGGTGGCTGACTTTGAGGTTAGTTCTTCATTTTTTATCCTTTACTCCAAGGCCTGGTCCTTCTGGGGCCTCTGAAACCTGATGCTGTGCTTCCACATTGCTAGGGAGGCTATAGCTTCAGAAGTAACTTATGGCATTGTTTGTGATTTTCTGTAAGGGTACAGGACACATGGCTATTTTAGTCCAGACAGCCAAAGTTTAGGAAATATTTGCTACATACTAAAAGCAAGTTAATGATGTTACTACATAAAGAGCTCCTAAAATCAATGAAATATAAATACAGGTAAAGCTGAGAATGAAATACAGTTCCATGTCTTGAGCCTAAGCTGCCAAGACCAGTGTCCTGAGAAGGATAGACTGGGGTTTGTCTGTGTAGCATCTTCTGGGGTGTGTTCAGGAGATCTTATGTCATTCCAAGTGTAGGAGCAAACAGTGAGGGAATCTTGGAGGGGTGCAGGGAATGGGTGGAGGAGAACATGGCATGATTATAGCTGCATCTCTAAACATTTTTTGGGTCGGGAGCAGGCTGAAGAGGATGGGATCACAGCCTGTGTTGTTGACATTAGGAGAGTCCAAGACAAAGACAATGGTAACCTGGAGGTCACAGCATTCAAAGAAAGTTAATGGAATTAATAAATTTTTAGGAAGAAAAATTGAAAGATACGATGCTGGTTTGGATATGGGGATGAGGGAGAAGGAAGTGCCAAGGCTGACTCTTGGGTCTTTGCCTGGAGAACCACTGTCAGTGGGCTCACTTACAATAACTCACACTGGGAGAGCAATGCTGGATAGTAGTTCTGTGAGGTTTGTGTTGAATTTCAAGTTATTCTGCAGTTTCCTAGTTACCTGACAAAGGAGAGGGCTAAGCTGCTGGTGGAGTTTGGGGCATTGGTAGAGAAAGAAGTGGAGAGGGCCTACAAAGTGTTTTAAGAACTTCAAATTAAACATCCAGGTGGAAGATGACAAACTTGGAAACAGCTCAGTGAAGGAACAGTCAGAGAGAGAGGAGAAAAGTCAGTCATTGTGTGATGGAAAAAGGAAGGAGCATAGGATGCTGTGAAACATACTGACAGGGCCATTGAGTTCAGCCACATGATGCTTATTGGTAGCTTTGGTGAGAGTCATTTTGTTATAGCAAGGAGGGCAGGGGTCAAAGTGAGTAGGTGGAAAAGTTAGAGGGAGCTAAGGAGTGAAGACAACAAATATAGAGCGATCTTAAAGAGCTTGGCTATGAAAGGGAAGGGGGCCATGGAGGGACACACAGCAAGAGGAAGGATGAGAACCAGAAGAGGACAATATGTCTACGAGTCTGGGGAGGTTGTGGGCACAAATACACTTTGAGACAAGGTGCATCTTGTCCACCTGAACCTGGACAAGAAATGGCTTCTCCTGAGTGACAGGAGGAAAGGAATGCATGCAGAAGGTAACAAATTTATCCACTAGTATCTGGAGGCAGTTGGATTCCCTTTATGATGGCTCCAACTTGTCTCTGTAAAGTAGGAACCAAGTGACTATTGCTAATAAGATAGATGGAGGAGCCAGAGGAAAGGTGTGTGAACAGGAAGGCCCTTTGCTCAAGATAGCAAATCACTGTAATCTCTGCTTCAGAATCTTGTCTGCATTGATTTAAAAAGTGTTCCTTAGCACCTGTAGCTATGAAGTGAAATTGTACAAGGTGCTGTATCAGTCAACTAGAGCTGCCATCACAAAATAACACGGATGAGGTGGCTTATACAAGAGAAATGTATTTCCCATACTTTTGGTGCTAGAGGTTAAAGGTCAAGTTGTTGGCAGGTTTGGTTCCTCCTGAGGCCTCCATCCTTGGCTTGTTAACAGTCTTCTTGTCCCTGTATCCCAACACGGACATTTTCCTGGGGGTGTCCATCCCTGGGGTCTCCTCCTTTTCCTATCAGGGCACCAGTCCTATTGCATCAGGGTCCCACTGTTATGAGTTCATGTACACTTAATTAGCTCTTTAAGGGCTGGAGCTTTAAATTTGGTCTTGGGAGGATCACAGTTCAGTCTATAACAGGTAGATAAAGAATATTTTTTCTTTTTAGAAAGTGGCAATGAATAACTTGCAATCTTTAAAGTTTTCAGGTGAGTCTTTGCTTTTTAAATTTTTTTTTTCTGTTTTTTTATTTATGTTTTTATTGTTCAAGTATATTTGTCTCCATTTTCACCCCCCTCAACACATGCCCCACCCATCCCAGCCTCCCACAATTGAGCCCACCCCCTTTGATTCTGTACATGTGTCCTTCATACATGTTCCTTGATGCCCCACCCCCATTATCCCTTATTATCACTCTCCCTCCTCCTCTCTGATTACTGACACATTGTTCTTTATTTCAATGTCTCTGGCTATATTTTGCTTGCTTATTTGTTTTGTTGATTAGGTTCCACTTATAGGTGAGATCATATGCTATTTTTCTTTCACCACCTGGCTTGTTTCACTTAGCATAATGCTCTCCAGTTCCATCCATGCTGTCACAAAAAGGCAGGAGCTGCTTCTTTCTTTCTGCTCCTAGTATTCCATTGTGTAATGTGCCATAGTTCTTCTTTTAAACCTTTTTTATTGATGTTGGAGTACAGTTGTCTCCATTTTCCCACCATCACTTCCCCCCACCTTACCCATCCCTACCTCCCACCCTCAATCTCACCTCCCTTTGGATCTGCCCATGAGTCCCTCATTCATATTGATTTACATCCTTTCCCTTCTTTCCCAGATTATTTCCCTCCCCCCTCCCCTCTGGTTATTCCCCTCCCCCAGGTTTGTTGTCAATTTTAATACCTCTGGTTATATTTTGTTTGTTTTTTTCTTTTGTTGATTAGGTTCCAGTTAAAGGTGAGATCATATGGTATTTGTCTTTTGCTGTCTGGCTTACTTCACTTAGCATAATACTTTCCAGTTCCATCCATGCTGTTGCAAAGGGTAGGAGCTCCTTCTTTCTTTCTGGTATGTAGTATTCCATTGTGCAAATATACCATAATTTATTGACCCACCCATTTACCAATGGGCATCTAGGCTGCTTCCAGAACTTGGCTATTGTAAATTGTGCTGCTATGAACATTGGGGTGCATAGGTTCCTTTGAAGTAGTGTTTCAGGATTCTTAGGGTATAAACCCAGCAGTGGAATTGCTGGGTCAAAAGGCAATTCCATTTTTAGTTTTCTGAGGAAATACAACAGTGTTTTCCATAGTGACTGCACCAGTCTGCATTCCCACCAATAGTGAACTAGGGTTCCCTTTTCTCTGCATCCTCTCCAACACTTGTTTGCTGATTTGTTTATGATGGCCATTCTGACTGGTGTGAGGTGGCATCTCATTGTGGTTTTAATTTGCATTTCTCTAATGGCTAGTAATGCTGAGCATCTTTTCATATGTCTCTGGGCCCTCTATATGTCCTCCGTAGAGAAGTGACTGTTCAGGTCCTTTGACCATTTTTTAATTGGATTGTTTGTCTTCCTGGTGTGGAGTTATGTGAGTTCTTTATATATTTTGGAAATCAAACCCTTGTCCAAAATATCATTGGCAAATATAGTTTCCCATACAGTTGGTTCCCTTTTCATTTGCTAATGTTTTCTTTACCTGTGCAGAAGCTTTTTATTTTGATGAAGTCCCATTTGTTTATTCTTTCCTGTGAGCCCCTTGCTCTAGGGGACACATCAGTGAAAATATTACTGTGCACAATGTCTGTCATGTTCCTGCCTATGTCCTCCTCTAGTACTTTTATGGTGTCACAACTTATATTTACATCTTTTATCCACCTTGAATTTATTTTTGTGTGTAATTTTTTTAAACTTTAAAATCATTTTATCACTGTTTTCCTTCCTATAGCTTGATGTGCTCTTTTCAATTTACTTACAAATTTATTTTTTCTCAGCCATTATCATATCAAATACTTCACAGAAATTTTCCATACTTTATCTTAGTCCAAAAAGAATTCTGTGTGAAAGACAATTCTTTTTCAAGTAGACCCAGGGGTATTTCATTGCTTTTTCTGCTTCTTCATGAATTTTTTTAGTACATTTGCTCTAAAACACTTTTCAAAGGAATGGGAATAAAATTTTTTACAACAACCAGTCTTGATGTAAAAGTAGGTTAAAAAGAGAAATGGGTATTGATACTTTTTACTGTAGAAGTCAGATACTCTTACCATTACTTTTCTGAGGAAAGTTTCAAAATTTTTATTTCCCTTAGAACATACCAACTAAGTGAATTAAATATATCCTTTTTTTTAACACAACCAGTAACATATTTTTCTATGTTATTTGTGTTATACACTGTATTCTTATAATAAAGTAAGCTAGGTAAAAGAAAATATTAAGAAAATCATAAGATAAAATACATTTATAGTACTGTATGTATTTTTTAACTTTTTTATTGTTTTTCAGGTACAGATATTTCCATTTTTCCCACACCACTTCCCCCTACCCCAGCCTTTTCCACTTCCTGCTCTTGATTCTATGCTTCTTTGGTTTTGTCCACGTGTCTTAAATAAGTCCTTTTTTAAAAAAGTTAAAGTTGGTATTTTCCCCATGTCTTCCCTTGTTAAGTTAATGATATTATGGTGACATTCTTTATGATTATATAACCCATTTTATGCTTTCATAGATCTTTGTATTCATATATAAATATCTGACGTTATTTCAGATCAGGTGTGTCTGTGAATTACAAATACCTGAAGAACAAGTGAAACAGGATAGGAAAATTTTCATTTCCTATGTAAACTGATGCAGAGAAAGGGAATCCAAGACTGTGAGGTACAATGGTAGCCATGGGAAACCTAGGTTTTTTCCAAGTCTCTACCTTGGTAAAAACCTGTTCTTCCCTCACAGTTTAAGGTGGCTGCAAGAACCCCAGCCATTTCATCTGAGTTCCAGTCAGAATAGTTGAATGAAAAAATATAGAATGTTATGTTTTCTCTTATTAAGAAATATTTCTAGAAATTTCACCCACTTCCACTTATATATTACTGACCAGAATTTGTAGATAGCTTCCTGGGATCCTGGAGAGTATGACCCATTAGGGAGTTACAGTGCATCCAGAATAAGGTCAGAGTTCTGATGCTAAAGAGGAAAATGGGAAGAACAGATGCCAATGGCTACAAACACTGACAGTTCCTTTGCACACCATGTACAAGCAGTAGTTGCTATTAGGGCATGAAATTAGGGGTCATGGACCTCCTTACTCTGGAGGGACAGAGGCCTAGGCTACAGAACAACAATAATTATCAGTAATAAGTTCAGAGAGCACACAAGCAGTTTGTAAAGCATTTTCATAGCCATTATTTCACTTAGTCCTTATAATGATGCTGAGCTTAGCATTAGCCCAGTGACCTACATACTTGTAATTATTTTGTAAATTGTCCAAAATAATATAATCCCTATATAGGTGAGTCTCATATTCAAGATATGACTTCAGTATCTGTGTGCTGTCTTACCAACCTGGATGCCCTGGCAGTCGTAATTGTACCTGAGTACTTGCCCAGCTGCCTCAAAGGTACCTGGGGCCTTCTTGACCCTTCTCTTTGACTTGCCCTCTTGTGTTCACCCTTCATAATACTGTCATGATCCTTCATTCACATTACTGGCAACTGTCCATTCTTTCTGTCCATGACTACCACTACCACTTCACTCTGGACTGTTGAGGTAGCTTCAAGTTCTACAAGTTTTTTTATGTTATTTTCAACCTCCTTCCTAAATGTAAATCTGGCATGTCACTCACTCCTTACAATCCTTCTCTGGTTCCTCCTGCCTTCAGGGTCAAGACTACTTCTGCAGCAAACTCGACCCTTCACAACTGGACCTCATCGACCATTAGTTTTACCTCTTATGGGCATTTTTCTTAAACTCTTGGGTTTCCAGCAAGTGTGAGTATTTCATTTTCCTGACTTTTACTTCTGTACTTTCACCCTTGCTCCTTCTTGCTCTGACTGGCCCCTCTTCATCTTCTAGAGCTCAGGCTGGACCTTCCTCCAAAGCCTGGCTAGTGTCCTAATAAAGTGTTTAGCTTTACATTTTGTTTTTTTTTTTCTCCTGTCCATGTCCCTAGGTACACAGCTGAACTTTGAGGGTGATGCTTTTAGCACATCTTTTTATTTTTGATGCTTTGGCATCCATGCCTTGTGAAATCTACAGGGACTGTGTCCCCAGGGTGAGCCAGCCCTAGGCTCAGAGCAGAGTAGCCTGTGAGCACACCATTTATGTACAACCTAACTAGTCAAAGCCTGTACCCCAGCACCTCCTTTACTGGGCTCACACACTCTGGGTAACACCCCTTCCCTAATTACCTATGGCCAGGTCAGATAACTTGGGATAGCCCTGTGCCCCAAAATCCACTAAAAATCACTCACACTGGCCAGTCCTAAGCCTGCTCACCTGCTTAACCCACATAAATGACAACGAATGTGCTTGCACACATTTCCCCCATGATCTTGGTCCCCTGACTGACTCTGGTACTGCCCATGTGGCCCCTGTGGCACAGCTCCCTTCTCCTAGTAATCATGAGTAAAAATTGTCTTTTCCATGGAAATTGTCTCCTGATCTGTTAGCCTTACCATTCCTAGACAATAATGAAACCCATGTTTTAAAGCACAAGAGAGAGGGCTTTGCCTCATTCATTGTAACCTGGTGCCCATGTAGTGCTTGACATGGAGTGGTGCTTAGTATGCGCTTTATTAGGGATGGGCTGAAACAAAAGTCAGAGGGAGTGACTGATTCAGTTTGGGAGAACCCAAGCAGAATTCCTTAGGGATGTCACTGAATGGTGTTTAGAGTAAGAGTAGGCTTCACTAGGTGCAGGTAGGTGGGCAGGGCATTCCTGTGGGGTCAGAGCTGTCCCCGCTACCCGTGAGATTCAGCACTTTCCTCCTCTCCCGGCTTTCCACATATCCTTGACACCTTAACTTCTACTCACCTTTGCAGGGAGTCAGGGAAAGGTGCGTGATTATATTGTTTTCATGGCATCTCATAATTCTCACCTTACTACTAGGAACACCTTCTGATTTTATATATACTGGTAAAATTTGATCACTGTCTGTGTCCCTTCATAGACTGTCAGGTCTGCAAGAGAAAGTCTCTGTCTACTTTTGTCCCTGTGGTAGCACTATCTTTAGGAAAGTGCTTCTTTCAGTATAGGTCCCACAAATATCTCTCAGGTATAGGAATGCATGAATGAACTTAAGAAACAAAGAGTGTTTAGAGTGGCTGAAATGTCTGGTACAAGGTGGTACATGATAAGAGGTGCACTGGATCTGGTGGGGTAATTCTGTTCAGGGTTTCCAGGCCTGTGGCCACTGCTTTAGAACATCAATTTTACAGAGATTATATGAAAGTCAGTGAAAGTGAAAAATGAAAAAACAGGAAAGGAGAGAATTGGAAAACTTGTCTAAGATGTGAGTCAACAATTCAGAGTAGTGGAAAGTAGCTAAGATTGAACCCCAGCTGTCTGTTTCCTCTTTTCCAGCCTTGGCTCCATGGCCGTAACATAGTCAAAAAATGCACAGCTCTCTGGGTCCAATCATGGACAACCTAGTTTCAGAGTTTAGTCATCTGCTGCTTTTTTGTTCACAGCCTCTTCCCAGAGCCCTCTGTCTCTTTTTATTTTTACTTTGTTAGCCAGAGAAGATAACACAAAAGAAAAATAGACTGCTTTCCAAGAAAAGTGTAGTACATTCAAGAAAAACACATACAAGAGAAATATAGAGCCACTTATTTATTGAGCAGGCGAACTGATGGCTCCATTGTCAGATTTTTTTAATGGAATACATCGCATGCATGTGTGTTGCTTTACAAAGCTCTCGTGTTATTAGGTTTAGACACAGACTATGTGAAAGGACAAAGTATGATTCTGACTTTTCTCTTTGTGATTCAAAAAACACTGACAAAAAAACTCTGAAGGACAGAGTCTTGAATTGTTGAATCTCTAATTAAACACACACACACACACACACACACACACACACACACACACACTATTGGTCCACCTCCCTTTTTGTGAAAAAAGGCTAGCATGTCACAATTTCTACTGCTGATAGTCCTGTGTTATCTTAGCTGGGATGGATTTAATAACTGGGAGAGCCATTTGAGATGTGATGACCCTTTGGAGGCCTTAAGTTATAGGACAATACTAGTGAGGAAATACGTGCCAAGGAAGTTGCCTTGGTGATTTCTGTAAATGACTCCACTTCAAATTGCCAGGATTATGCGGCCTCCTACAATTACAGGTGTTCTAATTTCCTGGGACTAATTTTAGAGGGTGGAAGATTTTAATCATAAAAAGGAATTGTCCCCATTGTCAGACTAACTTCAGAAGCTGATTTGAAAGCAGGTGTTAAGCAATGCCCAGAACATCCCATGGGCACCAGCAGGCAGGCTGTTATTCCTTTGAGAAAATCCTGCATAGCAAGCGCCTTTCTGATTCTCCCACTGAACTTCTGTATCTCTCTTAACTTTATTTGTATTACAAAGAAGCTGTGGGGCCTGAGAATTTAGGGAAGATCTTGGAATGGGTTTATAGGCATCATTCTTCCTCAGGGAAATCTTGAGAGACTGAAGAGGCACCTTTTACCTCAGTGTGGCCTTAGGATGATGACAGTCTTCATTCCCTTTATTCCTGCTAACAGAAAGGCCTTGAAGGGACAAGAGGATGGGGGATGGAGGGAAAGGCTTAAAGTGACAGGGTGGCTCCTCTCTTTCTTGCTGCTGTCTCCTCTGTTTGAACTTCATTTATCTCTTTTTCCCCAAGTCACACTCCTATGCCCAGGTGATGAAATCGGATATGGGCATAGCTTCAGCAGTGACCTTCCCAGTTTACCTTCAGTCACCAACAGTAATCGAAGCACAAGATTTTGGATTTTAGAAAAAAATAGCTCCTCCATTTGGTTCAATGGTCGTAACCTACTGACAATGTGCTGAGACTATAAGGAGGGGTACATGGCAGGAGGGGACCTGCCTGCCGATATCTTGTGGATCTGTTTTGAGCTGGACTGGACAGTCTCTCTGTACAGAACCTCATGTTGGAAAAATCCTCTGCATCTCATTTTCTTTGAGGAATTACTCATGCTGTCTTCCTACCCTAGATCTCCAGCCTCTCCTTTGAAATTTGCAAGGAAGAAAATACTCAACTGTATATATTTCAACACATTTAAGTTAAAAAGAAACCTTGTGAGGCTCAGAAAACACCATAATAAAATTTATGGTGAGTGAAAAACTAAAGAAAGGCAACAGTAGTGTTTATTCCTAATATATTTATTAATGATTTTATTTGTTTGTTTCTCTAATTTTTCTATGAGAAAGTATATTTAGGCCATTTGAAAAGAAGATACATTAAAATGCACTGGCCCAAAGTAGCCTGGGGGTTCCATCTACTCAGACAGCTCTGGTGATAAGCTCTTGACTTTTGAAGGAATTTTAGGGGTTTTTCCAGTCCAGGTTCCCAACTAGTTTTAAGCATTTTTTTTTCCTGTGAGCCCTGGAGAGTCTGGTTCAGTCTCTACTTAAGCTCCTAGAGATAGGGCCATCGCTATCTCATCAGGCCACCAATGACCTTGTTGGGCAGTTCTTGTTAGAATCAAAAAGATAATTCCCTAAATTGAGCATGGTACCCTGAAGTGGATGTAGGGGATGCATATGTGACAGAGCTATTCATTCTCTTCATATGGACACTATGCATGTAGCTTTTCAGCCTGAGATGGCATTAGCATTTTTAGTGGTTACATCACACTGTTCATTTATATTATGCCTGTGATCATCTCAGGGTGAGGGAGTTTGGACTGGCAAAATACTGCATTGTGTCTGTGCTGGAGATCCAGAAATGCAGGCATGACAAGTAACATGAAGACAGCTAATAGCAGGACTGGGCCCCGGGTGGGACTGGCAGTGAGGAGAGGCTTTCCTGCAGTGGGGCCTGTGGGTGCAATGTTAGGAGCCCCCACTCAGTTTCTGACCCACTTTCGGTCTGGGCACTCCAGGGAGGGAAATTGTTTTGTTAAAACTTGTTTTTGTACTGGAATGTGCAAATGCAGAGAAGCTAGGAAATCAGTGGACAGAATGCCTTGAAGGGCAAGGCTAGTCTGCCAGCCTGGTCCCATGGGCCATGCCAAGAGCTGTGGTGGGGAGAGTAGAGGCAGGTGTGGTCATCAGCAGGGATATTGCAGCTGTCTAGAGGGCAGAGTGATGTGGAAAGAATTCTAGAGAAAGCAGCTGTCCTCAGGACATATCGGAAGTTTAAAGCAGTGCTGAATGGGGGCAGGGCCCAGAGAGATCAGGCCTTAGGTGGGCACAGAGACCCTGGGCAGAAGGAAACCCTTGGTAGTGTCACAATGTCTTGGGAATGAAGGTATGAAAACACAAGTAGAGTCAGTGCCTGGGACAAAGAAGCACTGGAGGTACAGTAACAGTCCACATTGATGTGAAGCAGATGAGATGGTCTCTGACCTCCAGGAAGATTCAAGGAGGATAAAAGGGCTTTGGACTGGGCAGAAGGCCATCTGGTCTATGGATGGGACACTGGTGGTTCCCATAAGATAGCCAGGCCTGGAACAAGCTTTCTTACACAGGAATGTTTTGAGTTAACCATTTGAACATTGGTTTTAGTGAAAGATTTGTGGTGAGAAATAACAGTAAAGTAGGTTTTTAGTGTTATGACTTTGCAAGCTCAATTGAACAACTGTATGTGGACCTCTCAGGGTTCTACTCACTGGTCTTCTCTCAGTGGACACTAGACTCCAGCTAGAGGCACCAGGACCCACCAAGTACCCTGGAAGAGAAAGAGTCTTAGGAAGACTTGGAGACTGGAACAGTTTGTTAGCAAGATTGGACCACAGAGGGGCAGTTTGGTGGCCAGATGGGGCCATGAAGGGATACTTCTACTTCAGAAAATCAGATAGGCGTTTCTTTACTTAAATTTATGGGTTTGAGAATCAGGTCATTTTTGTGTTTAATGATAGACTCACCCATGCTGTTACCATGTCATTTAATTTAAATTCCATAAGCATATGAAGTAGGAGGGGACTCACAGGTGACATTGTCTGGTTCGTTCTTTGACATTCTGTTCTATAGAGTTAG
The DNA here is from genome assembly GCA_004027475.1 of Anoura caudifer. Taxonomy (NCBI): domain Eukaryota; kingdom Metazoa; phylum Chordata; class Mammalia; order Chiroptera; family Phyllostomidae; genus Anoura; species Anoura caudifer. The sequence goes on from PVKU01001093.1 coordinate 52,574, forward strand.
GCAGCAGATGGCATCACTATAAAATAGCTATTTAATAATTCTATAATAATTTATGAGTCCCTTTTGGAAACCCATTTGAGTCATCAACATATTTCTTTCTTAATGAAAATGTACAGATATAGTTTTAAAAATGATGTTACAAATATACCAGATTAAAGTCTGAATTAAGATATGTTAGCATTTCTATTTAGAGTATTTTTTCAAAAATGGATTTCTAACTTATAAACTATTGTAAACGACCCACTCTTTTTCTTAATTTGCCTCTTACTTTGTGCTCTGCTGTGTTTGTGTTTACTGTGTTGCAAAGGTCTTAATGAGATGTAAATGGGAAGTCTCAAGTGCCCTGTCCAGGCATCATGTTGAGCCCACATGGCTGGCTGCAGCAGATATTGGACCAGCAGGATTTCTGGTTGTCACAGCTGTAGTGCTCTCCTAATTGCTTGTGACATAGGCCTGCCTTTTGATCTTGACCATGTTCTTCTAATTATTTAATCTTTGACAACATTAAGACATGTTTAACCACATACCACAAGTAACAATCCTGAGTTACTTTTCTCATGAGGCCTAGTTTAGATTCAACACTAACAGTGGCTAAGGCAAGAAAATAAGTGTATTTCCTAGACTCTGTTGAGGAGAACCTCAACAGAGGGAATGAGGGTGGGTAGGGAGGAAGCATCCACAGTCTCTCCAGTTTAGATGTCAGCTGATACACTTTCTGCTAGTTCTGAATTACTCCTGCAGTTATGGGTTTTCCAGCAGGGTCCCTGGTATGATAGTGACTAGAGGGTCTTCCTGCCCAGGGAAGGCAGGGGCAGAGCTCATGAGAGACAGAAAAAAAAAATGAGAAACAGATTCTAGTGTTTTTAACTTATACCCTTCTTTCCTATTTAGAAATATTTACACTTTATTTTAATATTTAATTTGCATGCCAGTTGAACCTCAGTTGGCTCTAAGCTGTTTGATGGTAGCGTCCTTACTGTCTTATCAGTTTACCACCTGTACTTATTGAGTGAATCAATGAATGAGCAAATTAACAATTTCAAGATAAAGGAATATTAAATTATGTTTGTCTTAGCTCATGTGTAAATATTGATACCTCCCAGTGAGAAATTCAGAAGAGATTCTGCATCTTTGTAAAAATTGCAGTAAAGGTATACTCACATAAAGATTTCCATTGCAGGGATCACCAAGGAATACAATAGCTAGATCATATGGCAATAATATAGTTAGTTTTGGAAGAAACCCCAAACTGTTTTTGAAGGAGCTGCACCATCTTTCATTTTCAGCAACAGTGAATGAGATTCTTGCTGTTCTACTTCCTCTTCAGCATTTGGTGTGGTCAGTATTTCATATTTTGGAGAATCTAATAATTATGTAGTGGTACACATTGTTGTTTTAACTTGCATTTCCCTGATGACATATGATAAAAATCACTTCTTCAAGGGCTTATTTGCAACTGTATATCTTCTTTGGTGAAATGTCTACTAAGGTCTTTGGCCTATTTTACATCAGTTTGTTTTCTTGTTGAGTCATGAGTTGTTTGTCATTTTTAGATAAGTCTTTTATCAGATGTGTCTTTTAAATAATTTTCCCAGTGTGTGGTTTGTCTTCTCACTTTCTTACACTGTATTTCACAAAGCAAAAGTTCATAATTTTTTAAAGGACTTCTGGCCAAGATAGAGGCATAGGTGGACACGCTGTGCCTCCTCTCACAACCAAGATTAAGGACAACAAAAATATAGAACCCCTCCCTCCCTGCCAAAAACCCAACCAGGACAGAGAGAAAATTGAACTGTATAAGAGTCCAACAACGATTCACCCAGATCAGTAAGAGGGGTGGAGTCCTCGACTGGTGGAGTTGGGTAGCAGCAGGATAAGACAATGGCTGGTGGTCCCAGGTACACAGTCACCCCAGGCACACAGGCAGAGGCTGCCAAATGTGAGGAGGCCAAGCAGGGGGCACGTTTGCACACAGATAAACCAGGCAAAAATGGGTGGAAAGACAGACTGCGAGACGCAGGGCCCCAGTGCCAGGAAGTGGAGCCTAAAAGCACCCATTGAAAATACTTGTAGGGGCTGAGGTGCTGTAAGGGAGTCCCAGCCTCACAGGAAAGTTCATTGGGGAGACCCACAGAGTCCTGGAGCATGTGCAGGCCCACCCACATGAAATCAGCACCAGAAGGACCCAATTTGCTAGGGAAAAGTGGCTGAAGGGACTGGAATCTGTGAGAGAGCATGGAGCAAGTGCCATTGTTCCCTCTTAGACCCCACCCCCACATCCAGCATCACAACCCAGAGACTGGGCTGCCCCACCCTGGTGAATGCCTAAGGCTTTGTCCCTCATTACGTAACAGCCACAACCAGACAAAAACAAACAAAACAAAACAAACAAACAAAGAAAAAACAAAACCAAGGATGGCTCAAATGGGAGAACAGACCAGGGCCCCAGAGCTAATTCATCTGAGTGACCAGGAGATGGTCAACCTATCAGATGCAGAGCTCACAGCACTGGTAGCCAACCTATCACAAGCACAGTTCAAAGCACTGGTGATTAGGAAGCTAACAGAATTGATTGATTCTGGTCACAAATTTGATGAACAAATGAAGGCTACAATAAGTGAAATAAAGAAAAATGCAGAGGGAACCAACAGTGATGGGAGGAAAACTGGAACTCAAATCAATGGAGTGAACCAGAAGGAAGAAAGAAACAACCAAATAGAAAAGAATGAAGAAACAAGAATTCAAAAAAATGAGGAGAGGCTTAGGAACCTCCAGGACATCTTTAAACATCCCAACATCCGAATTATAGGGGTACCAGAAGGGGAAGAGGAAGAGCAACAAGTGGAAAACTTATTTGAACAAATAATAAAGAACTTCCCCAATCTGGCAAAGGAAATAGACTTCCAGGAAGTCCAGGAAGCTCAGAGAGTCCTAAAGAAAGTGGACCCAAGGAGGAACACACCAAGGCACATCATTATTACATTAGCCAAGATTAAAATGAAGGAGAGAATTCTAGAAGCAGCAAGGGATAAGGGCACAGTCACCTACAAAGCAGTTTCCATCAGACTATCAGCTGACTTCTCAAAAGAGACCTTAGAGGCAAGAAGGGGCTGGAAAGAGGTATTCCAACTCATGAAAGTCAAGGACCTACATCCAAGATTGCTCTATCCAGCAAAGCTGTCATTTGGAATGGAAAGGAAGATAAAGTGCTTCTCAGATAAGGTCAAGTTAAATGAGTTCATCATCACCAAGCCCTTATTATATGAAATGTTAAAGGGACTTATCTAAGAAAAAGAAGATCAAAAATAGGACAGTAAAAAGACAACAAACTCACAGATATTAACAACCACACCTAAAACAAAAGCAAACTAAGCACACAACTAGACCAGGAGCAGAAACCCAGAAGTAGAGATCACATGGAGGGTTAGCAACAGGGGAGTGGGAGGAGAAGAGAGGGGGACAAGGTATAGAGAATAAGTAGCATAGATGGTGGGTAGAAAATAGACAGGGGAGGGCAAGAATAGTGTGGGAAAAGTAGAATGTAAAGAACTTACGAAACATGGACATGAACTAAAAGGGGGAATGTGGTGGGAGGGGGTGTTCAGGGTGGAGGAGAATGATGGGGGAGAAATGGGACAACTGTAATAGCATAATCAATAAAATATAATTTTTAAAAAGTTCCTAATTTTAATGATGTCCAGCTTATCAGTTGTTCCTTTTATGGATCATCCAGATTTTCTCCTATGTTATCTTGCAAGGGGTTTATTATTTTGTTTGTTATATTTAAGTCTGTGATCCATTTTGAGTTAATATTTGTGAAGGATGTAAGGTCTATGTTCAGATTTATTTTTTGCATGTGGATGTCCAGTTGTTCCAGCACCATTTGTTGTAAAGACTGTCTTTACTCCATTGAATTGTCTTTGTTCCTTTGTGAAAGATCAGTTGACTACATTCATGTGGGCCTATTTCTGGTCTTTCTATTCTGTTCCATTGATCTATTTCTAAATTGTTTAAATCAATACCACACTGTGTTGATTACTATAGCTTTATAGTCAGTCTTGAGGTGCCCTAACTTTGTTCTTCTCCTTCAATGTCATGTCCCCTACTTATTTTTCTAAAACTTATCTTTGCTATGAAATGAGATGAGATACATATAGGGAAAATATGACTTTAAATCATCAGAGATCAACTTTATCTCAGAACATTTTAGTTTTTAGTAGTTTTCTAGAGCTTATATTAGAAAAAGACAAAGCATTGGGGTGAGGCTAACAGAGGATTTCTGTGCTTTTTTTTTTTTCCTTTTCTGGTAAGTCCTGTGTTTCAACTCCCATTTGTCACACAGACCCAGATTATCTGATACTTATACTTGAAAATCAGGAAGGGTATATTCACATATGGATGGAAAGTTATTTTCTTAGAAATTCAAGGAGCAAAATCAGCTGTCAATAAGCTTTTAGAAGGAGAGTAAAGGATTGCTAGGAATGTGAGTGTGACAGACCATTTGTATAATATTTGGGAACTATATGAAGCACCTGTTCTAAACTAAATAAAACATTACATAAAGCATCTGAAGCAACTTCATTCTGCCCACATCTTTTGTGTTCTCACAGAAATACAGAACACACATATATTTATGTCATTATGGAAACATGTGTCAAATTGATCATGCTCTAATATCTCTAGGATCAAAAAATTCTCAAGTAATTTTAGTCCTTGACATAATCCATTTCTCAGTTTCAATACCTTTTAAAACTGTTTCCATGAATACTGACTTAAAGTCATCCATGTGTGTAGAGTGAGGAATGGAATGAGAAACACTGCATGGCAGCAGATTGAAGAAGGGGCTCTTATTTCAAAACAAAACCAGTATTTGGGTTTGTTTTGCCTGCACAACTGTACTTTTGCACAAGTGTCTTCATTTTAGGCAAGAGGTTTCTTTTATTCAAAGGTTAAGAATAGGGCCCAGGGCTGTATTGATTTTATGATTCAATTTTTTAAAATTTGTAAGCTGTGAAGAGACATCTTTCTAACTCCTTTAAACAATTGCTATGCAGGGTTATGTATTCTCATCGCTTTAGAAAAATGTACTTCACAGTAATGATTTGCACTAGGTAGGATCATACGGAACCTGGTAAATGGGTATGGTCTGCCTTACCAAAGCCTTATTTAGCCCCATAATCTAAATAAGACCTGTAGAAGAACAGGGAGACCAGGAGGACTCACTCTGTTGTGAAAGATAAAAGTGTGCCTATCCCCATTTAAACAAATTCCTCTCACATTTCTTGTTAGTGGTCCTTCTCAACAGAGAGCGTGTCAGAAATAAAGCCCAAGACACACTTCTAAGAAGTGAGTTTTGAGGAGAGTTGCAAAACAACAAACATTTCTGATAATCGCTGTGAGAGGGGAGTTTTTGAGCTTTGAAGATATAATTATGAAAAGCCTGGAGATAAAATTGCCAGAGATATGGGCAGACAGAAGTACAACATGTGTGAGGAAAAAAGGGTCTTTACTTTCCATTCTTCCAGTGTATAGGCAGGTAAACTGCTGTGGGAATTGGCCAGATAAAATAGAAGTAGTCATGAGCCTTGCAGCATCCTTCTTCCACCTGAAGGGACCAAGTAATGACTGTGCTTCTGGACTCTGAGTTTGCTACTTGTGAACCAGGCACTTCTTAGGATCAGGGAACATCCTGGTGAGGGAACAGCACAAATGCGTGGATGGAGAGTTACAGTTCCCTGCAGCAAACAAAGGGCTTTGAGTAGCATTGAGTTCTGGAGTCCTGGTAAAATCCTGGCAAAACCATCTCAGATTGCAATTAGAAAGGGGCATCCCACCAGCTGTGTGTACGTGGAGAAGGGGTGAGGAGCAAGTGGGAGGTGACTCATTGTCCACTCACTTATTCATTGCAAATTCTGTGGTTTTCAGTAAAGTGCTGCCTGCTTTTACTATTTTGTATTCCTGAAAATCAGGTAGACATCTCTCTGGGATGATGTCAAAGTGGAATAAAAATGGCAAAATGATCTCAGGACTAGAATCTGTACTTTGTTATACTGAGGTAATGCCTTACTTTTCTGAACATTTAAGAAAAAAAATATTTATGTTGCCTCAGAGACTATGTCTTTTGGATCATGGATCCTGGGACAGAGCATTGGCAGGCTGCCTCAGAAGAGAGAGAAACATGTTCTCACTGATGGGAACACATTCAATAAGGGCCAGAACCCTCACACCTTCCAATGGCGGGTGGTCTGGGGTGACTTCTATATAGAAAACAACATCTTCCATGCACTGGGTGCTAGTATTTTACTGCCTAAAACATGAGGAAAACATGGGGGAAACTCTTTTGTTTTTACAATAAAGACAAAACCTTATGTATAGGTCCTCTGTAGTATCCAAACTGAGTCCTGCTAAGCATTTGATGAATGTTCCCTAAGAGACAAATGTAGCAGTATGATGACAGTCATTCAGGAAAAGAGGTGCAGGATGGAACCTTAGAGAACAAAAGGTTACTCCTAGGGTTAATACAAATGGTTTTCTCACTGCAGGACCAACAAGGCTTGCAGACAACATCACAGAGCCCCATGTTCATTTATCATCATTTCTTGTGTCTCCCAGTTGTTCCTTCTACTCCCTGATAGTTCCCAGGAGACCTAGGGTATGGAATCCAGAACCCAGCAAGTGGTTTGTTCCCACCCTGTCCTAATGATTTTTCTCAGCCCAGGACTAGAGACCACCTTGAGAGTGACAGGGTAACTTTATTTCTAGTGTCCTGCCATCCTTTGTCTCTCAGTAGAGACTGCCCACAAGGCATTAATTATGGAAAACAAGAGTCCAAAGGAAAGTAGGAAGTTGCTACTGTATGTCATATATGTGCTTTGGCATTTAGTTTGAACTTCAAACTGGCCTGTGTTCCTTCAGGAGCTTTTTAAAAGAAATAAGCTTGGTCTTGTTACCATCAGATACAAAGATGGGGGAAATGGGCTGGAAACATCCTGAATCTTCTCTGAATTCTATTTTACACTTATGAATACTACAGCAAATTCTTCACCTCCATGACATTCAGCTATTATGTTTAACAATATAATTAGAAAGGTCATGTAGCCTATTCCCATTGTAAGAGATAAGACGGTGCACACAACCAATCCAATTAGACACTTTCCTTCAAGGATAAGGATCTGAGTTGTCTCCAGCTAGGTTCTATCTAATGAAAGACCCACTTGCCCAGCTTCTCCCTGCAGTCCCAGGAAATGAGTTTTGTCCATAAACTGGGCCAGACAACAGAGGCAGTGCACTCAAGAATCCCATCCTGGGGTAGGCAGTATGGTTACCTGCTCATTATCCATAGGAAACCTTGTTGGGTCCTGCATCTTCAGTCCCTGCTCTACTCTGAGCAGTGGGCAGCCTCCTTTTGGATGGAACTCCAGCCACTCGGGCAAGTCAGCTTTATGCTAACTGGCGACAATTAATCAGGACCATTGCTCTCACTTTTCTAAATCTCACTCTCTGTACCTCAAGGACTTATTTAACTTGAAACAGACCAAAAACCATACACGGAACTGTGTGGTTACCATGCCTTTGTGTCTTCCCACGTATGGCTTAAATTAAGGCTCTCTGTGCTGAGCAGACTGTGCTGCACATTAGTCATCTGGTTGGTGTTTGGTCTGTCCCACATGACAGCTGTGGTGATTCACAAGTCTATTACTTAAAAAGAGTACGAATAAGGGAACTACTAAGTGGACTGAGGGACCATGAGTCCACTTCAGATAGGAAGACATGGGAAGATGAGTGCAAAGAGACCTTCATGCATCCCCTCTCCTTGTTCACTTGGTACCAGCAGTCACCATTGGGACTTGGTGTGTGGAAAAATGCTGTTATCATCACTGACATTCAAAAGAAGTTTCATGTGAAAAATTAGAGCAGTGTTGTCTGGGTTGATAGAACTGAGATTGTGTCAAGGTTTCCATTTTTCTTTATTATTAAATATATTGAGAATATCATACTAAGCAGAACAAGTAAGACAGAAACAGTTATAAACCATGTGATTGAACTCATACATGGGATATAAAACTGAAAGCAACAAATGAACAAACAAGAAAAACAAGCAAAAACTCAAAGGTTTCATTTTTTTCTTAACTGAGGACATTTTTCCATTGCTTTTAGAGAGAGAGGAAGAGAAAGAGAGAAACATCAATAGGTTGCCTCCCATATATGCCCATACTAGGGCATTTGCCTTGACCGGGATACAAACCCACAACTTTTCTGTTACAGGACAATGTTCCAACCAACTGAGCCACAGTGGCCAGGACTCAAAGGTTACCATTTTTAAAGCTCTATTTTTGTCAGGTAATAACTTACTAAAAACACCCACAACGTGTAGAAATTGGACCTTATCAGAACAGAAAATGCAAAGGATCTTTAAATTCTGGGGGAAGGAAAGGAACACATCATGTCTGTCAGCAACATAGGTACTAGTAGAGACTGTCTTTATTTTCCTCAGTATTTCAGCGACCCAGGTATTTCTCATGTCATTCTATTTATTCCCAAAGCTACTTCACAAAAACCCTGGAACCAACGTTTTCTATATGTGAGGAACTGATTGATTAAATTTCATGCAAACTTACCCAAAATAGTTTCCCACCTGTAGTCCTGGCAGAAGTGGAATCATTGATCAATAATTATTTGCTTGCTTTTAATTTATTAATTTTATGAAGCCTTTTAACCAGGAAAAGTTAGATGTTGAAACTGTCCTAGAAAGCACATATTATGAAATTTAGATTTGTGGTTAACACTTTGAGAGAATGGTAGTTTGTTTTTGTAAAGATGTTCTATGTTCCTGGAAGATACAGTAAACTGATGGATTGTGTATTAGCAGTTGTGTATATAAGGTGAATATCCTAGAATGTCAAACTGCGGCAACACTGGCTAGAACCAGGCACTCTTTCTGGGGTCTGTGTGGGCTGAGTTATAAACAGCATTCTTACAGGGAGAAAGAAGGTATGAGAGCAAAAGCTACTGAAGAAAGAGAGGACCAGCGTCATTAGCAAATTGGTGTTACCTCAACAGCAAAGATGGTGGCAGAATGTCTCCTTGTCTCAATAAAAATTTACATCTATTCTATGGAGCCAGAGACTGTGGCTTCCAGGAATTTATTACCCAATTGGGGAGCTAGACACTTAAACATGATCATATAAACTTTGTGTTCATTGAAATGGAGAGCAGGTTGTATACCCTCACATATGGCAACAGGCAACATTTTTTTCAAGGTTTTATAATAATTTTCTATGAGCAGCATTTTCATCACATTGGGAATGGTGGGAAATTTAACATGTAGTTCTTTTTCTTTTTTATATTTTTAAAGATTTTTATTTATTTTTAGAGAGAGGAAGGGAGGTAGAAAGAGAGGGAGAGAAACATCAGTGTGTGGTTGCCTCTCATATGCCCCACACTGGGAACCTGGCCTGCAACCCAGGCATGTGCCCTGACTGGGAATTGAACTGGTGACCCTTCGGTTCACAGACCGATGTTCAATCCACTGAGCCACACCAGCCAGGGCCTTTTTTTAAAAGTATTCTTTATTGATTATGCTATTACAGTTGTCCCAATTTCCCTCTCTTTATCCCTCCTCCACCCTACACCCCCAACCCTCCAGCATTCCCCCTGCTTAGTTCATGTCCATGGGTGGTACATATAAGTTCTTTGAGTCCTGCTTCCTATACCATTTTTTATCTGTCCCCATCTATTTTATGCCTACTAGTTATGCTTCTTCTTCCCTGTACCTTTACCCCCCCTAGTCCTCTTTTCCCCCTCCCCACTGAACTCCCTCTGTGTGATGTCCATTTCTCTGATTCTGTTCCTGTTCTGGATGTTTGCTTACTTTTTGTTTTATTTGTTTTTCTTTTCTTTTAGGTTCATTTGTTGATAGTTGTGAGTTTGTTGGCATTTTATTGTTCATAATTTTGATCTTCTTTTTTCTCAGATAAGTCCCTTTAATGTTTCATATAGTAAGGGCTTGATGATAATGAACTCCTTTAACTTGAGGTTATCTGGGAAGCACTTTATCTGCCCTTCCATTCTAAATGAAAGCTTTGCTGGATAGGGTAATCTTCGATGTAGGTCCTTGCCTTTCATGACTTCAAATACTTTTTTCCAGCCCCTTCTTCCCTGTAGGGTTTTTTTTTGTTTTGTTTTTTGTTTTTTTGAGAAATCAGCAGATAGCCTTATGGGAACTCCTTTGTAGGTAACTGTCTCCTTATCTCTTGCTGCTTTTAGGATTTTCTCTTTGTCTTTAATCTTGGGTAACTTAATGATGATGTGCCTTGGTGTGTTCCTCCTTGCATCCAACTTCTTTGGGACTCTCTGGGCTTCCTACACTTCCTGGAAGTCCATTTCCTTTTCCAGATTGGGGAAGTTTTCCTTCATTATTTGTTGAAATAAGTTTTCAACTTCTTGTTCTTGTTCTCCTTCTGGCACCCCTATAATTCAGATACTGAAACATTTCAGGTTGTCCCAGAGAATCCTCAGCTTCTCTCTCTCTCTCTCTCTCTCTCTTTTTTTTTTTGGATTCTTGTTTCTTCATTCTGATGCAGTTGAATGTTTAGTTCTTCCTTTTGTTCCAAATCATTGCTTTGGATCCTGGCTTCCTTCTTGTCACTGTTGGTTCCCTGAATATTTTGCTTTATTTCAGTTTGGGTATCTTTTATTTGTTTTTTCATTTTTTGATCAAGCTTAATCAGTTCTGTGAGCATTTTGATTACCAAGGCTTTAAATTCTCCATCAGATAAGTTGTCAATCTCCTCATAGCTTAATTATCTTTCTGAGGTTTTGCTGTGTTCTTTTATTTAGACCATATTTCTTTGTCTTAGTGCAGCTGATAGGTTGTAAGGGGGTGGGGCCTTAGGTAGTCACCCAAGCAGGGTATCCCTCTTTGCTGCACTGCCTCTGGGGCAGGGGCCAGAGAGGGAACAATGAAGCTTGCCTGTTTTGTCTCTAGTGCACTTTCCAACAGACTCTAGTGTCAGACTGGAAGTATCTCCCACAGCAACAACCCCAGCCTTAGCCCACAGTCAACTTTGAGTCTCAGTTTTCCCCTTAAGTCTGTCCCTCCTGTGCAGCTCTGCCAAGCTGGACAGTCAGCCCTGCCCCTCAGCTGCCTCCCTGCAGTTTTTCTGAGTTGGCCTCTCAGTCCGCCTTACTGGTCTGGTTGTTCTGGTTGATTTTTTCTTTAATTCCTTGGTTGTCGGAGTTCCATGCAGTTTGATTTTCTGATGATTTTGGTTGTTTATTGATTTCACATTGGTTGTTATCCTCCTTTCGGTTGTGTTAGGAAGTGAAGGGTTTCTACCTACGCCTCCATCTTGGTCAGAACCCTCTTTTTTTCTTTAAAGAAAAAAACATTATTTTAATTGTTGTTCAATTACAGTTGTTCCCATTTCCCTCCATTACTCTCCTCTGCCCTACCCACCCCCCACCTCCCACATTGAATCCTCCCCCACCATTGTCTTTGTCCATGGGTCCTTTATACATGTTCCTTGACTTGATCCTTCCCCTTCTTTCACCATTACCTCCCTAATATGTAGTTTTAAACTGGATGAATAAATAAAGACCTAAAAGCAGTGTGACAAATTGCAGTGGTGATTGTAATAGAGCAGAATTGAATGGAAACAAAAATGAAGACCTAAACTTAAATCCTGAGACACAGAGGCTGAACTACTGAATAAGGAAAATATTTTACAAACTCCTATTTGGATAAGACTGTAGGACCAGTGAATCATGAGTCAGGGAGAGGAGGGCTAACACTTGCAGGGCAGCAACTGTGTCCCACCATCAGTGGCTGTGCTCAGGGCTCCAGGTAGGTTTCTCACCACCCTCACAGCAAGACTGATGCCATCACTGAGCATCTTGCAGGGTGAATGTTTCATGTATATCTCCTGTTCAATTCCCATGACCACCTTGTCATCTTAACAGACAAAATAGCTGAGGCTCAGAGAGGTAAAGTTATTTGGCCAAAGGTCTGCAGGTATCAGAAAAGACAGGAAGAGGATTTGTCATAAAACCTATGCCTTTATATTTATTAATTTTTAACAATGCCATCACTTTTTCTTTTTTTCTTTTAAAATAACAGGTTTTATTACATATGAAGTCATTTATTCATTGCATAATGAGAAGAGTTTGAATTTAGGGATGATATTCTCTGCTGAAAAGGGTCTGCAAAAATCCTGCTTGGTATGAATTAAGCTTGAGAGTGTTCAAACACTTCACTATAGGTTTTACAGAATGAAAAGTAGATTGAAGACTAAAAGCAAACTATTCTAGACATATTTTCCTTCTAGATTTTAGAAATTTTTACACATTGTTTAATAGTCTGTACATTCATTTCTTACAACATGTTCTTTCATTTGAAAGAATACATTGCTGAAAACCATGGGCAAATGGATTCTTCTATTTTAAAAATATCATTATAATATAACTTGATTTACAGGGTGAATAATTATTAAGTTTCTTTTTCTGGTTTTATTTTTATTGCTGTTTGTATGTTTATGCTGTTACAGTTGTGCCTGCTTTTTCTTCCTTTCTCCACCTCCACCCAGTCCCACACTCTATCCTCCCCAAGTCAATCCCCATAACAATACCATCTTTTTCCAGGATGTAATGTGACTTCACCAACAGGTGTGTATCACTCAGAATTGGGGGACAGTACTTCTTTGCTGTAAGATGAAAGTTGTATCATTATAGCAAGTGCATGGATTGTGGAACCAGATGACCTGAGGTGAAGCTCTGTCTCTTATGAGCTGGGTGGCCTTGATCAAATTGCTACAACAGCATAACTTCTCTGTGCCTCAGTTACCCTATTTGTAAAGTGCAGATAAGCATAGTACCTACCGAATTCACAGGTTATTTACATGACTCAGTAAGTTATTTCATGGGAAAGCCTTTAGAACAGCACTTGGCAGGTTTTAAGGACTGTGTGTACACATTATTATTGTGCTGCTCACCTCAGGTCTCTCCTAGAATCCTGGGCTACTGGGGCTCAGAATTTGCAAATTATTGGTCCCATAAAAGCTAACCAGAAAGTAGTGCTAGAGATGGAAATAGTGTCCCTGCAGAGCTAATGAGGGCCTGAAGGTACTAAGTCTATGTGATCAGAGCCATTTAAAAACATTTGAACTAATTTTGTTCTAAGTTTGGCCATCAAAAAGAAGGTAATAGAAGAAAAGGAAGCATTTTTGTTTGGTAAACTCTCCCTAAATCACAGCTCCGGAAGCCCTAGGGGACTGCTGGTCAGGGGAGATGCTGTAGTATGTTTCTTTAGGGCCTCCTAGGGGCTGGCACTGTGCCTGCATTGCATGTGTTCCTGTGGTCTGTGCTCTCCACATAAGGATCTGACAAGTGTGCTCTTACTGCTCATGACACCGACAAGGCCACCTCACAGATTGAGTCTGGTGATTACCTCTGAGTCAGCAGAGGTTAAGTCTGTGGGCTGGCAGTGTATTAATTTGTTCAAAAAATATTTATTCAGGGACTACAGTGTTTAAGACATTGCTCTAGACACTTAAAGAAAACAGACACAGCTTGTCACCCTGAGGAGGCTGGCACTGTGGATATCAGGATGGAACCAGAGACCCCGCTCAGCTGCCTGACCTTGAAACTCACACATGAGGATGAATGAACTGAGTGGAACTCAAGAGCATAGGCTGGACCTTCAGACTCTCTGACATCTCTCCTTTAGTCCAATATCCAATTAACCTATTGATTACCCATTACCTTTATGTGCCATTTGTTATTTAACTCTAGATCACATCTCTCATGTAAGAATTAGTCCATTTCTTAGAGATAATGGGTGACTAAAGCTACACCTTGGAATTCAAGTGCAGTACTATATCTTTTACAAAATGATGGCCCTCCCAAGGGAAATTGAGGAGAGGGTGTATGTGAGTGACATCAAAATTTCTCTAAAAAAATCTAAACTGATTGGACAGGAACTGTTCAAGCTTAGCCTGCCATCCTGGACATTTTTGCTATATAAGCATCCAATAGTTTCAGGTGGTTCAGTGGTTCTCAAATCTGACTGCACATCAGACTCACTAGGAGCTATCAGGGGAGGAGAGCAGGCACAGGTTTTAAGGCTTGTTGTGTTGAGAACTACAACCGTGAAGGATATAAGTTGTAAGGTGTGTTGCAGAGAGAATTCAGATGCTGTGTATGTGGTGGGAACAAGAAGAGATATGTGAGTTTCTGTGACCTGTATAGTCACCCCAGTACTCGTGTACTAATAAGATTCTGTCAAGACTCCTAAACTTGGAGTCACAAGAAGAACTTATTGTGCTAAGTACTTCCCTATGGATTTCTGCTTCTTTTGTAGCCCCAAGTGGGAGAAGCAGAAATTTAGGCCAAATAGGCTCTCCTTAGGGCAGAAACTCAAGATACTGGAATTGGGAAATATTCCTTCCCCACAGATAGATGGGTTAAGATGGAGCTTAAGAACCCATTCTTTCACTGGGCCTCCTTGCTGGTGCACAGCCTAAGAAAAATCCCTCCATGGGCAGAGAGTCTGCCACTCAATGGGAAACACTCACGTATGGGCCATGCAGGCTTGAACTGAGCAGAAGTGGGACATGCCGTGAGTGTTTGGGCCTTTCCATACTTATGACAGCTGGGGACTCAGATTCTCACTTGGGTACAATAGCCTCCCATTAGATACAAGGAAAAACTTGGGGCATTCAGGTATATGCTGGGACAGCCAATCTCTCAAAATACATGAATCCAGGTTGTCTACAGGTCTCCTTTCTGAGCTCAGTGTGTATACTTGCTTGAGATGGTCTTCTCATCCTCCAGGAGTCTCCAAGAGGTATTCTTCAGGAGCTGGAAGTTTTCTTTGCTTGTAAAGCTTCAGCAACATTTTTCCCTCCTCGTGCCCCAGGAAAATCCCTGCTCCCTGGGCAGCATCCACACCTTTTAGAGACTTGTAGGCAGAGAGCCAACAGACTCTTTTCTTTTGTTTCCTTTTATGTCTACTTCCAAGCTAATGTTTAGGCAAGTTAGACACATTTATTTTACTTTCTTAAATAACTAATTAAGAAAATTAATCTTGGGACTCATCACTACTTCAAATGCCTTATGTTAATAATAATGTAGCATTTAAAATAGGCTAATTTGTACATGGAGATATACCTATAAAATCCACAAGTTATAATTAGGATTTATATATTTGTGCATGTCCACATTTATCTGGAAAATGACCCTTCTAGTCTCCACTTCAACCCTGTCTATCCCAGTCCACTCAGGGTGATGAGTGAAGAATATCTGAAAGGTCCCCATCATGCATCTCTAATCCATGCCTAAGGACAGTGACACACAGTGTTTAGAGGATGATTTTTGCCATACAAATTGTCTGCATAAAAGTCATCACAAAAATCACATCACTTATGTAGGAAATAAGAAATCTCTTTAGCTTGGAAAATCTTACTAGAATAGAAATGAATTACTAGTTCTCCAAGTCCAGACAGGAACTTTCTGTTTTAGATATTCTCATAGGAATGACTTCAGAATATTCTGGTGGGTGAAGCCAAAGTAAATACAAGTTACCTGGCAAACACATAAAGGTTACTTAGCAACTACTGGGTTGACCAAAAAGTTTGTTGTTGTTGTTGTTTTTCTTCCTGTAAGACGGCTCTAGTCGCACTTAGTTGTCTTGAACTTTATTCAAAACAATTTTTTTAAATTGTATTGTGACAGCTGTCATATTAGCTGTCAAATTGTTGAATTTTTGTGTAGCCATTTTAATATTGAAGATGGAAAAATACATAATATTTTTGGTCTATTATGCTTTATTATCCCAAGAAAGGTAAAATGCAAAAAACGATTTACACAGTATATGGAGAAGATACTGTGACTGATTAAAGGTGTTAAAAGTGGTTTGTGAAGTTTCATGCTGGAGACTTCTTGCTGGATAATGGATGCTGCATGGTTGGGTAGATCATTTAAAGTTGATAGAGACCAAATTGAGACATTAATTGAGAATTATCATTGTTATAGCACACAGTAGACAGCCAACATACTCGAAATATCCAAATCAATAAAGTTATTGGTGAAAATAAAAAATGTGTCTTTTATTTCACAGAAAAAAATTGGCCAATCCAATATATATTTCCCACAGTGTCATTTGGAAAATAATTACAAACATGTGACTAATGGAATCAAGAAAAAAAAATCCTATTGTGAAGACTGCTGTGGTCTTTGTGGATCTGGGAAATACAGAGAAGGCCACATGCTCTCAAAGGTTGGTCACCCACCTCTGTCACTGTGGGTATGTAGATATTTGCCCCATAGGGACCTTGAATATGTCTCTTGTTAGCACTGCCTTGTCTGGAGAACCACTCCTGTTAACATGAAATTACACTGAAGTACTGAAGAAGAGAGAAGAGCATCTGAAATAATGTCCACATAAAAAGGCTGAGGAGAACTTTCTAATCCTAAGTATGTACACATATTACCTTGGGTGGTTTGTAAACAGGTGTTTGGGCCCTGGTGTGAAGTAACAAAAAGAACTCATTCTTATAATGTGTGAGAGAGAGCCAGGGACTTTTGTTGCCTTATGAAATAAGTTAATTCCCTAAATTAATATAATTAGCAGGAGGGAAGCTTGCAGGATGAATAGGGGATTGGACAGGTGCATTTTATGGGAGTCTTTAAAATGAAGAGGCAAGCTTCCCCGAAGGCCAGTTGCATGGATATTTTACTAACAGACTGAAGTTGGGGTACAACTAGGCCAGGTGGGGAGTGCACAGAGATAGAGAGTAACTGATTGGAGATGGGCTTCAAATATTCTTTCTGTTCAGGAGGTAGGAGTGACATTAAGGGTAAGGTTGACCCCTTGAGAGCCACCTTCTAAACAGAGAGCCACAGATGCCATGGGCTTTTCCCCCACAAGCACATTGGGTCCCCTTTCAACCCAGTCACTCCCAAAGACTCGTGGTTCTTGTGGAGGAAACAGCCAGTATATCTGGTTCACTGTGCCCCAGGGGCATCCAACCTGGAGGGAAACTCTGGGTGACAGCAGGTGAATATGAGGACCTGACTTCCAGGGTGATGCTAACTATTTTATCAGAGATGGTACCATCACAGCAGCTCCTGCAGTGAGGAACACCAATAAAAGAATGATTGACTTAATAAGTGATGCTCAGTTATGTCAAATTCCTTTTGACAGTGGTCCCTACCCAGAATCCTGAAATTATGTCTCAATTTCAGTGTCTCAACTATCCCATTCTTCCTTATTTCATATTTTTTTTTACCTGTAGATGGGTTTATAGAAGATAACAGGGAAGGAATAATCTTCAAAAACTCTTATATTTTGGCCTTGGCAAACCTTAGGTGAGCCACCTTTCCCATTGAACTTCCACTGCAGCTCAAATCATGATATTCTAGACATTCTAGAACCACAGGGAGCATTTGTATTGTGAAACCCGAGCTAAGCCCAGATAGAGGCTGTTATGGACTGAATATCTCCTACATTCACACAATGTTCTAACCCTCAGTGTGATGAATTTGAAGAAGTCTCTGGGAGACAGTTAAGGTCAGATTAGGTCATGAAAATGGGGCCCTTGTTATGGAAATAATACCCTTATTAGAAGAGGAAGAGATAGGAGAGCTCTCTGTCTGCCATGTGAAGACACAGAAAATAGGTGGCCATCTGTTACATCTGAAAAGACAGCTCTGGACAGACCCAAGATCTGCCTGGGTCTTGGTATCAGACTTCAAGCCCCTAGCAGTGTGAGAAATAAATGTGGGTTTTTTGTTTGTTTGTTTAAGCTCCTCAGTGGATAGTGTTCAGTTATAGTAGCCTCAACAGACTGATAGAGGAGGTGAGAATAGGGAGGAGACAATGTTGACCTCCTCTGCAATTCCCAGGTGGTTCTCAGTTCCAGGGCTGACAAGCAGAGAAGTCTCCAGAGTAAATCAGGTGGTTCCCAAATTCTGAGCCCTACTCTCTAATTTAGAGCAATGGGTCTCTCATTTTAATGTACATA
This sequence comes from Anoura caudifer, assembly GCA_004027475.1. NCBI lineage: Eukaryota > Metazoa > Chordata > Mammalia > Chiroptera > Phyllostomidae > Anoura > Anoura caudifer. The sequence goes on from PVKU01001093.1 coordinate 70,594, forward strand.
AGCATCACCTGAGGGACTTCTTAACATGCAGGTTCTATTCCAATAGGTCTGAGGTTGGAGGCATGAGCCTGCATTTTAACAACATCCAGGTGATAGCAATGTTGTTGGACCTTAGATCACGCAGGAATTGAAACCAGTGGAAGCTAGGGGAGGATAAATCATCTGTTTTAGTTCTGATATAAGATCATTGCCCCATTGTAAGGATTCACTAATAACCTTGATGATACAAGCTGAAGGCATCAATACTGACACTCACTATAACTACCTGGAAGAGAGTGCTGGCTTCTCATGTAAAATTCCAAATTAGTGGATGTTGTACCTTTTAGTTGTCTCTGGGGCACCCCTCCACACATTGTACCTTACAGGACAACTGTGAGGTGGTTCCATTGACAGTGGATGGAGCTCAGTGGTTATGTACATAGTGCATACCTATGCAGGTAGAACCTACACTCACAGGGTGTCAGGATTGCTGAAGAAACACTGTCTACTTTAAAAGAGCCAGCAACTTTCAAGGCCATTAAGCACTGGAAAGTATAACACATCGATATGCAGTTTATTTTTAAAAATGCATGTAGTGTGCCCTAGCTGGTGTGGCTCAGTGGATTGAGCTCCAGCCTGTGAACCAAAGGGTTGTGGGTTTGTTTCCCAATCAGGGCACATGCCTGGGTCATAGGCCAGGTCCCTGCTAGGAGATGCATGAGAGGCAACAACACATTGATGTTTCTCTGCCTCTCTTCCTCCCTCCCTTCCCCTCTGTCTAAAAATAAATAAATAACATCTGGCCAAGATGGAGGCATATGTAGACACACTGTGCCCCCTTGCACAACAAAAAGAAGGACAACAACAAATTTATTTAAAAATCATCCAGGACTTACAGAAAATCAAATTGTATGGAAGTTGAACAACTAAGGAATTAAAGAAGAAACATTCATCCAGACCAGTAGGAGGGACAGAGACAGGCAGCTGGGTCAGAGAGGACTTACAGCAAGGTGGTGGCTGGAGGACCTGAGTGTGCAAGGTGGCAGCTGGTGGACAAGGTGTTCCCACATTCACATGCAGATAAACCAGGAGGAACAACCGGGGAGTGAGACAGACTGCGCAACCCAGGATTCCAGTGCAAGGAAATAAGGCCTCAAAACCTCTGAGTGAAAAAAGCCTGTGAGAGTTGAGGTGGTGGGAGAAACTCCGAGCCTCACAGGAGAGAGTTCCATGGAGAGACTGACACAGTCCTAGAATGTATACAAACCCACCCACCTGGGAATTAGCACCAGAAGGGCCCAATTTGATTGTGAGTGGTGGGGGAAGTGACTGAAAACTGAGAGAGCAGAGCAAGCAGCACTGCTCCCTCTCAAACCACTCCCCAACATACAGAATCACAATGCAGCAATGTGGGTTGTCCAGGGCTGGTGAAAACTTAAGGCTCTGCCCTTCACTACATAACAGACTCATCAAGACAAAAAAAAAATGACCCAAAAGGAAGAACAGATCAAAGGTCCAGAAAAAAAAAAAAAAAAAAAAAAAAAAAAAAAAAAAAAAAAAAAAAAAAAAAAAAAAAAAAAAAAAAAAAAAAAAAAAAAAAAAAACACAACTAAGCAATGAAGAGATAACCAATCTATCAGATGCACAGTTCAAAACACTGGTAATCAGGAAGCTCACAGAATTGGTTGAAAATGGTTGCAAATTAGAGGAAAAAATGAAGGCTATGCAAAGTGAAATAAAGGAAAATGTACAGGGCACCAACAGTGACAGGAAGAAAACTGGGACTCAAATCAACAGTTTGTAGTAGAAGGAAGAAAGCAACATTCAACCAGAACAGAATGAAGAAACAAGAATTCAAAAAAATAATAATAATAACAAGGAGGCACTTAGGAACCTCTGGGACAACTTTTAAGCATTCAAACATCTGAATCATAGGCATGCCAGACGGAGAAGAGGAAAAGCAACAAGTGGAAAAGTTATTTGAAGAAATAATGAAGGAGAACTTCTCCAATCTGGCAAAGGAAATAGACTTCCAGGAAGTCCAGGAAGTTCAGAGAGTCCCAAAGAAGTTGGACCCAAGAAGGAACACACCAAGGCACATCATAATTATATTACTGAAGATTAAAGATAAGGAGAGAATCTTAGAAGCAGCAAGAAGAAAGGAGACAGTTACTTACAAAGGAGTTCCCAGTAGACTATCTGCTGATTTCTCAAAAGAAACCTTGCAGGCAAGAAGGGGCTGGAAATAAGTATTCCAAGTCATGAAATGCAGGGACCTACATCCAAGATTACTCGACGCAGCAAAGCTATCATTTAGAATGGAAAGGCAGATAAAGTGCTTCCCAGATAAGTTTAAGTTAAAGGAGTTCATCATCACAAAGCCCTTATTATATGAAATGTTAAAGGGACTTATCTAAGAAAAAGATGTTCAAAAGTGTGAACAGTAAAATGACAACAAACTTACAACTATCAACAACTGAACCTTAAAAAATACAAAACAAACTAAGCAAACAACTAGAACAAGAACAGAATCATAGAAATGGAGATCACATGGAGGGTTATCAGTGGGGAGGGGGAAGAGGTTGATTGGGGGACAAGGTACAGGGAATAAGATATTGATTGATAGGTACAAAACAGACAGGGGAATGTTAAGAATAGTATGGGAAATGGAGAAGCCAAAGAACTTATATGTATGACCCATGTACATGAACTAAGGTGGGGAAATGATGGTGGGAGGGAGAACAGGGCTGAGGGAAATAAAGGGGAGAAAAAATGGACAACTGTAATAGCATAATCAATGAAATATATTAATTAACTAAATAAAATCTTTAAAAAGTGCATGTATGTAAAAAATGCATGCAGTGTCATTGTTTACTTAAGTTTTTAATTAATTAAATTATTTTGGTTATATTGGCCTTGATAGGAGCTTTTGATGAAAAATGAGCAAATTAACAGGCAAACAAGAACACAATGGGTTCCAGTCACTTCCAAGTTACCATCCATCTGCATTTTCAGGAAGGGTCTCTGGCATGGATTAAGGGACAGATTTACTGGGAACTTCTTTGCAAGGAGGCTATTTCCAGGCCTGGGGACTCCTCTTCTGTCATGTCACATAAACATGGATAGCACAAATGATAATAAAAAGTTTAAGAAATAATTTCTAGAACAAAATGACCTCTGGATAGAGCCTACTCCTGCTTGGCTAGTCCCCACTCTCCTCAGGATGGGTACAAGGTGTGGCTTCCATTTCAGGCCCCTGGTTCCCACTGGCTACCACCTGCTCCTGTCCCAGTGCTGTCTCACTTTAGCAACATTATAAATTTCAGGACACTAGCTGAGCCCTCAGATTCATAATAGCCAGTAAATAATGTGTATTAAGCATTAACCATGCATAGGTAGACATGGACTGATTTTAAGGAAGCAAAGTAGAATGTCATTGGGGAAGAGAAAGAGAATCCTGGTGACAAGTAAACTGACAAGTGCCAGTGTCTAAGCCACCGGCCACCTGTGAGAAATCTCAGGTAGGCGTAAGAGGCTTTTAAACCTACAATATTGCATTTACAAAGAGAGATTAATATACCTAATTTGCTTTAAAAAATCAGACATAGTCTATGTCTATCTAGAGACATAGACCTAATTTGCTTTAAAACATCATTATAATGAATCATTCCTTGAAATTCTCAATGACTGTGACAAAATCAGAACGAGTGATAAAAGGTCAAAAGAACCCTCTATGATAGAGCTCAGTTGGCCTGGTGTATATTTCTTCAAGCCCTCATCTGCTCACAACCCAGGCCCAGTAGATGTGTTAAAACTGTTTAAGATAGGTATGGTCGAAATGAATGCAACCTAAGCTTTCCAAGGTGTTTAGGTCTTGGAACATGTGAAGTACATATGTCATTATTTTGGTTGTGCTAAATTTATTACTTTAGATGGTTTCATTTCAAGGGGGAGCTGTTTTAGGGAATATGGAGGTAAACTCTTAATACAGTGTTGCAGTTGAATTTTTTACGATTATTTATTTCTCTTATTCTTACCATCTGATAGTTTTTGTTTCTCTAAACTTTCCATCAATAGTAATTTTCCACTGAAATTTTATTTTAGAAGTTTGGGAAGATGGTGGCAAGATATGTGGGAGTGGAGTCCATTTCCCCCTGCACACAGGTGAAACACCTAGCCAGTCCTCTGAGGAACAGAGCCAACAGCCAACAGTATCCCAGCATATACGAAGATTGGAGAACAGAAATTGTACAGGACATTGAAAAATCAGGCAGTTGATACTCTAAATACCATAGAATATACTCCTGCTTAAAAATGGTCTTAAACCATTTTGCCTTCCCCACCAACTGATCACAAAAAAGAGTAGGTGGAAACTGTGAACACCAGGATACCTGCTGGAAGAGAGAACCCACCAACAAAGGAACCACCAATGGACAACAACAGAAGAAGGTGAAGGAGGGAGTGGAAGCCACATTAACTCAACCCAGGACCTATGTGGAAATACAACTAAATGGTGGAAAAATTACTCAGAACAAACAACCAAACAAAAGCAAGAGAGAATCATCAAAACTTTGTACACACAGAAGAACCACCTTCAACACAACCTGCCCACACTTGCACAACAGAATACAAGAGGTACTGGATGGAGTGACCCTCATTTAACCAGCTAGAGGGAATGATCCACCAAGGAAAGATGCAACAACAATCAAAATCCAAAGACACACAGCGAGTCAACATAAACAACAGCCCAAGACCAGTGAGCTCGGGAGATCAAGGAGACTGCAACACTGAATCTCACATGTCTTCTACAATAGAGGTTCACACCATAAACCCAGGGAGTCAGAACAGATCAATTTAAGAAGCAGAGGCTAACAAGAAAAGTCTCACAAACAATGGGAAGACAAAGAAACAATCCCCAAATGAAAGGAAAGAAGGAAGCCTCAGAAAGAAGGCTAAATGAAAGAGAAGCAAGTCAACTATCAGATGTTGAGTTCAAAGCAATTGTTATAAGGAAGCTCAATGAGCTCACAGAGAATTACCAAAAAATACAGGGAAAGTACAATGAACTCACTGCAAAATGTATCAAAATGAAAAAGAAAATAGAAACTATCAACAAGCACCAGGAGGAAATGAAGAATACAATTTCTGAACTGAAGAACACAGTAGAAGGAATCAAAAATGGGGTCCATTAAGCAGAGGACTGAATCAGTGAGCTGGAGGAAAAGGTAGAATAAAACACCCAGAATGAGTAAGAAAAGGAAAAGAGGTTCAGAAAAATGAAGGGGGAATTAGGAAAATGCAGGACATCATGAAACATAATAACATCAATATAATAGTGTACCACAAGGAGAAGAAGAAGAAGGGATAGAAAACCTGTTTGAAAAAGTAATGATGGAAAACTTTTCTAATTTGTGTGAGAGAAAAAGTCACCCAAATCCAGGAAGCACAGAGAGTTCCAATCAAGAGGAACCCGAAGAAGCCCACTTCAAGACACATCATTACTAAAATGGCAACATTCCAAGAAAAAGAGAGAATCTTAAAGACAGCAAAGGAAAAACTGGAAGTAACATGCAAGGGGACTCCAATAAGACTAGCAGCTGACTTCTCAAAGGAAACACTCTGAGCCAGAGTGTTTGGGAATGGCAAGAAATATTACAAGTAATGAGAACCAGAGGCCTGCAACCAAGACTACTTTACCCAGCAAAGCTCTCAATTGAAATGGAAGGCCAAATAAGGAGCTTCCCAGGCAAAAGAAATCTTAAAGAATACACCTCCTTGAAACCACCTCCGCAAGAGATGCCAAGGAGTTTTCTTTAAGAACAAGAAAAAAGACAGTGAAAGACAGAGGAACACAGGTATGAAAAAAATGGCAATGAACAAGTACCTATCAATAATAAACTTAAACATAAATGGATTAAATGCCTCAATCAAAAGACAAAAAATAGAGGAATGGATAAGATAACATGACCCACACATATGCTGCCTACAAGAGACCCACCTCAAAACAAAAGACCTACACAATCTGAAAGTGAAGGGCAGAAAACAAATATTCCAAGCAAATGGACAGGGGAACAAAAAAAGCTCTGTTAGTAATACTCATATCAGAAAAAAATACACTTCAAAAGAAGGGCCATAAACAGAGACTCAGAAGGTCACTTCATAATACTCAAGGGAAGAATCACCAAGAAGACATAAACATTCTAAATATATGTGCACACAACATAGGAGCACCCAAATACATAAAGAAAATCTTGGAGAACTTCAAGAAAGATATTGACAGCAAAACAATTATAGTATGGGATTTCAACACCTCACTGTCAAAAATGGACAGATCTTCCAAACAAAATATCAACAAAGACATAGTGGCATTGAACAATGTCACTTGACTGATATATATGGATCCTTTCATCCCAAAGAAAGAAAATACACATTCTTTTCAAATGCACATGGAACATTTTCAAAGATAGACCACATGATAGGACAGAAAACAAACCTCAACAAATTCAGGAAAATTGAAATCATATCAAGCATTTTCTCTGACCACAAGGGACTGAAACTAGAAACCAACCTCAAAGAAAAAAAATCCCCAAATACTCAGACTCATGGAGATTGAATAGCATGCTATTAAACAATGAATGGGTCAAGAATGAGATTAGGGAAGAAATCAAAAAGTTTCTGGAAATAAATGAAAATGAACTCACAACAACCCCAAAATAATGGGACACAGCAAAGGCAGTCCTGAGAGGGAAGTACCTTGCAATACAAGCCTACCTAAAAAAGATAGAAACATTTCAAATAAAGAACCTACTCCTATGCCTACAAGAACTTGAGGAACAACAACAAAGACAGCCTAGAGCAAGTAGAAGGAAGGAAATAACCAAAAACAGGGCAGAATTAAATGACATGGAGAATAAATACTCAATTCTAAAGATTAATGAATCCAGGAGCTCATTCTTGGAAAAGATAAACAAAATCAACAAGCCTTTGGCAGGTTCATCAAGAAACAAGAGAGAGGACTCAAATAAACAGAATCAGAAAAGAAAGAGGAGAGATTACAACCGACACCACAGAAATGCAAAGGATTGTAAAAAATTACTATGAAGAACTGTATGCCAAGAAATTTGAAAACCTAGGTGAAATGGACAAGTTTCTAGAAAAAGATAATCTTCCAAAACTGAATGAAGAAGAAGCAGAAAGCCTGAACAGACCAACAACAGCTGATGAAATTGCAACAGTAATCAAAAAACTTTCAACACAAAATCCCTGGACCAGATGGTTTCACAGGAGAATTTTACAAAGCATTTAAGGGGAGCTAACCCCCATCCACAGATTATTTAAAAAAATTCAAGAACATGGAAGACTCCCAAACTCTTTTTATGGAGCCAGCATCGTCTTAATCCAAAACCAGATAAAGACATAACAAAGAAAGAAAATTCAGGCCAATATTGCTGTTGAACATAGGTGCTAAAATCCTCAAGAAAATATTGGCAAACCACATCCAGAAATACATTAAAAAGATCATACACCACGATTAAGTGGGATTCATTCCAGGGACGCAAGGATGGTACAATATTTGCAAGTCAATAACCGCATAAACAAAATGAAAGACAAAGGTCACATGATCATAACAATAGACGTGAAAAAAGCATTTGATAAGATATAGCACCCATTTATGATAAAAACACTCTGTAAAGTGAGAATAGAGGGAGCATTCCTCAACATAATAAAGGCCATAAATGAGATACCTACAACCAACATCATACTCAATGGACAAAATCTTACAGGTTTCCTACTAAGATCAGGAACAAGACAAGGATGCCCACTTTCACCACTCCTAATCAACGTAGTACTGGAAGTCCTAGCCACAGCAATCAGACAAGAAAATGAAATAAAAGGCATCCAAATTGGAAAGGAGGGAGTAAAACTGTCATTGTTTGCAGATGACATGATAGTGTACATAGAAAATCCTGTAGACTCCATTAACAAACTACTCAACCTAATAAATGAATTTGGTGAAACAAGAGGATAGAAACTCAATATTCAAAAATCAAAGGCATTTTTGTACACCAACAATGACATATCAGAAACAGAAATCAGGAAAAAAAATCCCATTTAATATAGCAACAAGAAAAATAAAGTACCTAGAAATAAACTTAACCAAGGAGGTAAAAGTCCTGTACCCAGAAAACTATACAACACTGAAGAAAGAAAATAAAGAAGACACAAACAAATGGAAGCATATACCATGCTCATGGATTGGAAGAATTAAGATCATCAAAATGGCCATACTATCCAAAGTGATTTATAGATTCAATGCAATACCAATTAAAGTACCAGTGACATTCTTCACAGATATAGAACGAACATTTCAGAAATTATATAGAACCATAAATGACCCCGAAGAGCTGCAGCAGTTTTGAGAAAGAAGAGCAAAGCAAGAGGGATCACAATAACTGATATTAAACAGTATTACAAGGCCACTGTAGTCAAAATATCCTGGTATGGGCATAAGAACAGAAAAAATGGACCAATGGAACAGAACAGAGAGCCCAGAAATTAAGCCAAGTCTCTACAGTCAATTAATATTTGACAAAAGGGAAATAAGCATAAAATGGAGTAAAATAGTCCCTTCAACAAAGGGCTATTTTGGGGTGTTGGGGGATCTGGACAGCTACATGCAAAAAAATGAAACTGTATCACCAACTTACACCATACACAAAAATCAATTCAAGGTGGATAAAAGACTTAAATATGGGTTGTGACACCATAAAAGTCCAGAGGAAAATATGGGCAGGAAAATCTCAGACATTACACACAGCATTTTTCACTGATATGTCCCCTATAGCAAGGGACATAAAGGAAAGAATAAACAAATGGGACCTTATCAAATTAAAAAGCTGCTGCATGACTAAAGAAAACAACATTAAAATAAGCAGAGAATCAGCTATGTGGGAAAACATGTTTGCCATTGATATCTCAGACAAGGGTTTGATCTCCAAAATATATGAAGAACTTATATGACTTGATGACAGGAAGACATTCAGTGCAATTAAAAAATGGGAAACAGACTTGAACAGACACTTCTCCCAGTTGGACATACAGAGCGCCCAGAGATATTTGAAAAGATGCTCAGCATCACTAGCCATCAGAGAGATACAAATTAAAACCATAATGGGATCCCACCTCACACCAGAGAGAATGGCCATAATAAACAAATGAACAAACAGCAGGTGTTGAAGAGGATGTGGAGAAAATGGAACTCTAGTGCACTGTTGCTGGAACTGCAGACTGGCAAAGTCACTGTGGAAAAAAATATGGAATTTCCTCAGAAAAATAAAAATGGAACTGCCTTGTGACCCAGCAATTCCACTTCTTGGATTAGATCCTAAGAACCCTGAAACACTAATTCAAAAGAACCTATGCACTCCAATGTTCATAGCAGCACAATTCATAATAGCCAAGTACTGGAAACAACATAAGTGCTCATCAGTAAATGAATGGATCAAAAACCAGTGCTACATTTACACAATGAAATCCTACACAGCAGAAAGAAAGGAGCTCCTACCCTTTGTGACAGTGTGGATGGAACTGGAGAGCATTATGCTAAATGAAATAAGCCAGGTGGTGAAGGACAAATACCATGTGATCTCACCTTTAACTGGGACATAATCAACAAAGAAAAAGAAAACAAAATATAACCAGAGTCATTGATTTTAAGAACAATCTAACAATAGTGAGAGGGGTGAGGGGATTAGACAGTGGGGAGAAGGGTTTTCAGGAACCACTATAAAGGACACATGGACAAAACCAAGGGGAAGGGTGGAAGCAAGGGAGGGAGGTGGGTTTGGCTGTCATGGAGCAGGGCTGGGGAGAAAATACAGACAACTGTAATTGAACAACAATAAAATAATTTAAAAAAAGAAATTTCATTTTAGAATTTACAACTCTGCTCTTTGTTATACAAATCTAGTGCCAAATTTTTTTCTCAGTGGCTTACTTAGTGTTAGACTTATCATCCTACCAAGCCCCACATATTAAAATACTCTATTATCTACATGTGGTTTTGTACCAGTTTCTTTTTAAGAGAATTCATAGACACCTAGCCCTGCCACTTGGGAACTTATAGTTTCAATGTCATAGGAAGAAACAATCAAACTTCCATTATGAAGGTGGATGAGCTAAATAAAAAATTGGCTAAACCAAGGCTTGAAGTACAGGCAGAAGTGGTGCTTGTCTTTCCTGTTTTCTCTCTTCTATTTTTACCACTTACATGAGGGGGAACCCCAAGGAAACAGAAATTTATTTATAAAAAATTGTGTATTTATTCTTACATGTTTAAACTTTAGTCACCTTTAAAGTGCTCTCCATTTGATGCAATACACCTATCGAGATGTTTTTTCCACTGCTCAAAACAATTTTTGAAGTCCTTGGTTTTGATGCCTTTTAGTGCTTCTCCTGTTGTTTGTTTCACCTCTTCCACATAGGAAAAATGTTTCCCTCTGAGGACTTTTTCATCTGGGAAAACAAACAAAAAAAAGTTGCTGAGGGTGAGATCAAGTGAATAGGGAGGGTGGGGAAGTGGGGTCATGCTGTTCTTGGTAAAAAACTGCTGAACACTTCAGCACAGCATGAGCAGGTGTACTTGTAAATTACCCATCATGAAATGGGCAAACACATTGAAAGAGTCTTAAAAAAATTTCACTCTCACAAACAACACCAGCCAGCTGGTACACTGATATATGTATACACTCACCTAAGCAGAGGAAACCTGTACTACAAGGGGCCCACCCTCCAGAAGATAATTCTGGTTGTTTTTTGGGTCCCCCCCTCATATATCTTCCCTCCTTTCTCCATCCATCCATCCATCCATCCATCCATCCATCCATCCATCCATCCACCCACCCACCCATTCATCTATCCACCCATCTATCCACCTGCCCATCTGCTTATTTGTCCATCTGTCCATCCATCCACCTGTCCATCTGTCCACCTATACATCCATCTGTCCATCCATCCATCTGTTCATTCTTCTCTCTGTCTTTCCACTCATCCATCTATCTGTATTAAGAGGTCCAAAGAATAGACAAGAGTTTGTTGGGTTTTGTAATATGTAATTAGCTTTATAACCTCAGGTAATGTTATTATTTTGCCAGATCTTGACTGAAATAGCTTAAATATGTACCTACACCAATAACTGGACACTTTTTTTTTAATAGGTGTCATACAACAAAGCCAGAGTAGCTAATGAAGAACCACCAAAAAACCCAAGACAGGTGGGGTGGATATTAATATGGGTTTGTTTACCCTTAAGAAACAAACTGTGAAAACCCTTATTCAGGTTGGGTTAAGGAGTTAGTCTTCTAGTTTGCTTCACGGTTGGTCTAATTTCTGCTCAGATTGCTTTTCTTCCACTGGAATGTGACCTTCATGTTTCAAAGTCCTTATCACTCTTTGTGGATGATCTTTAATTTCTCTAAGTTCACTTAAATTCCAAACCTTTATCACAATTGTATCTTTGGAAATGTTTCTTCCCTCTCACAGATTCTGGTAACTACAGGTTGCTAGTTATTTATTACCTGGCAACAGGGTCTGAGCTGCTCTTTTTACCTGCCTCTCCTTTTAATGCTCCATGTTTGATGTCAGCAGCCTTGACCCACTGCCTTTTTCTTTCCATGTCTTTGCTTTTCTGAGAAGCAGGAGAAGGATTATACTTCTTCCTTTCTTTCCTTCACATTTTGATCAAAAGAGTTACTTTCTGAATGGAGTTTAATCCTCATTTGGATGCAGACACTGACACCAAGGTACCTGCTGGTAACAGTGTTAAATAGCTTTAGTTATAATGAGAGCTTGCATGTCATCCTTTTAAAAAAAATATATTGAATTTACTGGGGTGATATTGGTTAACAAATTTATATACATTTCAAGTACACAATTCTATAATATATCATCTGTATATTCATTGTATGTCACCACCCAAAGTCAAGTCTTCTTCCATCACTATTTATCTCCCCTTTACCTTTCCCCACTCCGCTTTCCCTCTGGTATCACCATACTGTTGTGTGAATCTATGAGTTTTTTTCTTAATCCCTTCACTTTTTCAACCAGCCCCCTAACCACCTTCCCCTCTGACAGCTGTTAGTCTGTTTTATGTATCCATGCCTCTGTTTCTATTTTGGTTGTTTGTTTATTTTGTTCATTAGATTTCACTTATAAGTAAAATCATATGGTATCTGTCTTTCTCTGAATGGCTTATGTCACTTAGCATAATAATCTCCAGATCCATCCATGCTGTTGTCCTTCTATTTTACAGCTGAGTAAGTATTGCATTGTGCATCACAGATTTTTTTTTTTTTTTTTGTATCCACTCATTTACTGATGGGAACTCTGGCTGCTTTCAAGTCTTGGCTATTGTAAATAACACTGTAATGAACATAGCAGTGAATATATTCTTTCAAATTACTGTTTTGAGTTTTTCAGATACATTCCCAGAACTGAAATTGCTGGGTTATAAGGCAGTTACATTTTTAATTTTCTTGAGGACACTCCATACTCTTTTTCACAGTGGCCACACCAATCTGTATTCCCACCAATAGTGCACAAAGGTTTTCTTTTCCCACATTCTGTACGACACTTGTTTCATTTATTGAGGGTAGCTACTTTGACAGGTGTGAGGTGATAGCTCATTGCAGTTTTAATTTATGTTAATCTGATGATTAGTGACACTGAACATTGTTTTCATATGTCTATTAGCCATTTGTATGCCCTCTTTGGAGAAGTGTTTACTCAGATATTTTGTCCATTTTTAAATTGAATATTTTTGGTGTTGAGTTGTATTAGTTTATACATTTTAGATATTAACCCTTTATCAGATATATCATTGGCAAATATATTCTCCCATTCAGTGGGTTGTCTTTTCCCTTTGTTGATCACTTTGCTTTCAGAAAGAGCTTCATACACTCTGGTTTCCATGCTGGGGCCAGACTGTCCCTACTGCCACCTGTGGTTAGTTACCGGTATACCAATCTGTTCCCTAGCTAAAGTTCCTTCTCTGTTGTTTTTCTCTTTCCCAGAGATTGTCCCCTGTGGACCTGAATACTCTGGAGTTTAGAAGAGACATGAATGAATGTCTAATTAGCCTTTAACAGAGGGATGTAAGACTTTAAGTACCTGTAATGGGAAGTTAATTTCTCTAGGTGCTTTACACATGGTAATTTCATTTTCATTTGAGGTATTTTACAGAATACTGTCATATTGAACTATGTGGGAAAATCAAAAGCATAGAATCATGTCCAAATGTATCTAATGACCTTATTTACTTCACTTTGAAAATTGATAGCTAAAAAGGCAACATAGGTTATAATAAGTGAAAACTACAACAACTCTGAACTCAAAAGCTCCACTAACTATGACTCAGGGCAAGTTTCTCAAACTTGTCAGAAACCTTGTTTCCTGTGTGATAACTGGAGACAACACCACTTTCTATATTTCAAGGAGTTGCAGTTGGGCAGTAACATCTGTAAAGGACTTATGGACAAAACCAAGGTGGAATAGGATCAGAGGTGGGAGGTGGGGATTGCTGGGGTGGGGGGCAGTTGTAGGGGGAAAATGGAGACAACTGTACTTGAACAACAATAAAATTAACAAAAAATATAAAACACTATCATATATTTTTGAAATGTGAACCCACTCTTATTTTTAGTATTTACATGCAATTACATTTTTCTCTGAGATTGATCAAAACCTGCATGCTAGATTTTGAAAACAATTGTCTATTTTACTAAGTTCTTTCTATTTAGGTTAATCCTTCATTTAAAAACAGATACTTGTCATCATTCAAAAATGAGATTAAACTATTTTATTCAGAACTAAACAGTAAATTATGACACAACATCCTAGTTACTAACTTTTCTCAGATAAAGTTATCTTAGAAAGCATGATCACATTCAGGTTCAAACATACGAAGAGCAACAGTGAACAAAGATGCTGTCACTTCCCATAATACACTTGGGTGCCTGCAATAATCATTATATTTATCAATATTGAAAAATTTAGTCTTTAAAGTAACTATAAGATAGGTGCACCAGATTTTTAGTCCTGACAAAAGATTTCCTGATTCAAAAATGTTTCTCTTCATTCTTTATATAATTAAGCTACAAAAGTAAAAGTTTTAATGTCAGGACAATTTAAATCATCTTTACGAATCCAAGTTCCCTAGAAACACAAAACCCCAGTGTGTATACAATGTTTTCAGTTTAAAATATCCTGTCACTGATCTTCACATCCTTGAAAGGAAGTGAGGGTTTTTAAATACCTATTCTATAGATAAAGAAACTGAAGTTTGTACAAACTCATTCAAGGTGACATAGCTAAGTGGAGGGAAGTGAAAACCAGAACTTAATATCTATCTTTAGTTCTAACATCCCTTTTATTGTACCCCCAAAGAGAATCAGTATATGAAATTTCTCTGCAGCTCATTACCTAGAATTCTTCAGTTATTCAAAATTAAACAGAGACCAACCAATTATGGCTAAACTGTTTAAAGGTCTGTATTAGATTCTGAATAACTATGTATGCAGCTATCTAAGCTTAGTTTTGGCTGCTCTTTATAAAAGCTTAAGGCACTGAATTACATATTTAGCGTTACAGGAAAAGCTTTGTTCTGGAGAATCTGTTCCTTTTATCAACTAAGGATTAGAGTGTGGTAATTTATGCTCTGGTGTTAGAAAGTTTGTTTTCTGTCTAATGTCCTCCCTTTCACAGCTAGCCACCTCAGTGTTTGAAGGAGCTGTGTGGGTGTTTGGAAGTTGTGAACTGGCCCTCACTATGCGGTTATCAGGTTAACTGTAGCAAGCACATTTGCAGCAGGCTAAATGCAGCAATATTCTGGTCATAAAAAGGCTAAAGGCTTGTGAATATTTGGTTCTTTTTATAACAAAATTTCAGAATACTCACCAAGCATCATTGTGGTTCATAGGAACACATGCTTTTATGAAATGCATATTCACATAAACTTTTGGAGAAGGCTGTTAGTATGTTTGATTTTCATGAGGCCATTTCTAGGTCTGTAACTCTTCTAATTCTTCATAGCCTTATAACAGTTGGAAATAACTAGTGCTTTTCTTTTTTGTGTCTGGTCACTGTGGAGAGAGGATATGCTGACAGTAGAATATAATTATTCCCATCTTGGTCACCTAAAATATGGTCAGCCTTCTTTAGCTTACCAGCACAGGCAATGGTAGCCTTTTATTTCTGAATGGACCACATTTGTCTTGGTTGAGTTATGCAATTCATTTTCACTGCACATGCAAATGTGTTTCTTATTATCCAGTTTATTGTCTTCATTCCCAACACATTTTCTTGTTTTCCCTCCCCAATTTACCTCCGGGTTCTTCTTTATACATTCTCTTTTAGATATTTTCATATGAAGGAGGTGGGAATTTACTGTGCAAAGTCAGTGTCCATGTCCTTTTAACTATTGGGTCAGAGGCCAGCAAACCTATTTACAGGTGAGAATGGCCTTCAAAGAGTCAGCTTTTGGGTGTGAAGGAGGGGTGCTTCCCAATTACTGTTTCTCATCAACCTGACCACCCTAAGCCATTAAGCCACTGTAATAGTTTTTGCTAATTTGATTTTCTGCACATAAACAACCTTGCCTGTACTTTAAAATTCTCAAGAAAGGCATGAGGAGTTTCAAATTGCAATAATTCAACTCCAAGCAGAAGGCTAATTCATCTTTTAAAAAAATCAGTAAAACAGAAGTTAATTAAAGTGTAAACAATGGACAGCATTGTGGCCCAGAGTCTCAGCAAAGGAACCTTTGAAATTCTTTGTGTAAGGGATATTACCTGATTACACTCAGAGTAGGGTGGGGTTTAGGGAAGGATCAGCTTACTGAACTCTTTCTCTTCTTCCCCTTACAAGAAACAAAAAGACAGAAAAAAACAACAACAGATACTTTCAGAGCTGGGAGCTAGGTGATGGCTTCCTAAACACAAGGTTTCCCAGGGAGAAATATTAGGGCAGAGTGATGGTGGGAGCTCTGAAGAGGAGGCCCCTGCAGGGTGGTAGGAGAGCCATTTCCACAGCAGATCTGCAGAGAGGATGTCATTGCGGTGAGACCGACACCAGGCCAGGTCATTCAAAGGACACAACTGCCCTCATCACTGATGCCAGGGCCAGAAAAGGACTGTGCCAATAACACAGAGAAGAGAGAGACACCCCTCCCTGCCCAAGGGCAGTCTTGGCTGAGAGAGCTGCAGGGAAGGGAAGATGTGGCCAAAAATAGCCCAAACTCCAGAGTGTTTTCAGGACAGAGCCTCTTATTTTTGATCTTGAGAGAATTCAAAGAAGGGATGGTGAGGCAAAAGTCCAAGTACTGCTTGAGAGGGGTATCTAACCTTCTCTGTTCACAGGATCCTGGGCATTGGATTCCTGTTTTCTTTGAAGATCAGGTGGTATAAGGAGATGAAGTATTTTCCTTAAGAAAAATCCAAAGAATAATAAAATGATGTTGTGTATAGTTACCTGCCACACTACATTTAATAAGCAAATGCACTTGTCAGAGGTGCCTCTTGACCATCCTATAGCACCGATTGCCTGTGTGTTTGTGCACAGCACACTTGTGAGCACCTGTGTACGTCCACAGGTGTTTCCATGTGTGTGCACATGTGTGTGGGTCTGTTGGTGGGACTAGTAAAGGGGAGAAAAGAGGAGAGAGCAGACCCAGAACCAAGACAGAGGTACAGGTGGTTCCTGTGTGCAGTGCACTAAGAGGTTCCAGTAAATCTTCCTTGAAAAACAGTACACTGCAGATTGTCCCCCAAAATCTTAATTTTACTTTACACTGCCAGAATTTCTATCATAATGACCTGATTTTACAGAAAACAAGATCCTTTTTTTTAACAAGCAGGCATTCCTCTGAAATGTCTGTGAGCTATTGATATCTTAGAACCAATTAGTCTAATGAAAAGCCTCTCTACCATCAAGTTAAAATGCTGGCCTAATGGAGACAATAACTTGGAGAAAAATAATAATACTTTTTTATTTTATCTTTTTAAAATTATTTTATTGTTGTTCAAGTACAGTTGTCTGCATTTACCCCCATCACTCCCCCCAACCCAGCCATCCTCACCTCTCTCCCCTGAATTATCTCAGAAAACTAAAAATGGAACTGCCTTTTGACCTGGTAATTCCACTGCTAGGATTATATCCTAAGAACCCTGAAACACCAATCCATAAGAATTTATGCATTCCAATGTTCATAACAGCACAATTTACAATAGCCAAGTGCTGGAAGCAACCTAGGTGCCCATCAGTAAATGAATGCATCAAAAACTATGGTACATTTACACAATAGAATGCTATGCAGTAGAAAGAAAGAAGGAGCTCCTACCCTTTGTAACAGCATGGATGGAACTAGAAAGCATTATGCTAAGTGAAATAAGCCAGGCAGTAAAAGACAAATACATATGATCTCACCTTTAAGTGGAACCTAATTAACAAAACAAACAAGCAAGCAAAATATAACCAGAGACATTGAAATTAAAAACAATCTGACAGTAACCAGAGGGGAGGTGGGAGGGGAAAATGGGGGGAAATGAGGGTAGGGGTTTCAGGAAAACTATAAAGGACATAGGAACAAAACCAAGGTTATGTACTTTTTTAAATGCAAATGCTGGATGCCCAAATTCTTCAGGAGTGAAATTCATTTAAAAGCCACCGAGGAAAGCAGTATGGGGTTCCTAAAAAAAATTAAAAATTGAACTGCTTTTTGATCCTGTGATACCACTTCTGGGAATATATCCTAAGAATCATGAAACACTAACTTGAAAGAATATATGCACCCCTATGTTCATGGCAGTGTTATTAGCAATAGCCAAGCTCTGGAAACAGTCCATCAGTAGATGAGTGGATAAAAAGCTGTGATACATTTATACAATGGAATGCTATGTAGATGCAAAAAAGAAGAAACTCTTACTCCTTGCAATAGTGTGGATGGACTGGAGATTATGTTAAGTGAAATAAGCCAGTCAAATAAAGACAAACACCCTATGATCTCACTTATATATGGAATCTAATGAACCAAATAAAATGACAAAAGAGAAACAGAGGCATTGATACATAGAACAGACTGACAGCTGTTGGGAGGGTGGGGTACTGGATAAAAGCAGGTAAAGGGATTAGCCAAAGAACATATATGCACAGCCCATAGACACAACTAGTGGTGATAGCCAAAGGCAAGAGGGGCAGGGAGTAGGGGGAGGTCAACAAAGGGGCAGCAAATGGGGGCAGAGACTCTGCCTGAGGTGATGGGTGCAGGATGCAGTGTACAGATGAAGTTTTATTGTATTGTACACTTGAAACCTGGATGTTTTTGTGAACCAGTATCACCCCACTATATAATTTAAATTAATTAGTTAATTAATTAATTAATTTAAAAAGTGAGTTTTAAGCTATTTTAAACTTACGGGCCTAAATGCTTATCCATAAAAGCAAGTGTTTTGTTTTGTTTTTTTTAAGATTTACCCTTAGCTACCAAATTCACTGCAGATAGAAAAAAGTAGAACCACATCTACCAAAGGCCTATTATGTCCCAAGTATGTCAATAGTATTTCACTTAATTTAATCATGCCAATAACTCCTTCAGGTCAATGCCACCTGTCCTATTATCGAGAGCAGTAAAATAAATTTCAGGGCTAGTACAAGTTAAAGCTAGACGTCAGCATAGTGATCCTTACCCCCAGGCTCGTGCTCTTCCTAATACGTTCTGCTCTGGCTGAGAATTAGTGCCTAAAATGTTATGCATATATTTCAAATCTAAATGTTGGCCACACTTTAGAAAAGCATGGACTTTCCTATACAATATGTGTAAGGAAAGTAAGAACATTCTTTTCACTCTCTTTTTCTCAGTGTACAAATGAGAACTAAGATGAGTTTAGAAGTACATGGAATTATAGAAAGATACACTAAGAAATGCATCTCTGGCTGATTTTTACCTGGTAGCACAAATGGTTTATCATTCAGGAACTGAAGCAAACCTTGCCACGTCTCCTTCATGCCTCTCAGTTGCTAACCACGTCTATAGACAACCTTACCCCCTTCAGGAATGTCAGTGGTGTGTGTACCTGCAGAGGTAGGCAAAATCTACAATATATGCTTGTGAACAAGCCCAGTCTGGTCCCTGCCCTCACAGAGCTTATGCTCCAGGAGGAGAGACAGACGATAAACAAATAACTAAGTGAGAAAATAATTACAAGACACCATAATGTCAGGAAAAGGACAACTGTGCCTGTGTGGTGTCTGCGGTGCAGTTATTAGCATGTAGAATGGAGAACCATTCTGGAGTAAATCCATCTGTCTTTTCATCTGAGCTCTGCCACTGATTTGCTATGTGATCTTGGGCAAGTGCCTTAATGTGTTTGTGCTTCAGTTTTTCTTATCTACAAAATAGGAATGATGATACTCACTTATTTATAGAGTTGCTTTAAGAATTAAATGATTTAACATGCAAAGTTTTTTGATCAGTGCTTGGCATATAATGAGAGCTATACACTTGATACCAAAGGAGGCCTAAGGGTGAGAAACAGGTGGCACCTGGTAGAGGAGGGACAGGAAATGTAGGCGGTCATAAGAGCAAGAAAAGGTCTGGAGTGCAAAAGAACTGATTTTGAAAGGTATTTTTTCCTACATAAAAAGATATTTTTTACAATTATATAAAATTTACCTATTTCTGTACTAAAACTTTATCATATTGAAAAATAGTTAAAATTTTGAAAACAAATTTTAATATTTAAATAAAAGCCACGTGGATAATTTTCAGCTATATAACTACTCATATTAGAATCATCTGTGGCACTATGCTACCAATCAGGTTTGGAGGATAGTCCCCTAAACCAAATGGCCCCAGGATTTTGGCTTTATGGGCTAATTATCCTACTTTTATCATTCTCTCTCTGTCCACATGGTCATATTCTAAGCTGTATCTCCAACATTTTATCTTTTAGTATGCCCAACTGTAGCAGTTTTGAGCCCTTCTAATAGCCTGGTTTTAATCTGCTGAGAGACAAGAAAGCAGGTAACTCTATTTGTATTTGAATATCCGATAAAGTCTGTAAAGCCTGAGTGAGTGTTTTAGGGTTTGTGCACATTGACTTAGCTCGGCTATGAATGTTTTTCTCACTGAGAAACAATATTCACTCACAAACCTCTCTTTTGGTTTCTGATGTATCTAGAATGATGGCTTTCATGGAATTGGAATAGCATTGTGCAGATTCAGTGCTTTATGGAACATAAAGGACTACAGTGGGTGGGATTGGTTAATATCCTCAACTGAATAAGCAAAGTCTTGATTTAGAAAATTGCATGTCCCTGTTGAGAAACATAGAATTTTAGAGCCAAATGTAACAGGGAGGTATCTAATTCCATCTCCTTTATTCTTGTATGTGAAACCAAAGAGTGACGAGGAACATATTCAAGGTCATACAGCATCCAGGCCACGGCCTTCAGTTTGTGAGTTTTTCTGTCTCCCTGGAACTGTTTAATCAGCAACCTTCCATAAGTGTGGGACCTGAAAACCTTTGCCTGCTCTGCAGCAGAGTGAATGCCAGCACTGGTAGGAAGTAGGCCCCTGGGTTCCTGGTCTGTCTTCTCCATTCCACCTCCAACATTCCCTTTTCTGAAACAGAAGATAAAACGAAAGAAAGGAAAGTCTGTGGGTTGGAGTTTAAACAAACAGAGAAGTTAATCAAAGGCTGGTTTCAGTAGCTTGGAGGCAAAAGGGATTCTTACAGCTGGAGATAATTACTTGAAACTTAAAAAGGTATACTAACACTCAAAGTAGGAGACAAGTTCCAAATACCAAAGGAGGCTTTTGTTGAAGTAGACAAAAGCCACTTGGGCCACCCTCACAGTGGCCCAAGATTAACAGGGACAGTATTTGTCAGCACACCTTTTTGAATGACAGGATTTTTCTTTTTCTTCTTGTTGCTCTAGCTACCACAATCCTGATAGTTCCCAGAGAACATATTAAGATCTTTCCTTCTAAGATCAAATGGTACAAAATCCCAGTGGTTTGGACTTGGTAAGAACCTTCAGATCTCTTACCCTTTGCCATAGCATGGATGGAACTGGAGAGCATTATGCTAAGTGAAATAAGCCAAATGGTAAAAGTGGACCATTCCTATAAGTGGAACCTAATCAACAAAACAAACAAACCAGCAAAATAGAACTAGAGGCATGGAAATAAAGAACAATCTGACAATGACCAGAGAGGAGTGGGGAGGGCAATAACAGGAAAAGAAGAGGAAGGGGCAAGTCAAGTAACATGTATGAGGGATCCATGGGCATGGGAAATGGGGTGGGGATTGGCTGTGGGAGCTGGGGGTGGGGGTAGGGCAGGGGAGAGCAAGTGGGGAGAGAAAACAATACAAATAAGAATGGATGTCTGTGAAGCGGAATGTACTTGACACTGCATGTACCAGCACCTTGATCTTGAATTTCCCAGCCTGTAGAACTGTGAGAAATAAATTTCTGTAGTTTATAAGTTAAAAAAAAAAGAACCTTCAGATCAGTGGGATTCTGGTTAAGATTAAACAACTGACTCTCCAAAACAAATGAAAAGATCTGAAAGGTCCTGATTTGTAGCATTTGGCAATTTCATTGGAATAACTACTCCACTATGGCTGATTTTAAGCTACTGACATGAAGTCACTAGTCCACTGATAGTAAAGCTAAAAATAACTAGTTATCTAACATCTATTCATCCATCTGTCCATCATCCACCCATCTGTCCATCTATTTGTCATTTATTATCTATTATCTATCTTCTCTCTATCATTTATCTATCATCTATCACCTATCTGTCTATCTATTATCTATGTATCCATCCATCCATCTATCCATCCATCTACTCACCTATTAACCTACCTACCTACCTATCCACCTCAACCGTATGACCCTTGTTTGTAAAATTAAGTGAGGAACTAGGTAATCAATAAGGCAAATTTCAGTTTTAATTTTTTTGTGATTGTATTCATGATATGTTATTTCATGGAAAGACTTGATTCCTGGATTAACTCAGGGAGTTTACTGCATTTTTAATGGTGCCCATGCATTTCTTTGTCTTTATAACATTCATCACCTCTCAGAATAGTAGCTATTTATTTGTGTACTTTCATTAGAAGCTGAGCTCCTGGAAAGCAGGGCTTTGTTTGTTTTGGTCACTGCCGAACCCTAGCACCTACACCAGGTCCTGGCTCATGGGAGGTGCCCGGTAGATATGTATCGAATAACATTATTTAAACTCTTCCTTATAAATTTAGAGAAAATGAGACTTTAAGAAATGAAGTGCTTTTCCTGAAGTTGTGTAGCACTTTGTGGCAGAACTGAAGACAGCACCTAAATCTTGCAATTTGGGATTCTTCCCTGAATCCTTCTGTGGCTTGTCTCACAAACTCTAAGTCCCAGAAGAAGCTCATGTGTGTCTGTAGGTTGCAAAGTGCAATCTGCAGAGCTTATGTGGAATAAAGAGAGCTGTGACATGCCTGCTCTGCTCCAGCACCTCACTGCACAAACCTTTCCCCTTTTCTAACGAACAGATTAACTTGTGGTTTATGTATATCGGTGGGGATGGAAGCATGGGACATATGTATTGTTTCTACTCCAGAGGCCCTTCTCATGAGGTTCTACTGTAGTCAGAAGAACTACTTTTTTTCTTACTCAGCCCTTGTTCACTTCAACAAACACTTCTCTTAGATACTACTTTAGGGTATAGATGAATAACACAAGGCCCCTGATAATTAGGAATGTACAATCTCCTGGAGGCAACTGATAAAGGATAATAACATGATGTGGGCAAGTGTAGTGCAAAGGAAAATTCCAAAGCTGTGATGTCCAGGGGAGGGAATTCCACACAGTTAGTGACATTAGGTTCTTTAAAAGAGACTCATTTGGGCAATCAGTAATCTATCCACTTAATAGGTTTTTTCTGTCTCAAGTGAGTAGTATTTGTGAAAAATGAAGGTCTCTACCCATCTACAGAAGGTTCTACAAAAACAAAAGTTTTATGTGAATATGTCATCATCATCATTCTTTTTCCAGATACTATAGTTAGAAGGTGACCACATAGCCTTAAACATCAGGAGCCACTTGACTTACAGGCACATCCTGATGTCTATGTAAGGAGAAAACTGCCCTAAGTTAACTCAGAAATGACTTTTCTGTGTCCTGGATGGAAAATGGCAGTGACTCATTAAAACATCTCAACTTGATTTAGAAAAGTGCTAGATGGAAAATTCAACTGGCTAAATCAGCAAAACCATTCAGTCACAATGAAGTGACTTTAGGCATGGGCTTGTTATAAAAAGTTACTAATTTTATGAATTATTGAAGGTCCACAGGCCCAGGGCCTTAAATAAATGAAGGCTGGCTCAGAAGAAACCCCTCTGTGGGTCAGTGTGGATTTTAATTAGTTGTTAGAATCAAGCATGAAACATCTTGTCACTGAGTAGCTTCCTCTCTCAATTGCTTTTGGCCCTTTGAACTACAAGGCAAATGCACCAAAAAAGTAAATGAAACTCACAGTGGTTTTGTGCTTTGGGAGTAATAAGTCATTTCAGGTAATGGTGAGGTAGGAAAATTGGTTTTGTGTCAGCTTATTGATAATGAATGGAAGTTACACCTGAGTGACGACTGCCCTGTGGACAATTGAAAAGGAAGGAACACAACAACATTTACTTATCTTACTTAATGAATGTTATCATGTGGAAAAGGTAAATCAGTAATGCTGAGATCACACATACCGATCTCCTTTTGAACACACAATGCCCTCATTTATATAAATCTTAGCACTTGATAGCTTCCGCATTTAGACACATGCACAACCAGGCTGACTGAGCACACATTCTTCTCAGGGTGCTCAGTCTCACAATTTCAGAAACTTTTAAGTATAAGGAGATTGAGGAGCCTAAATTCCAGTGGTTTCCCAATTAATGTTTTAATAGAGAACTAAAGCAGATGGGGATATTTGAAGTTTTGAATTTCTGCCTTCCATCCACCCTCCCCAGCTTATAACTCCCCTTCACTGGAAAGAGAAGTTTTAAGTGGCCTAGTGGTGACCCCAGGCAAGGAGGCCCAGAAAGAAACAGATTGCAATCTTCTTAATTAGGCTGCTTTGTCTTATTCCTGTATCTTTAGCTCAAACATTGTTTTCCTTTGAGGCTGTTTCTGGGTAAAGTGAACAGTTTTCAAGAGTGGGCCCTGACAGGGTGACCAAATGAGCTGGGTGTCATCCTATATACAAAAAGGTTATGGATTTGATTCCTGATCAGGTGTCTACAGGAGGCACCCAATCCAATGTTTCTCTCTCTTAATCTCTCTCTCTCTCCCCTCCCCATTTCTTTCTCCCTAAAATCAATAAACATATCCTCATGTGAGGATTAAAAAAAAGAGAGGGTTTTAAAGCTGTAGGAAGAGTTTCCAACTTTCAAATGGTTCCTTTGTTCCCTTGTACTCCCAGGGAGGCCTGTGCCCATCTGGCCTTATTAATTCTGTCAGGGTCTCCTGGTCCTGTTCAGTTCCACCCCTACCCCTAGCCTTGTTCCACCTCTGGACATCCAGAATTCCCAAGATGCAGAATCCTCACTCAGTACCTCCTCAGTTAAGGTGGCCTGCGCGGGAATGGCTCCACCTTGCTCCTCCTTTTAAGGTCCTTAAAATATCTCTGGGTACCTTTCTGCTTCCTTCTTGAAGGCACATTCTAACTGCACTGGTAGTTGGCCTTGTTGCAAGATCCTCAATTTAAGCATTTGAATAAACTTTAAAAAATTGGGTGTTGGCAAATTATTTAGCTTTAATCTCCTTAGGTTTAAACAAACACTGAGCTTGGACTGTGATAACCAAAGTGGGATGAATTGCTTTTTATCTCTGAATACAAGAAACTTGATACATGTCAGAAAGCACAATGGTGATTTGGGGGTTTTCTCTGTTTCTGAGACAAAAAGAACTCAAGAAAATATGTGCATGCACATGCTTGTGTTCTGGTTTAATACATCTATGGTTTTCATTACCTTGTACTTCTGTAGCACTGGACTAACTGCCATTGACTCCATGCCTTAGGGTTATAGAAGCTACCTGGGGAACTTCCTGCCAGTTCACAGAATCAAAGACACACCAAGTTTGCCATCCTATTCCCAAGAGATGTATGATCACAGGATGCTGTCAACACAGCAGCACCTATTTTATAGAAGACCTTTGCAGTGAGTCTCCCTTTTAGTGCCTTCTCAAAGGATTTCAGAACAGAGGAGCAGATTCTTGAAAGGATTTCAAGACAGAAGTTTAAAATCCCTGCATTAAAAATGAAGGGATTCTAATTCAACAGGTGTGAAGTAAGGCCCTTGGATCTTATATGCCAGTTCATACAACTTACTAAAGCTTGGACATGCTGAAAATGATAATTCATTTATATATTTTATTATGCTTTTTTTAGAATTTTATGATTTGAAAAATAGACTCTTGAATATATATATATATATGAATGAAAAACAGACATTGACTTAAGAATAGACACTTTCTCAGTCTCAGAACTTCAAATTCTGCTCTATATCTGTGAAATATATCTTTGATATTTTAATAGAGATTGCATTGAATCTATAAACTGCTTTTGACAGTATGGACATTTTGATGATGCTCATTCCTCCAATCCATGAACATGGTGCATGCTTCCTTTTTTTGTGTCTTCCCTAATTTCTTTGTTCAGTGTTGTGTAATTTTCTGAGTACAGTTCTTTTACTTCCTTCATTAGGTTTATTCCTAGGTACTTTATTTTTATTGTTGCTATCGCAAATGGGATTTTTTCCTTGATTTCTGTTTCTGATATTTCACTGTTAGTGTACAAAAATGCCTTCAGTTCCTGAATATTGACAATGTATTCTGCTATTTTGCCAAATTCACATATTATTTCACATAGTTTTTTGGTGGAGTCTATATAGTTTTATATGTACAATATCATGTCATCTACAAACAGTGACAGTTTACCCCCACCTTTCCAATTTGGATGCCTTTTGTTTTATTTTCTTGTCTGATAGCTGTGGCTAGGACTTCCAACACCATGTTGAGTAGAAGTGGTGAAAACTGGTATCTTTGTCTTGTTCCTGATCTTAATGGGAAAGCTTTTAGCATTTGCCCATTGAGTATGATGTGTCTGTAGGTCTCTCATATATGGCCTTTATTATGCTGAGGTATGCTCCCTCTATTACTACTTGCTGAGTGTTTTAATCATAATTGGGTGCTGTACCTTATCAAATGCTTTTTCTGCATCTATTGATATGATCATGTGATTTTTGTTTTTTCTTCTCTTTATGTGATGTATTATGTTTACTGATTTGGGAATATTGCACCATCCTTACATCCCTGGGATGAATCCTACATGTTTGTTGCTTTGATGTATAGTCTTTTTAATGTATTACTGGAGGTGGTTTGCCAATATTTTGTTGAGGATTTTAGCATCTATGTTCATCAGAAATATTGGCCTGTAGTTTTCTTTCTTTCTGGTGTCTTTATCTGTTTTTATGATTAGGATGATGCTGATTTCATAAAAAAAGATTGGGGGAGCTTCTCTTCCTTATGATTTTTTTTTTTTTTTTTTTTTGGAATAGCTTGAGAAAGATAGTGGTTAGCTCTTCCTCAAGTGTTTTGTAAAATTCTTCTGTGAAATGATCCATTCCAGGGTTTTTGTGTCTGGGAGCTTTTTGAGTACTGCTTCAATTTCACTAGCTGTTATTGATTTGTTCAGGCTTTCTGCTTCTTCTTCTATCAGTTTTGGAAGATAATACTTTCCTAGAAATTTATCCATTTCTCTCAGGTTTCCAAATTTTTTGGTTGCAGTTGTTCACAATAATTTTTTACAATCATCTGTACTTCTCTGGTATCAGTTGTAATCACTCCTCTTTCAATTCTGATTATGTTTATTTGGGTCCTCTCTATTTTTATATTGATGAGCCTGCTTAAAGGCTTGTCAATTTTTTTTATCTTTTCAAAAAAACAGCTCATGGATTTATGGATCATTTGGATTATTTTTTAGTCTCTATGTTGTTTAATTGTGCCTCAACTTGGTCATTTCCTTCCTTCTACTCACTCTGGGCTTTGTTTGTTGTTGTTCCTCCAGTTCTTGTATATATAGGGTTAGATGGTTTATTTAAATGTTTCTATCTTTTTTAAGTAGGCCTACATTGCTATAAACTTCCCTGTCAAGATTGCATCTGCTGTGTCCCATGAGTTTTCTACTATTTTGTGCTCATTTTCATTTGTTTCCAGAAATTTTTTAATTTTCCTTGATCTCATTATTAACCCCTTCATTGTTTAATAGCATGCTATTGAATCTCCATGAGTTTGAGTGTTTTTGAGTTTTTCCTTGAGGTTGGTTTCTTGTTTCAGGCCATTGTGGTCTTAGAAAATGCTTGATATGATTTCAATTTTCTTTGATTTGTTGAGGCTTGTTTCATGTACTAACATGTGGTCTGCTTTTGAAAAAGTTCCATGTGCATTGGAAAAGAATGAGTATTTTTATTCTTTAGGATGAAAGGAGATTTTATATATATATATATCTCAGTTAATGTGGAGGGGCTCCACCCGCAGAGCCCCATCCATCCACCATGGATGAAAATAAAACTACCAAGACATGATCTGATTGGGGAGGAGAGGTGGCCAATCTCTCAAAGGAGAAGGGCCAAGAGCCCCTTCCTCAATGGTTTTTATTAGGTTTGTAATACACAGGAATACAGGTAAACCTCATCAATCAATGTCAGGTGGCAAGGATCAAACAATAGATAACATTTCAAAGAACTCTGAGGGTTTAATTGAGTCAGGGTCTGTCAGCTAAGGGGTTACAAAACTTTGGGAGACAATCTCATTTCCTCCTCAGACCCTTATCATTTAAATGAGAGCACTCTTAGCAAAGCAGGTTCCACAGGACTTTATGAATTCTTTCTTATGCCCAGTCACCTGGGCAGCCACTCTAGCCAGCACAAGGCTGTACCATCCTCCGTCATACTTTCAGGCTTAAGTAGATTAAGGCCAGGATGCCAAGAGACAAGGAAAACTTCTTCCAGATGGAATGGGGACTCAGGCTATGTCAGAATAGCCAGGGGGTGAGAGTCCACTATTCCCTCTTTGCTGCCGCCCCCCAAGTCCTTCCTTCAGGGCCTTCCAAGTGGTCATGCCTGGCTTAGGTGACCCCTCCCTTGAGGGGATCTTACCTGTCATTGGGTAACCGACCAAGCATTGGGAGCCAGTTATGGATGAAGCAGAAGTGGCGCTCCTGCCAGGGAGATAAGCTTTGTCTCCTTAGTTGCTTACAGTCTGAAGGTCGCTCACTCAGCCTTAGCCATGGGTTCAGTTACAACTCCTGAAACCAGGCAGAATGGTTCCCAACAAGTTAAGTCCATTTGATTTGTTGGTATGGACTTTTAGGTTATATGAGACTTTCAGTATATCCAAGATATATTTTAAAAGGGTCCTATGAAATTAGATTTACACAATGGACTTAATGTATTGTAGGACCATTTATTCATTTAGCAAATAAGCATGTGCATATGCCTCTTATATAGACACATAAATGTAAACAAGCAAGATGGGTTCTTACTATAATTGGATTACAGCCCAGTGTATACACTAATAAAGATTTTATAGGGGAGATCAGAGATGGTGGGGGAGTTAGTGAAAGCTACCCTAACATACTCTCAGGACCAATCTGGAATTACAACTAAATTGTAGAGAAATCAACCTGAATAACCAACTGAACACTAGCTGGAGAGAAGCCTTATCACTGCAGACAGAGAAAAGAAACCACTTCACCACAACGAGACTGGTAGGGAGTGTGGAGGAGGTTTAAGAGGGCTAGGTGGGCTCCCACAGGTGGCAGCTGAAGTTCCAAGGGGATATTTCAGTGCCAAAGGGGTTCCACCTGAGAAGTGTGGGGTCTAAACCCCAAGCTGCACTCCCTAGCCTATAGCACCATAGCCAGAAAGGAACCTAGATAACATCCAGCTATAAAAAGTACCAGGTTTTCTGTCTGCCAGAGACAGATGCAGACAGTCTCTTAAAGGGACAATACACAAAATTTCATTTTCAGCCTCTTACCCTGGGCACTGGCAAAGGAAGGGAAGAGTGGACTGGAGATGCTCGTGGAGAGTCTGGGGGTGGTGGTTCTGGGGAGAGAACTGAAGGAACAGTTGCCAGGATACCAGTGCTGAATCATTGTCCATACTGCAGAAACCGTCTCTCTCAGGCAGAGCAATTCTCTCCAAGTGGCATTACCCTGAGGCAAAGCAGTAGCCCTGCCAAAAGGAATTATCCTGCCCTATCCTATGGTGCTTAAGCCAACCAGCTAATTATAGCTTGATTAATTTAACAAACTGATGGATTTAATCATGATTAGTTTAACAATTAAGATGGGAAAAAAAGAGGCAGCCAAAATGGGAAGACAAAGAAACAGAACCTAAATGAAAGAACAAGAGCATTCTCCAGAAGAAGAACCAGATGAAACAGAGGCAAGCAATTAATTAGAAAGACAGTTTAGAATCATGATTGTAAGGATACACAACAGCATGAAAAAGACACAGAAACCATAAAAAGGACTGGCCAGTAATAAAGCATTCAATATCTAAAATGCATAATATACTGGAAGGAATAAACAGGTTAGATGAAGCAGAGGGTAGAATCAGAGATTTGGAGATAAGGTAGAAAAAACAACAACCAGGCAGAGCCCCAAAAAGAAAGAAGAATTTTTTTTTAAAAAAAGGAGAGCTTAAGAAACATTTTGAACAACATGAAGTGTAAAAAATCCATATCATGAGAATACAAGAAGAGGAAGAGAACCAGAAAGGGATCGAGAAATTATTTAAGAAATAATGACTAAAAACTTCCCTAATCTGGTGGAGGAAAAAGACATACAAGTCCAGCAAGTTCAGAGAGTCCCAAACACATTGGACCCAAAGAGACCTATACTGGAACACATCATAATTCAAATGAGAAGGCTTACAGAGAAGAATAGAATCCCGAAAGCCACAAGAGTAAAGCATGATGTGACATAGAAGAGAGCAATAATTAAACTGTAATCTTATTACTCAACAGAAACTTTTCAGGCCAGAAGGGAGTTGCGGGAAATATTCAAGGTGATGAAAAGCAAGGACCTACTTTACCCAGCAAGTTTATAATTTAAAATCAAAGGAGAAATAAGGGCTTCCCAGACAAGAAAAAGTTAAAGGGGTTAGTTTACATCAAATCACTACTACAACAAATGTTAAAGGGCTTCTTTAAGAAAAAGAGAAAGAAACAAAAGCAGGAAAATAATCTAACAGTAAAATAGCAGTAAATATGTATCTATCAATAATCACTTTAAATGCAAATGACCTAAATGCTCCAACCAAAAGACATAGGGTAGCTGAATGGATAAACAAACAAGACCCATATACATGCTGCCTCCAAGGGACCCATCTCAGATCAAAAGATACACACAGACCAAAAGTAAAGGGATGGGGAAAAGATATTTCATGCATATGGAAAGGGAAAAAAGGTTGGAGTAGAAGTACTTATATCTAACATAATAGACTTTAAATCCAAAGCTATAGTGAGAGACAAAGAAAGGCACTACATAATGATAAAAGGAATAATCCAAGAAGAGGATACAACCCTAGTAAACATTTATGCACCCAACATAGGAGCACCTAAATATGTGAAGCAAATCTTGATGGACATAAAGGGAGATATTGACAGATACACAGTCATAGTTGGAGATTTTAACACTGCATTGATTCTATTGATAGATATTCCAGACAGAAAATCAACAAGGAGACAGTGGCCTTAAATAACACACAAGACCAGATGGATTTAATTGATATCTTCAGAGCATTTCACCCCAAAGCAGTAGCATGTATATACTTTTCTAGAGCTTGTGGAATGTTTTCTCAGATAGACCATGTGTTAGGCCATAAAACAGGTCTCAATGAATTTGAGAAGATTAAAATCATCAAGCATATTCTTTGACCACAATGTTCTGAAACTAGAAAAAAATCACAAAAAGAACACTGAAAAATACACAAAGGCATGGAAGCTAAATAACATGTTATTAAATAATTAATGGCCCAACAATGAGATGAAGGAAGAAATAAAAAGATACCTTGAAAGAAATGAAAATGAGAACACACAATCCAAATTCTGTGGCACAATGGGAAAGTAATTCTAAAAAAGAAATTCTTACCATTACAGGCCTATCTCAAACAATAAGAAAAAGATCAAATAAACAATGTAACTTCACACATAAATGAACTTAAAAAATATCAACAAACAAAACCCAAAGTGAGTAGAAGGAAGGAAATTATAAATATCACTGCAGAAATGAACAAAATAGAGTCTACCAAGAATGACACAAAAGATCAACAAATCCAAGAGCTGGTTTTTTGAAAAAATTAACAGGATTGAAAAACCTTTAACCAGACTCATCAAGAAAATGGGAGAAATGACCAGAATAAATAAAATCAGAAATGAAATAGGAGATATAACAGCTGACACCAAAGAAATACAAAGAATTCTAAGAAAATATTATGAACAACTATATGCCAACAAAGTGAACAACCTGTATGACATGGATAAATTCCTAGAAACATATAATCTTCTACAATTAAATCAGAAGAGTTAGGAAACCTGAACAGATTACACTTAGTGAAATTGAAGCAGTATTCCAAAAACTCCCGACAAACAAAAACCCTAAAATATATGGCTTCACTGATGAATTTTACCAAACATTCTGAGAACTAACACCTCTCCTTCTTAAACTATTTCATAAAATTCAAGAGGACCAAAGGCTCCCAAACTCCTTTTATGAGGCCAATGTTATCTTCATTCTAAAACCAGATAAGGATACTATAAAGAAAGAAAGTTATGGGCCAATGTCTTTGATGAATATAGATGGTAAATTCCTCAACAAAATATTAGCAAACTGAATACTGCAATGCATCAAAAAAAAGATCTCACACCATGATCAAGCGGGATGTATTCCTGGAATTCAAGTCGGTAAAACATTTGCAAATCAGTAAATGTGATTCACCACATAAACAAAATGAAGAATAAAAGCTATATGATCATATCAATAGATGCAGAAAAAGCTTTTGATAAAATCCAGCACCATTTATGGTAAACTCTTAGCAAAGTGAGATTAGAGGGAATATTCCTAAATAATAAAGGCTGTATATGATAAAGGCCATAAACAATAGATAAACCCACTGCCAGGATCATACTCGATGGGCAAAAACTACAAATATTCCCCTTAGGATCAGGAACAAGACAAGGATGTCCACATTCACCTCTTATTCAACATAGTAGTGGAAGTCCAAGCCATAGCAATCAGACAAGAAGAAAAAATAAAAGGCATGCAAATTGGTAAGGATGAAGTAAAACTGTCATTATTTGCCAATGACATAGTTCTGTACATAGAGAACCCCATAGATTCCATCAAGAAGCTATTAGAACTGAGAAATAAACTTACTAGCACTGGTAAGTAGCAGGATTCAAAATAAATATTCAGAAGTCAGTTACATTTTTATATGCCAATAATGAACTAAACAGAAAGGGAAATTGACAAAACAATTCCTTTCACAGTGAGCATTAAGAAGACGGTGGTGAGTAGGTGGAAGCTGAGCCCAGTTCTCCCTGTGACCAGCTGGAACACCTAGCTGATCTGAGGAACAGAGTGAACAGCCAGTGGAAGCCCAGCTTACATGAAGTTAGGAGGTCAAAAATTGCAGAGGACTTTGGAAAACAGACGGTGAGGAGATTGACCTGGAATGATAATGTCCCTGGGATCTGTGCTGGGACCAAGGCTGTTGTGGCCCCTAGTCTGGCACCTGCCTAAGGATACAGAGAGGAGAGTTAGATCACCAGCTGCCTCCGCTACCAGAGCAGGTAAGGCAGCCTGGCACTAGGAGGGACCTGGATGCTGGAAGTCACTGGGGAGAGTAGAGACAAAGTGGACAAAGTAGGAGACACCCAGAGGTGGTACACATCTGCTGGGACTGTGGATGCTGGCACCAGAGAAATTGAGGTGCCAGGTGATACCTGGAGAGGGGAGGAGTAGGGCTGTGTCAGACCCTGAATTGGATAGTCTCTGGACTGGTTGGAAAATAGAGCTGTGTGAAAAGCTGTGTGCTTGTCAAGAACTGTGGGCAGCTGCTTTGTAATGAACTCTTGGCTGGATCACCCTGAGTGTGATTTGAGCTGCTTGTGCCCAGAGACTGGGTGGCTAAGTGGAACCTCACCCCTGGACTGACTCATGCTGTGTGTAGCTGAGTGGCTGATTTGAGCCTGGCAGCTCACTGAGAACTGGGGCCAGAGGCCCAGAAACTGTGAATATTGTGGCCTAGAACTGGTCCCCATCCTCTAAAACCATTGGAAGGGAGAAAAGAGAAGCCCAACCCCCATCCTCCTGTGGCATCCAAGAAAAACAGCAGAACTCACTAAACAGGTTTACGGTCTACAGGAGACTTATTTTTTCCCTTCCTCTATATTTTTGGTCCTTATTTTTTTCTTCCCCCCAAGTGAGACAATAAGACATGGAGTTATGAAGTGTCCAGAGACAAATCAAAAGGAGGAGCACAAGGCTAAACCCAAAAAACTGAGAAACTGAGACAAATGTCACTTTGATATCCCACAGAGCTGGCATTTTATTATTTATGTGTACTATTATTATTTTTCATTATTTTTAGCACTTTTATTTTATTAGTATTTTTATTTCTTTTCCTTATATTTAATTTTCATTGTTTTATTTCTCTGTTTAATTACATTGTTCAACTGGCTTTACTTATTCTCTCTTTATTGTATTTTAGTTTTCCTTCTTTTACTTCACACGTGTTCCAATAACACACAGCTCTTGATTGGGTACTTTCTATTATGGTTATCCAGACCATATATTCCTTGTCATATTACTATTTCTCCAGTACTATTGTAAATAATTGATGTTCCATACAACTGTACATACTACACAGCAACCCTCCCTGATCTTAGCTCACTTCACTTTAATCCTAAGCATTATTATTGTTGTGGTTAACTCTATTCTCTCTCACACTATGCCTATTTTCTATCCTTTACTGTCACTATATCTCATCATCTAACCTTGCACAAGTGCTCTGTTTTCTAGATTCAGCTCAAAATCATCCTCTCCTCCTACAAGAGTCTTATATCTCTTTCACCTTTCATAGAAAGTAGCTAGTTGGGTGAAATATCACAGTTAACACTATACTTATCCAAAAAATCTCCTATTTCTTCTCTACTTTCTGGTACTTGAAACCTATTAAATACTCTCCCACTGTCTTAATCCATTTTGTCTATCCCCTGACACTGATCATATACAAGAATAGGTGGAAGCTGTGAACATCAGTATACCTGATATTATACATATCAATAATAACCTTAAACATAAATATATTAAATGCTCAAATTAAAAGACATAGAATAGCTGAGTGGATAATAAAGCATGACTGACACATATGCTGCCTACAAGAGACCCTCCTCAGAACAAAAGACCTACACAGACTGAAAGTGAAGGGCAGGAAACAAATTTTCCAAGCAAACAGGGGGAAAAAAGCTGGGGTAGCAGTACTCATATCAGACAAAATAGACTTCAAAATAAGGGCCATAAAAAGAGACCCAGAATCACTTCATAACACTCAAGGGAATAATCCATCAAGGAGATGTAAAAATCATAAACATATATGCACCCAACATAGGAGCACCCAATTCATAAAGAAAATCTTGGAGGACTTCAAGAAGGATATCAACAGCAACACAATTAGAGTAGGGGATTTCAACATCTCACTGTAAAAGATGTGTAGATCTTCAAAAGAAAATATCAGCAAAGATATTGAAGCATTGAACAATGTCCTAGATCAAATGAACTTAACTGATTTTATATATATATATATATATATTGAGCCTTTCATCCCAAATAAGCAAAATATACATTCTTTCCAAATGCACATAGAACATTTTCAAAGCTAGACCACATGAAAGGACACAAAGCAAGCTGAAAAAAAAGGAAATGGAAATTATATCAAACATTTTCTCCAACCACAAGGTGCTGAAAACTAGAAAACAACCTCAAGGAAAAAAACTCGAAAACACTCAGACTCATGGAGATTGAATAGCATGCCAATAAACAATAAATAGGATAATAATGTGATCAAGGAAGAAATCCAAAAGTTTCTGGAAACAAATGAAAATTAACTCACAACAACCCAAAACTTATGGGACACAGTGAATGCAATGCTGAGAGGGAATTTCATAGTGATATAGGCGTACCTAAAACAGAACATTTCAGATAAACAAACTAACCCTATATCAACAAGAACTTGAAGAACAACA
Organism: Anoura caudifer; assembly: GCA_004027475.1. Taxonomy (NCBI): domain Eukaryota; kingdom Metazoa; phylum Chordata; class Mammalia; order Chiroptera; family Phyllostomidae; genus Anoura; species Anoura caudifer. The sequence goes on from PVKU01001093.1 coordinate 105,979, forward strand.
AGAAACACAACCAAGAGCAAGTAGAAGGAAGGAAATCACCATGATCAAAGCAGAATTAAATGACATAGAGACTAAAAGCAAAATTCTAAGGATCAATAAATCCAGGAGTTGTTTGTTTGAAAAGATAAACAAAATTGACAAGCCTTTAAGCAGACTCATCAAGGAAAAAGAGAGAAGACTGAAATAAACACAATCAGAAATGAAAGAGAGAGATTAGAACTGATACCACAGAAACACAATGGATTGTAAGAAATTACTATGAAGAACTATATGCCAAGTAATTTGAAAACCTAGGTTAAATGGAAAAATTTCTAGAAAAATATAATCTTCCAAAACTCAATGAAGAAGAAGCAGAAAGCCTAAACAGATTAATAACAGCTGACAAAATTGAAGCACTAATTAAAAAACTCCTGACACACAAAATCCCTGCACCAGATGGTTTCACAGGAGAATTCTACAAAGCTTTTAAGGAAGAGCTAACCCCTATTCTTCAGACTATTCCAGAAAATCAAAGAAGACAGAAGACTCCCAAACTCTTTTTATGAAGCCAGCATCATCCTAATGCTAAAATGAGATAAAGAAACAACAAAGAAAGAAAACTTCAGGCCAGTATCGCTGATGAACATAGATGCTAAAATGCTCAACAAAATATTGGCAAGCCACATCCAGCAATACATTAAAAAATCACACACCATGACCAAGTGGGATTCATCCCAGGGATGGTACAATATTTGCAAATCAATAAACATAATACATCACAAAAACTAAAGCAAAGACAAGAATCAAATGATCATATCAACAGATGTGGAAAAGCATTTGATAATTTACTTATTATTAAAATACGCACTCTGGCTGGTGTGGCTCAGTGGATTCAGTGCTGCAAACTAAAATACTCAGCAAAGTGGGAGTAGAGGGAGCAGTCCTCACCACAATAAAGGCCATATATGAGAGACTTACAGCCAACATCATATTCAATGGGCAAAGAGAAAGAAAAAGCTTTCCTACTAAGATCAGGAAGAAAACAAGGATATCGAGTTTCACCATTCCTATTCTACATAGTACTGGAAGTTTTAGCCACAGCAATCAGACAAGAAAAGGAAATAAAAGGCATACAAATTGGAAAAGAAGAAACAAAACTGTCCTTGTTTGCATATGACATGATAGTATACATAGAAAATCCTACAGATCCCACCAAAAAACTGCTTGACCTAATAAATGAATTTGGCAAAACAGGGGATACAGAGTAAATAATCAGAAATCAAAGGCATTTTTGTATACAAACAATGAAATATCAGAAACAGAAATCAGGAAAAAAATCCCATTTGATACAGCAACAAGAAAAATAAAGTACCTAAGAACAAACCTAAACAAAGAAGTAAAATACCTGTAGTCAGAAAACTATACAACACTGAAGAAAGAAATAAGAAAGACACAAATAAATGTAAACATATACCATGCTCATGGATCAGAAGAATTCATATCATCAAAATGTCCATACTACCCAAATAAATGTACAGATTCAATGCAATACCTATCCAAGTACCAATGGCATATTTCACAGATATAGAACAAGCACTTCACAAATTTATATGGAACCATAAACGACCCTGAATAGCTACAATTTTGAAAAAGAAGTGCAAAGTAAGATGGATCACAATACCTGATATCAAACTGTATCACAAGCCCACTGTAATCAAAACAGCATGATACTGGCATAAGAACAGATATGTGGACCAATGGAACAGAATAGAGAGCCCAGAAATAAACCCAAAACTAAAGGTCAAATAATATTCAACAAAGAGGACAGCAGCATAAAATGGAGCAAAAATAGCCTCTTCAACAAATGGTGCTGGGAGAGCTGGACAGCCACATTAAAAAAAAAAAAAAAAAGAAACTTGATTGCCAGCTTACACTTTACTCAAAAATAAATTCAAGATGGATAAATGACTTAAATATAAGTTGTGACACCATAATAGACCTAGAGGGGAACATAGGCAGGGAAATCTCAGATATTCCACACAGCAACATCTTCATTGTTATGTTTCCTAGAGCAAGGGACATAAAGGAGAAAATTAAACAGGATCTCATCAAAATAAAAAGCTCTGTACTGCTAAAGAAAACAGGATTAAAATAAAAAGAGAACCAACTATATGGGAAAACATATTTGCCAATGATATCTCAGACAAGGGTTTGATCTCCAAAATACATGAAGAACTCACACAACTCCACTCTAGGAAGACAAACAACACAGTTAAAAAATGGGCAAAGGATTGAATGGACACTTCTCCAAGGAGGACATTCAGAGGGTTCAGAGACATATAAAAAGAATCTCAATATTGCTAACCATCAGAGAGATGCAAATTAAAACCACAACGATATACCACTTCACACCGTTGGGAATAGCCATCATAAACAAAGCAACAAACAAGTGTTGGACAGGTTGTGGAGAAAAGGGAACCCTAGTGCACTGTTGTTGGCATTGCAGACTGGTACAACCACTATGGAAAACAATATGAAATTTTCTCAGAGAACTAAAAATGGAACTGCCTTTTTACTCAGCAATTCCACTGCTGGGAATTGCTTATATTCTAAGAACCCAGAAACATCAATCCACAAAAAAGTTATGCACCCCAATGTTCATAGCAGTACAATTTATAGTAGCCAAGTTCTGGAAGCAACCTAAGTGCCCATGAGTAAATGAATGGATCAAAAAACTATGGTATATTTACACAGTAGAATTCTATGCAGCAGGAAGAAGGAAGGAGCTTCTACCTTTTGTAACCTAATAGATGGAACTGGAGAGCATTATGCTAAGTGAAATAAGTCAGGCATTGAGAGACAAATACCATATGATATCACCTCTAATTTGAACCTACTCAACTAAATGAATAGGCAAGAAAAATATAACCAAAGGTGTTGGAATTGAGAACAGGCTGACAATGACTAGAGGGGAGAGGGGAGAGGATAATAGGGGGAAAAGGTGAAAGGTTGGTTTACAGGAACAATTATAAAGGACACATGGACAATAACAGGGGGGGTGGATACAGGGGAAGGGTGTGGGGAGGACTGTGGTGGTGGGTGGGCTTGGGTGGTGGAGAGCAGTAAGGGAAAGGCAGAAAACTGTACTTGAACAACAATAAAAATTATTTTCATTAAAAATAAAAAAACTAATATAAGAAAAAAAAATCCCATTCACAATTGCTTCCAAAAGAACAAAATATTAGGAATAAACCTAACCAGGGTTGTAAAAGACCTGTACCTGGCAAATTATGAGACCTTCTAGAAAGAAATAGAAGAAGATGCAAAAAAGTTGAAACTCATAACATGTCCATGGATAGGAAGAATTAACATCATTAAAATGCCCATAACAAAAATGCCCATCATTAAAATACCCAAAGCAATAGATTCAGTGCAATTCCTGTCAGGATTCCAATGACGTATTTCACAGAACTACAACAAATATTTCAAAAATTTATATGGATCCACAAAAGGCCCTGCATAACAAACAGCAACCCTGAGAAAGAAGAACAAAGTTGGAGGAATCATGCTACCTAGTATTAAACTGTACTTATAAGGCCATAATAATCCAAACAGCATGGTACTGGCATAAAAACAGACACATAGAATAATGGAACAGATTAGAGAGTCCAGAAATCAACCCACTCCTTTATAGTCAATTGATATTTGACAGAGGTAACAAGCACATAGAATTGGCTAAAGATATTTTACTCAATAAATGATGTTGGAAAGATTGGACAGATATATGCTGAAAAATAAAATTAGACCAATTTCTTATGCCACACAGAAGAATAAATTCAAAATGGATTAAAGACTTAAATGTTAGACCCCAAAACACAAAAATTGTAGAAGAAACCATAGGCAGCAGAATCTCAAACATTGCTTATAGCAATATTTTATCATATACATTGTCTCAGGCAAGGGAAACAATACCTCTAATAAGGGGCTAACACCCAAAATTTATAAAGAACTTATAAAACTCAACACCAAAAAAGCAAACAACTCAATTAAAAAAATGGGCAAAGGGCCTGAATAGAAAGTTTTCCAAAGAGGACATACAGATGGCCAATAGAAATAAAAAAGATGCTCAACATCACTAATCATCAGAGAATACAAAGTAAAACCACAATGAGATAGTATCTCACACCTGTTAGAATGGTTATCATCAATAAATCAACAAATAACAAGTACTAGCCAGGATGTGGAGAGAAGTACCCTTTTGCACTGTTTTTGGAAATGCAGACTGGTGCAGGCACTGTGGAAAGTAACATGGAGACACTTGAAAAAATTAAAATGCATCTGCCTTTTAACCCAGTGATCCCACTTCTGGGAATATATCCAAAACAATCCAAAACACTGTTCTGAAGAAACATAAGAACCCCTATGTGCATTTCAGCATTATTTACAATCCCCAAGATACAGAAGCAGCCCAAGTGTCCATCAGTAGATTAGTGGTAATAACAACTATGGAACATTTACACAATGGAATACTACTCGACCAAAAAAAAAAAAAAAAAGAGAGAGAGAGAGAGAGAGAGAGAGAAAATTTTACCTTTTGTGACAGAATGGATGGACCCGGAGAACATTATGCTAAGTGGGATAAACCAGTTAGAAAGACAAATGCTGTATGATTTCACTCATATGTGGAATCTAATGAACAAACTGAACTAACAAGGAAAATAGGGACAGACTATTATATGGAGAGCAGGATGACAGCTAGTGGTAAGGGGGTAGTGATGGGGTAGAGACAGTGTAAGGAAATTTGAAGCAAATAGAAAAAATTACTCATGGTCATGGACAATAGTATGGTGATTGCTGGGGGGAGGCAGGTGAAAGGGGACTAAATAGTAAGGGAAAAAATTCCAACAGAGATTAAATTTAAAAGAGAGACTTTATAGGAACTATAGACATGTAGACATAGGGTGGATTGGAGGTTCAGGGCAGAGTATTCAACTTTACCTGCAAGTAGGCATGGTCAAGAAAGGTCTCTCAGAAAAGCTAATACTTTGAACTGAGCCTTAAAAGATGAGTATATGCTGGCTAGGCAGAGGAAAATGCATTTTAGGCAGAGCAATGACTGTGATATGCAAGAATGTGATAACTTGGTAGACAGTGTGACTGGGATACTGGTGATGCAGGGAAAGGCATGTGTGGCAAGGGCCAGCAGTGAGGAAGGGACAAGCTTAGAAAGTAGACAAAGGTCAAGTTATATAAGGAATATGGAGTCTGTTCAAAAAAGGAAGAGGAACCACTGGAATGTTTTAGGTAGAGGGTACTATAACAGGTTTGCATTTTAGAAGTCACTCACAATAGACTATCATGGTGGAGGAGGGAACGAGACATCAGCCACACTGTTGGATTATGAATCCATCGTAACATTCTAAAGCTGAGATAACAGAGACAAAGTTAGGTGGAAAGAAAAGGGCAGGGTCTAAAGGGAGTCAGCTGTGTGGTCAGGTCATCATAAGTGTCACTATGGGTTAGCAGAATAACTACAATTATAACATAATTCATCTATAACTAATTTTATGACACCATGGCCTGTTTTTGACTCATCAGTGGCCTGAGTTGTTGCTGAACATATTTATAACTAGAACACATTGATTTCTGACCATCTAGAGTGGTCATTTTTTTATAGTACTTGGGTATTTTCTTATGCCTTAAGTAGAAATGAGGGGCCCACTTTATTCTTTGTGGCTTATGTCACATGTGTAGAATTCTTAATCTCTAACCCTGATCTTTACAACTCTCTCTATAGTACATGCCAAAAAATGTAACCAAAGGTCTTTATGGTCTAGGAATTTCATTCCTTTGATTATGTCATACTAGAACCTATAATCACAAAAATAGCTTTGAAATCCCTAACTTCTGAAATAAGAATTTATTGTGAAGTAAAAATCTGACTTCCATTCACATAAACACATGTTTACATGACTAACACTTGCATTTTATTTCTTATGTTATTTAGGATCTTTTATTGTAACCCTAGACTTATTAAATAATATATGTACATAAATATGTAATATAATTAGTGTAAGTTGCAATTTCTTGAGAGCATGTAGATATATAGGGAGCTGTGGAATGGCTCCACCACTGTCCTGGTTGTCACTTTCAACAATGCTTTTGTGTTTTCTATGTGTGGAGGCTAAGGGCTCACAGGTTTGAATTTCTCTAATTAGAAGATTGTATAGATGGTTTATCTATATCTACAATTTTCACTTTCATCTAACATAATTTGATACATAGGAGGATTTTATAATCATTTTATCTCGGTGCATATAGAAGCAGCCAGACATTTGCACCATTTTCTTTTCACTCTTATTTATTTATTTTTTTAAATACTTTTGAATTTTATTGCTGTTCAATTACAGAAAAGCCTTTTCCCCACACCTGTCCCTCCAAAGCCATCCCCACTTCCCTCCCTGTTTCCACACCCCCTTGTTTTTGTCCATGTGTCCTTTATAGTTGTTCCTGTAAACCCTTTACCCCACCATTATCATCTCCCATTTCCCCTCTGGTTATTGTCAGTTTGTTCTTAATTTAAAATTCTTTGGTTATATTTTGCTTGCTTGTTTGTTTTGTTGATTAGTTTGCACTTAAAGGTGAGATCATATGGTATTTGTCTTTCACCGCCTGGCTTATTTCACTTAGCATAATGCCCTCCAGTCTTCCCTGCTGTCTCTCTTATCTTACGGTGGATGCTGACCATTTTAAGCTGTTCTAAGTATATGAATAAGTCAATGGAATCCTTTCAAAAAACTGCCTTCTTATCTTCAAATATTCTTCAAAATCAATCATCACATTTAGAGCAAATAAAATGTGGTGGAAATATTTGATTTCCTAAAACACTGGTGTTTTTATTTCTTACCCCCTCAAAACAAAGAGTGGAAATTGTTAGGAAGGAAAGTCATCCACTTCTGATATATTCATTGTGTGTTAACTCTGGGCAGTTCTGTGTGTTCTCAGCTTTTGGGAAATAAGGGTGAAAACAAGTATTGCCCCTGCCTTTTAGGATCTTAATATTGAATGGAGAGAAAGAAATTTCTCTAAATAATTGAAGTGTGTCAATAATTCAAAAGAGGTAGAAAAAAAGGGAAGGTGAAAACATAGATTAGGACTAACATTAAAATGATG